>CAJHQQ010000088.1:0-397212 GCA_905132885.1 Moricandia moricandioides
CAACTTTTGGTTATTCACATATTTATGTATAGTTGTGGTGTTTTGAGATCATATTTTAAATTATAAATCTTTCAAGATAATGTTCATTAATTCTATAACATAAATCAAATGATATCATATTGATGTTATAAATGTATTGATATGGAGTTAAAATATTAGGTAAATTATATATCTTCAAAATGAATCAAAATTTAGAAAATCTAATCTATTTAAAATCTGATGGGTTTGATTTTTAAATATACATCCAATAACACCCCCTTATATCCCAGTGTGTGGTTTAATTAATATGTTTTGATATTTATAAACAATAAACCTTAACTATCTGGAAGAATGCAAACTGTAATAGAAGTGTCCACTTCTACAAGAAACTGATGGTAGCAATTTAAAGTTGTCTATGGGATTGGTATCATGGTTGAATTTTCTGTTTATTTACATGTTTATATACATTTCATAAATTTTATATAACATGTATACGTAATTTTAATAGAAGGATATGATTTAAGAATGAATATTTAATACTATAAATATTAAATAAATATAAAGATTATCTTAGAGTATATTTATTTTGGAAGAATCTCAATTTTACCACAAATTTGATAATATCTTCAAATTTACTTTTAAAAGACAATTATTTTCATAAAGAACTTAAGTTTGTGATGAAAAATACTAAATTCATCTTCCAGAATCATTTATAAATGTTTAAAATAATTAATAAAACATTATAAGTCTTTTTAAGCTCAACTTCACCTCTTCAATACTAAACTCAAACAATAATTACTAAACTTTAAATTTAAATATTATGATATTTTTGAAAATTAGTTGTCAACTTATGGTATTTCAAGTTTCTTTTTATTTTCTCCATGTACGTATGTTTATATTAACAACTTATAAGGGATATATTTATTAGTAAACAAAAATAAAATTATAATAGTTAACGTTCATCAAATTTGTGTGTGTGAATTTATAAACTAATAGATTATTAGTTCCATAAAATTGTAATAAGAAAACATAACTAATTCATCCTAGCTAACCAAGTTTTGCAGACAATTAGTATTCTGCCAAAACATAAGCATTTATAGCTGTCGTAATTTATAAGTGTTGTTTATTATGAAAACAACAAAATAGTGAGTGTTTGACATTAATATCTATTTTACCAACTTAATTTGACTAATTGTTTTCTAACACCAACGACAATTAGATCTCATTGACCGCATTTATTATATTAATATTTTGTTATTTCTCCATATGCATGAGTTCAACTTTGACTTGTTCACTTCCCTTTATTTTATTGTTTTATTTTTCTAGAGAGACAAATATGTGTTTCACAATTTCATTATCTAAATGCAATCTATCATGTGGTCAATAAAGAGCAATGTTATACATAACAATAAACAAACTACTATATTATGGTTTTTGATAATCTTTATTGATGATCGGTAAAAAAAATATACACAATTTAGTCATTTATGCAAATTTGATTTTGACATCAGCTGCAAAATGTTGTATAACAAAATAAGTTTTTTATTAACCGGGGATATTTAGGACAAAGTTTAATTAATCATCTAGTAGTAGAATACCAACAATGAATTCGACTCTAATTTTTAATTAAACATAAGGCGTAGTTTTATTTTCATTTGACCAATCAATAACAACTTAGTTTATAATATAATTTGAATCTAAAATCAACTAATGTATATTTTACCCCAAATCATTCTTCTTAGCATGATGCTACCATTGTTTAGTTAAAATTTTATTCTCACTTATTTGTTTCCTCTAGAAACTCTTCTTTGATTAATAGCTTCTTCGATCTATAACTACTTGATGCAATTGGAACCATTTATATAAATATACAATTTTAAATATTTGACTTCACATTAAACAAATATAAATGAGTAAGCGACCACATAATTAGAGTCTAGACAAAACTTTCATATTCAACTATGTTCATAAGTTAATTTTAATCAGCATGTAAGATAAGGTGGTTTAGTTAGGATAAACATTTACAACAATTAAAATAAGGTTAAAAGTACATTTATCTTATCATATTATAATATTTGAGCAAGTTTTGTTGAACAATCAACAAAGACAAAGACTCCAAAACGCACGAGTGGGTTGTGTGACTAGTTAACTCGAAGAGCTCTTTCACTAGTTTGACTAGATTACACATCTAATTTAAAAATTCATTACTAAAACCAGTAGAGAAAACAAATTACAAATCGTATATTGATGCTTTCACACTTTCATTGCCATTGTTCAAAAGTCATCTTACATAGTATTTTTGACGATAACCATCTTATATGAGATATACTTTTTAGATGGAATAAAATGATCTATAATGACAAAAACAAAAGAATTAAATCAAAAAATATCTTTAAACAAACATTTTTAAAAAATGAGAAAACATAATAAATAATATAAAACACTTGTGTTCTCCACTTTGGAGGAAACCAAATTACTTAGATTTAAAAGCTTCTTATAATTCTAAATAATACTATATGCTCCCTATTATCTTGATCTCCTATCTCATTATATACAAGAACAATCTTAATGGAAAGTTCTAGTTCCGAAGTTCTTAAAATACATATTACATATATTAATATTAATAGTAGTATTTAATTATAGAATTTTTAATTTTACGAAAAACTCAATTCAAAATATATATTTTAAGATATTTTGATGAGCTTCTCGTAAATATAATTACATATTAACATTAATATATACATATATATATATACATATATATATATATATGTATTTTGAAAACTCTAGAATTTAAAACTCCTTATTGAAGTGCTCTAACTTCACATGTTTGCGTTCACGTTTAACATTCCGAGCGTGGGTCAATAAATTCAAATAATAAATAATACGTAAACTGAGATTAATTAGTATAGAAGCTTCAAGAAGAAATTTCACAATGCAGTACATGTTTTACGTAATACATGTCAACTCCTTACTATAAGCCGCAACCTCATATCCTCAACAAATAAAACGAGTAAATATATTGCTCCGATCATCTTTCGTGGACGCTTATATATCTTGCATGTCAAACAGACTCAGTAATTTATTTTGGATGGTTCATAAAATGTAACGACATACTAGACATACTATGCAGATTACTAGGTACGGATACATGCAATTTTCCACCCTCATATATACATGTACGTGATAATAACACCCTCATAAATACACATACGGTTTAGACCTCTCAAACTTCCTTTAGAATTGGTTTCAACATTGTGAGTTTTATCATCGTCAGATCATTCTTAGTTGTATGTTTACAATTGTTTCATACTGTTTTTGTTATGGATATTCTTCAATCTTGGCTGAGCTCTATATATATATAAGTATTGTGTCTCTATACTAAAATATTGTTACAAATAAAACACAAATAAGCTAAAGCTTTAAATGGTGATCAAAAGAACAAAGAGAAATATTATATTCATTAACATTCTTTAATTTTTTTTACTATTTATGAGAAATAGTTTTCCTTTCCACTCCTTCTAATTTATTTTATTGTAGAGTATTATAGAAAAAAAATCTTCACTAATTTTGATAAAAAAATATCATTTTTTCCCTATTCATTCCTATTGTTTTTGGAATGGTTATCAGTTAGACCTAAATGTAATG
This sequence comes from Moricandia moricandioides, assembly GCA_905132885.1. NCBI lineage: Eukaryota > Viridiplantae > Streptophyta > Magnoliopsida > Brassicales > Brassicaceae > Moricandia > Moricandia moricandioides. The sequence goes on from CAJHQQ010000088.1 coordinate 3,628, forward strand.
TAGAGCAACCGGATTTGAAATATATTGGAATGTGAATACACACGTAGTTGTGTATTTCAAATGGCAATAATAAAATGTAGAAAAAGAGAGGTATCAAAGTAATATAATTGTCAAAATGAGACGTTTATTTAGTCCACTTCAAATCAGTTTATGGTGCAATTCTACTTCCCTACATTTTTTCAACACAATTGTTTTTTTCCAGTTTACATCATTCCGATTCCGATTTTTTTATAAGCGTGACTAGCGGAGATTTTTCATCTTGGTTCATCTAGATTCATGGTCAATGTCTATCTTTTTCTTAAGAGTCACTCTGAAAACTGCTGGATGGAACGTGTTTTTCATCTTCAAATTTTTTCTTCTAATTTGTTTTGTTAAATACATAATTTCATTCTTTTTTTTCAAAATATACATGTAGTTTTACATGTTCACATTAGTTTCGGCTTTGTTGAAATGCTTACGCTGCATACAAAAAGAATTTTCCTTATTTAATAAGATTCAATTTCTTGGACTTGTTTAGGACATTCTTGACCATGTAACATGTTAAATTGCGAAGAAATTACAAAAAAAAAGTGTAATGTTTATATACAATACATGGATGTATGCGAGCGTCCGTATGTGATTCTAACTAGTTCCTTTGGATTTGTGCCTACTAATGAAGCCCACAAATATTCTTCTTCCTTTTTGAGAAAATGCCCACAAATATTCTCTCTTTTTTTTTGAGAAAATGCCCACAAATATTTTTTGGCACATTGTTTATTGTTTCACAATTCGGCCTAATCACATAACTTATGAAAACCAAGTACAAATTATTACCTCTTTATTTTAATTATTTTCATTAAACAGGTTATGATATTGACCAACCAATCATGATTAGAGTTCAAGGCTTGCAAGTCTTGCAAGAAAAAGATATTATTTCAATCTTTCAGGTGTACGTGGACTCTCGTGCTGATATGCCCAATCCATTGGCTGCGATAATTCTCTTATAAAATATATTATCTGGTATTTAAAAGGTTCTTTACAGTTTCCAGTTTTTACTTACCCCGAATTGGAGACCGATGTAAAGTATGTTGAGCTTCCCTGTACTTTTCCAAACCTCTTCCCTGTACTTTTCCAAACCTATCTAGAGTTCTATGCTAACGGTAGAATAAGGGTATTTTAATCCCCACTCCATAATTTATTCCAAAATAGATTGAAAAATGGAGTGATGAACAAAAAATAAAATATAAGTTTATAAATAAAATAAAATTTTTATTTTTTTATTCATTAGTCCATTTCTTATTCTATTTTTGAATAAAATAAAATAAATTATGGAGTAAAGATGAAAATACTCTAACGTTATAGTATACATAACTGAAGTTTTGACATAGGTATTCATTTAGCAATATTTTAACTTGTACAAGTCTAGGCATAGTAAAGATCTAAAGAGTGAACTCTCTATTGCGTCTAAACAATTTGCATGCAAGCAAAAACATACAAGAAAAATTATAAATAATCAAATTTTTGTTTTGTTAGTGTAGCATAAGCTTACTCTATTGACATTCAGTATATTATTTAGTTAATGTGTGTGTATAATCATTATTAAATTATCTTCTTAAGCATTTGAATTTATGAAAATTAAGAATCAAAATATTATGGATGCAGATCATCACAATCAGTTGTGTAAGAGGTAGCTCTTTATAGGCAGAGATATAGGCTATATTATATAGCTGATAATAAGACTCGGTCTATGAATATTTTTCGTCCATAGGTAATAATTTGGCCGCCTAAGCATCGTTATGTTCAATTGTGTATAACTATATGGTTTCCACTTGGTCGAAGTTTAATGTAGGGAAATTGGGCTATATAACTATAAAATAAAGCATAATTAAATATCTAACCAAAAAAAAAGTACTTCCATTATTTCTGTAATATATACTATATTGTCCCTAGTATTTATTTAATGAAAAATTATAATATTTTCTTCTTCTTTGATCTTACCACTTTTCTTCCATCTTCACCATCTTGCATTCATCAATTTTACACTACATTTTGTATTTATCATATCTTTAGGCACTATCTATTTTTCTATAATCAATATATTTTTCCAGTCATTATCACTTCATTTATACTCACATTCTTCACTGAGCCACTATCACCATAGCCACCACAACCACCTCTAAATCCATAATTTTTGTTACATATATTGTTTTTAACGCTACATACGTCGTCACCACTTCTAAAATTTACAGACCACGACGGCGTTACGGTCGAGTCGTCCTTGTTTGTACTATAAGTTTTTGGTTGTACTATACTATTTGAACAATATGTACTATACTATTTCGTTTGTTACTATTCTATTTTAATAATATTTCCTATTATGTACTATGTGCACAATTGATATTTGGGTTAGGGTTTATATTTACTTTTAGGGTTTAGTGATTACTATTTTAGGTTAGTTTATGGAAGGTTTAAGTTGACGTTAGGTTAGCATTACCTTCTTTTCTGCAATCATAGACATTTCAAAATTTAAACAATATGTACTATGCCATTTCGTTTGTTACTATTCTATTTTGATATTGCTTCATATTATGTACTATGTTCATATTTTGATATATTGGTTAAAATTTTTATTTTCTTTTAAGGTTTAATGATTAATGTTTTGGATTTAGTTAATTGAAGATTCGGTTGACGTTAAGGTAAGCATTACCTCCGTTCATGCAATTATAGACTAATATGAACTATACCACTTAAAATTTTCTATTCTATGTATATAAATACTACCATATCACCATCGTTGATGCCATAAACATCATCACTACCAATAATTTTTATTTTACTTTTCATTTAAGTGACAAATGCTCTTACCGTCAACCTGCTTAGAAAAGGGACAAAACCGGAAGAAAAAGAAGAAAATACTAAGAGATCTAATAATGTCAACATTAATGCTATATTCTTAATTTTATTCTCAAAATTGACTATTACACAAATTAACCCTTTAATGTAATGCAACCGTTTGAGAAAAAAATTTATCTAAGCGTTCGTGAATATGAATAAACTGCTTGTTATATCTTAAAGACTTAAACATTGAGTTTGATAAGCAAAACGAGTTGTTATATTGCCAATTTGACAAGCTGATGCATTAATAATTAGTTCGGCGTCGTATGCTAGTAGCTTTGAATTTTGTACTTAAATATACAAGAGACTGTAGTGAAAGATATTTAATTAATCAAAAGAATTAATATATTGTTTTGAGCGTGGCTGCGTAGGGGTATTTTTTAGAGAGGGGTCCTATTTTTAATAATTTTCGATTAATATTGTGTATTACGTTATATAACTTTGTTGGAATAAGCCATGCTAAAGTAAAACCAAAATTTTAAAAGAATCATCAGCTCTGCAAAGAGCTTAGCAAGCCAATAATCCGCCATTACGTATATAAATTCTTATTAATTTAACATGAGCCACAATCATTTTAATTACAAAATTACAGGAATCAAAATTTATAAGAAAACTCTCTCAAATAATCATTTTAATTTTTTTATCACAAAATAACATCCAAAAAAATGACCGAAATAGTTTTATTTTAAAAATTTTAATTTTTTTTATTTTTATTTTAAATTTTACATTCAAAACTTCATTTCATAACTTTAAACCCTAAATCTAGATTAGTTAACCCAAGAAGTATAACTGTATATTTACACCATTTAATAAAATTTATTTTGGTCATTTTCTCCTTAATTTTTTTTTGTGACAAAATATTTTTTTTTGGTTATTCTAGTATATTTCTCAAAATTTTATATATAAATTATAGGTACTTTTATAATTTTCTCAAAATGTGAAATATTCCTCGTTAATAAACTAATTCATATTATTGATTTTGCAAAAATTTTGGATCGAACTTGAAACCTCACCTTCAAAGAGGTTTTTTTTTCAGCCAAGTACGTAGTTTCCCTTTTATGCATCGTGAATATTAAAACTTAAAAAAGAATGAGTTTTTTAAAGTTTACAAACATAGTTGTAAAGTATACTTAAGATACTAAGTAATTAAATCAATAACACATAGTTCCTATATTACGGCTGTATCGTCCCCTTCGTCGCACATGTTCCAAATAATTTTCAAAATAAAAGAAAATTTGAAAATATATAATCTTTTCTCTTCTATAAAACCCACAACTTCTTATTCTCCTTTGCATTCATAGCTCATCCTTTCTCTATTCACATATAACTCAAAAAATATCAATTTCTCTCTCGATCTCTCTCTTGTAACCACATAAAAAGGTAGAAAGTCTCAACTTTTTTGCTCAAGAATCTCTTTTGTGGATCTCTTGTGTGCATCAATGGATGAGAAAGGAAGACGATTCAAGAACAACAACATGGAAGATGAAAGGGACCTGAAGAGAGGTCCATGGACAGCTGAAGAAGATTGTAAGCTCACCAATTACATTGCTAGTCATGGAGAAGGTCGATGGAACTCTCTTTCTCGTTGTGCAGGTATTCATTACATATATATATACATATTTATATGTATGTATGTTCTACTTCTTTGTGCATCTTTTTGTCTAAAAGAGCATAAGGGCAAGTTGCATAACAAAATTGATGTGTTCACTTTATGTCCAATCCTTTTCATGTTTCAATCACGATGTGTGATTGTTTTATTTTTAAAATTTTCTATTTTACAGAGTTTTATGCATAGGTATGAATAAAAAAGTGCATACTCTCACGTTTCTTTGATTATTCACTTAATATTATTTAAAAAATAATAGTTTCATTCGGATAAATAAAATATTGATGAATTTAGTGAGATTTTTTAAGCAATGGGTTCAATTATCAACCACTTTAATTTAGAATAAAATATCCAAATTTGGTTATTGAAAAGGGTGAAAAATAAAGTGGAACTAATGGGAATGAATGATCATCATCTATATGGGGAGAGCACTAACTCAATGGAAGAAAGCTTGAATAAAAAGATCATTTTTGCATTTTGCATCATAGTATATAGTACGGTCCATTTTTGTTGTTGTTGGGAGTTTCTATATAACTTTACCAAATATGAGACGTTATTCTAAAGAGTTTCTTCTGTATGAAAATCATCATAATACGTATACCATTTATACTTTTACCTATGAAACAGGACTCCAACGAACCGGTAAAAGTTGCAGACTACGGTGGTTAAACTATCTCCACCCTGACGTCCGCCGTGGAAACATTACCCTAGAAGAACAACTATTGATTCTCGAACTTCATTCTCGTTGGGGCAATCGGTATGCTCTAAATTTTTATAACATAATATTGTTTTGTATTGTTTCATGAGCTATACTTCTCTTAAATCAGTAAGATATCTTTTTAACTTCTTTCTTCCATAGATAAATTTGAGGTTTCTTTGGTAAAAAAAAGTTGAATTCTCTAACCAATTAACCATTTATTAATATAACTTCGTTTTCCAAACGAAACTATATTTACTATTTTCGTTATACGTAAAAGAATAAACAACACTATTATTATTTTTTAAATGGAGGAATAATCAAACTTTGTGACGTTGTATGTCGACGTTCATGGTTACAAACTATACATATGATATGTGATATAATAACATTGAGATATCCTACTGAATAGTAACGTACGTAATAGCTAACAAGAAATTAATGGTTTGATTATCAATATATAATATTTCTTAAAAGGTTAATATAATTTGTATGTCTTTATAATAAATAGATGGTCAAAAATCGCACAATATCTACCGGGAAGAACAGACAACGAGATCAAAAACTATTGGAGAACTCGAGTGCAAAAACATGTAAAGCAACTTAAGTGCGATGTCAACAGGCAACAATTCAAAGACACAATGAAGTATCTATGGATGCCTCGGCTTGTCGAGAGGATCCAATCCACGTCAGCCTCAACCACCACCACAGGATCAGCCGCCACATCATCTTGCATCACAACCTCTAACGATCAATTCATGAGGTGTGATTACAAGAATAACAACACCATGGGACAACAAGTTGGTGTAATGAACAACAACGATTATACCAAGCTGGAAAACTCCAGCGTGGCAGTGTCTTCGGTGTCAGACTTGATAGAGTACTACATCGCTCCAAACCCGAACCTGGAATGCTATTCGGGTCAAGTGGAGAATAGTTATTATCCTGATCAGAGTTTGGTGGGTCCACAAATGTTACCGGGTAATTATTTCGATTACACTGGATTCGATTACACTGGATTACTAGACGAAGATTTAACAGCTATGCATGAGAGTAACATCGACTGGTTTGAAAATATGGGTGGAGCTGTTTCTTCTTCTTCTTCAGACAATTTATGGAACATTGGAGAAAGTGATGAAGACTTCTGTTTCTTTCAACAGCAACAACCAATGACAACTTCTAATTACAGATTAAAAATAAACTAGAGTCGTTAAGTATGTGAAAGGCTTTTGTCCAAGGGAGTAATTAAGGATAAGACTGTGTTTACTATTTAATTATGATATATGATCAGTTTTTTTAATTCCAAGCTTGATCATATATCATGGGGTTTTAACAAGTTTGTTTAGTTAATTTTTTGTTTGGATTGTAATGATATTTTGTGGATAACTCATAGTATGGATGAAGATTTATTTTATGAGATAACAAAGAACCTATCAGTAATATAAAACTTCAAACTAAATAATGAAAATTGTTTTCACACTATAGATTTGAGTGATTTCCTCAATGGAAGCATAGTACAAATAATTATTGATTTAATTACTAATATCCCAACGACGAAGCTCATTATTGGTTCCACCATGTTCTGCATTTAACCCCAAGATATGACACAAACAAACAAAACAACACATCAGAACATATTTAAAAAAGATATATAATAATGACTTTAGTACTATAAAATGGATAATTCAAAACTGTTTTTGCTTCTTAGAAAGTGTCTCTAGAGTATGTATATGGGAAAGGAAAAAGTTAGTGTGTGTGAAAAGCCTTTCTTAATTTGGGTTCAAAAGTAGACATTTCAAAATTGAATGTTTTATCCTTAACACCACTTGGCAAAAGTTCATTGGCTTTGATCTAGGCTTTGAGTTTAAGGTGGACATTAATAGGTTTGTTTATTGAAAAGTTAATTGTTTGTTGAAATATATGTTAAAGTGATGAGAACCCACCACTAAATAGTGTTGAGTATTTTCTCCGTTAAATTTATTTGATTCTTATCTGTATTGATTCGATTCGAAAAATCTGGATATCCGTAAGTACTCGAAGCAAAACAAATAATAAAAATCAATATCCATTAAAAACAAAACAAGTCACAAAATACTAAAAAAATTTTAGAGACGAATATTCGCTTCACTCCAACTTATATATATACGTATATCTATAATTAATTATAGAGTTTTTAATGTATAATCTTATATTTTATCATTTTAACATATAATTTTATTAAATTTCTAATAAAATTACTCATAAAATATTAAATTAAAAAGAATATTATTTTTTTTTATAGAAAACTACATTTTTTCTAAAAACATTTGTTTTATAAGAATATCTTAATAATTTAAAATTTATAAGACATGGTTTCATTAATTTTTAATTTATATTTTATATTATTTAAAAAAATTGTATAGTATTTTTTTCTATATTTACTTGTATTGAACAGTGGATGTACGGACCTTTACAACATTATCCGACCAAGCCGTGTCCTAATTACTCTGCTGCTAGACGTATTATTGCTTAAAGAATCAATGGTCTTGAACCACATCACCAAAATTACATCCACTCGAACAAACTTGTAAACTTTGCATCTCTTGCTTTGATGACACCATTAATAGTGCTAAATATTTATACATCTTCTAAATTTAGTTATATACTCCATCTGTTTTGAAATAATGCAAGTTATATAGTATTCGCACATATTAAATTTTAACTATAAATACATATTTTTTTGTAATTATCTATTTCCATGATTTTAAATCAATAATAATTCAGTAAATATAATTTTTTTTTAAAATTAACAAATACTTATTATTAGTTGACAAAACATGTATTAAAAATATATCTTTTATAAACAATTTTTTTCTCTAAAATATGTATCATTTTGAAACGAGATGAGTATATTAGTGTATTTAAAAACAAATCCAGGTAAACAAAATTGATGAGAATCAAGATAACATGTATACTTTTAGCAAGAAATTCTATTGACATTAATGTTTTATTGGATACGTAATTATGTAAGCTTTAATAGTTGTGAGCCGTCAAAAAACTTTAGTTGAAGTGGTTTCGTTCTATACACCAACTTGGTACTTTAAGCAATACTACGGCTTTCCTCACTTTTTTTTATTGAGTAGAAAAAATTCTAACCTCAAACATTGATTACCCACACGTATTACATAAGATATCCATGGTGCATGTACATCCTCTGTGGAATTGGCACGTGATTGAATAGATAAAATGCACGTGATTAAAGTAGTGAACGTCAGAGGAGGAAGACTTAAAAGGTGCTGGCGGCTGAGAGAATGAAATTTCATAGGCAGTATGGTATGGCAGCAAGCAAGCCTATGCCTAAACGGCCACCTAAGAGCAAGAGTGGTCCCAAAAGCTGAAGATCTCTATTCACCAGCAAAATCTTTATTAGACTTTATCCAAAATGGCTCCTAGATTAAGTCTTAATTCTAGTCATCATATTCTCATCTAAACGCAAGTATTTTAACGGATAATGGTTTCATTCTAAGATGAATGGACGAAGAGATTCATATTCGATTCAAGAGCATGTTCATCAATTTTCATTAAATGTGAGAAAAAAATATACTTAGTGTATCCAATGACATGAGCCATTCTAGTTATTTGATCTGGCTATTAATATTATAACAAGATGCATGTATATTTTGTTCCGATGCATAACAAATTTTTGATTTTCATAAACAATGGAGTGGATGATAGCATACATCAACTTCGAGTGTGGTTGATTAAGATGAATTCATTCACTTTTCCTCGTAAGCCTCTTGGACTAAGTGGCTTGCACAAACGTGGTTGGCTTTTCATAGCATGAGATTTTGGAAGTCAAAGTTCTCCATTCCTCTGTGTGGAGCATAAAATATAAGTGGTTTTCGCACTAAAAAATAAATAAATTATTATTAACTTTTCACAAGGCTTATTTAGCAAAAAAAAAAAACTTTTCACAAGGCAAAAAATTTTCAACTTTCATATGTGGCTACGTACGTATTCTTTTTTTTTTGTTTGAAAATTATTTAATTAAAACGTTTAAGTTTCATGAGGGCCTATGAAACCTAAACTACCCACATAATACCACTAGCAAATAACATTCAAGTTTGATTTTATATAATGGCCATGTTCCTTTGCATGTCGCAGTGACCTGCAACATGACTTGTGATCAGTTGTCGCATGGTTGATCGTGTAATCAAGTTGAGAATTGGAAGTCACAAATTATTGTTAGTTTTGATGAAGTATGATCACTTGCACAATCAGTCATAGGTTGTGATTTGGATGATATTGAGTCGCTGGAAAACTATTGAATTTTTATCGATGGTTAATGGATCAATATCATCTGAATCAAATGGCTACATATATTGTCCCACACATTGGCTATATTTTTTAGCACTCACCCAATTAAAATACTAGGTATAGACTAGACCAAGGACCACTCTTACTACCATAGAGGCAAATCCGGCTCATTATAGTCTATCTAAACGTCTGCTAATATATATATATATATATATATATATGTGTGTTTGGTTGATAACTATAAACGCATGTGGGATTGAAGATAAGACCATACTAGCTATATATATTAACGAAGCAAACTGATCCACGTTATTTAGTCACATGTTCCTATCTCATTCTAGGTTATTATAAAATAAAGGTTTATTAAACCTAAAAATTAGGAAATCTAATTTTACCAAAATCAATGATTGGATAAAAAACAGTTTTTGAAAAAACAAACAGTACAATATGCAAACAATCAAGCTCTAAATTAATAAAACTGTTTTTTTTTTCTGTTTTGAAAAAAATTACTTTTCCATCACAAATAATAAGTCCAAAGAATTTATACAATGTAGATTCCGAAATGAAATTTACGTACATAAAAGTTTGGAAGCAAACTGACAGTTTGGGCTTAGTAATTGAGTTTTGGGCTTCAACGCTACGGACCGTTATGAAAAAATGTCATTTCATTAGTTAAGTGTTAACAAAGCCCATAAAATTGACTTATTAGGTTATAACAGTTTGGGGGTGATTTAAACCTAAATAATAGATCATGCTCTAAAACTCGATTTCATTAAAACTCAGGGGGTTCTCTACCAACAAATTTATAAACAAATTAACAAACCAGAATAAGAACAGTTAAACCCTAAACCCTGCCGCGACTCATCTTCTTCAACTTTCCCTCTGAAGAACACAGTCTTCGCTCTAATAGCGAGCATGAGTTCCTCGTTAGCTTCACAGTTACAAGCCATCAAGTCGGTTGTACAAGCCGATACAGAGCCAACGAAGAGACCATACATACGCCCTTCCATCCTCTTCAATCCAAAAGAAGCAGCAGATTTCGATATCGAGTCAATCCACGAACTCGGACTCAAAGGTCTGCTCTAGGTTTTGATTTTATCGCTTAATTGATGATTAGATTGTCATCCTTATGTTGTTATCTTTGCCAATTCAGGTCTCGAAGTGCTTGGAAACAAAGATGAGAGGTTTAAGAACTTCATAAACGATTTGTTTAGTCATAAGAGTAGAGAAATCGATAGAGAGTTGCTTGGTAAAGAAGAGAATGCTAAGATTGATGCTTCAATCAGCTCGTATCTACGGCTACTCTCTGGTTATATTCAGTTTCGTGCTTCCTTGGAGACTCTTGAGTATCTTATACGAAGATACAAGTATGTGTTTCCTTGTTGCTATCTCTCTCTTGACTTGGCTATGTATTTTTTTTTGTCTAACTACTGGATTCTATAGGGTGCATATATACAATGTTGAAGATGTGGTGTTATGTGCTTTGGCTTATCACGACACATGCGTTTGTCCGTATTGTTCAGCTGATTTCCACTGGGTGAGCATTGGTCCTTTCGTTCTTTCGTTTTTGAAGTGTAAAGCTTCTTGAAGTGTAAACCTTGCTCTCATTTTGTGTTACAGCAACACCAAGTGGAAGTTTCTGGATGGTGTGAAGAATTCAGGTGCTCCACCTCCTAGATCTGTTATCGTTCAGCAGTGTATGCGTGATATGAATGTCTTGGAGGCTTTGTGTGACTATGTAAGTAGCTGCTTTTTGTTTCTATAAAGTGTTTGTGTGAGTCGCATATATTATGATGAACATGTTATTTTGTTGGTTGTTGTAGGGATCTCGGACGAAGAAGTATCAGCCTACAAAACCGGTGGTCAGCTTCTCCACAGCTGTTGTCGTCGAGGTTTTAGGTTCTCTTGCAAAGGTTGATGGAGATATTGTAAAGCAGATTTTACCATTTGTGGACTCTGGTCTTCAATCCGCTGTGAAAGGATGTTTAGATCAGCAGGTTTGTAAAGCGGAATCATCTGCGAATATTGTTAATTTAATTTAATTTGTTTCAGTCTGTGTGATTATTGTGAAAATTTTACCCTTTTCTAGGCTGGTGCGTTAATGGTTGTTGGCATGTTGGCTACCAGAGCCACGCTAAATGATAATCTTATCAAACGCTTTATGAGGTCAATCATCGACATTGCTCGTGAACATGCCAAAGAATCCTCTGATCCTCATTGGCTTCGATTGTCATTTATGGCGTTGATTAATTTGGTTCAGGTGCATGAACGTTCTGTTAATTCTCATGAACCTCTTAATTTCTATTTCACCAATTCTGCTCACAACTGGCCCGTGTTTGTCGACTAATTGATTATACTTGATCGACTACAGTTGCAGTCTGTGGACGTGATCCCAAAGAAAGCTTTGGACCTTTTAAAGGAAATAAGGTAGTCACATATAGACATTTTTTTCTTATCTATTTTAATTGTTACTACTCGTATTTATCATTTTTCCAACGAGGGTTTCAATTTTGTGTAGGGATATAACTGGTGTTCTTCTAGTCTTGTCCAAAGAGTTCAACATCAAGAGGTTCCTTGCAGTGTTGATAGATTCTCTTCTTCTTTACAGGTGCGTATTTGACACTGTTTTGCGATTTTCTGGTGCATCTATATTGTCAGTGTTCAGGTTTTGACTTGCTGTCTTCTGTTTGCAGTTCGTCTGATGATCAATGTCTGCAAACTCTAGTTTCGATAATTGATAGTGTCCCAGTAGACAACTTGGTTGATCATATGATCTCCAAGGTTTTCTCGACTTGTATGACACAATAGCAGAAGACCAAAAGTGATCTTACATCTTCTACATCTGGTTAGTGAAATGTCAACTACCATATCTTCAAGTCTACTCTCGTTCACAGCCCTCTTTTTATAACGGCTTGGTTGCAACTTGCGATTTAATTGTAGGGAGCTGGGCCAAGAAAATTCTGGCTGTTGTTAGCTATAAGTATTCTGTTCACTTACGTGCAGCAGTACAAAAATTTATGGAGGTTTGTTATCCAACTCTCAATGACTTATTTTCTGCCATTGTTAGTTATGTCATTCCGAATCATAAAATTATTGCTTCAGGATACTAAAGGTCAGTCGAAGAAAGAAGATTTGAAGGTGGAGATCTTGTCTAGTATGATGGATGGGAATTCAGACATGTCCCTGCCGTTCGTGGATTCAAAATTATGGTTCCGGCTCCACCATCCCAAGGTATTATAAACTCTGATCTTAGTTTTTTGTGAATTTCTTTTCTAATTCCCTTTTGTCATGACTGATGGCTTGGTATGAATCATAGGCTGCTGTACGTTGTGCTGCGCTTTCGAGTATAAACGGTGATCTCAAGAGTGATAAATCTAAAGCAGAGGTATGTGTGTGGGGCTACTCATCCAAATGTTACTGATTACACACTTCTTGGCATCTGACTAATCCTTGAATTCTTTGCCACTCTCCGTCCAGAACGTCATCACAATTCAGGATGCTATAGTGCGCCAGCTTTGGGATGATGATCTGGCTGTTGTTCAGGCCGCCCTGTCTCTTGATCAGTTGCCGAATATTGTAACCTCTTCTAGTCTTCGGGATGCTTTGCTTCATGTGGTGAAACGGTGTGATGGGATTCTCCTGTCAGGTGATTGAAGATGCTCTCTTCTTTTCTTAACTTGGCTCAGTGTTGTCATCTATAGCTTTATTAGCATATCTGTAAAGAGTGTTGATCTTCACTCTGTTATCTGATAAATCATTTTCGGTAGACGTAATACGTTGATCGAATTCTAGTGTGCTAACATCAGTCAGACATGTTTCTAGGCTGCACTGTTTTTCTGATATTAACCTGCTTTTTTTGTCCCCTGTTAGTCCACCATTCATTTATTAGAACTTATAACGCTCAGGATTCTTATTAGAGACACGTTTTTTATGTTGTGCATATATTCTAACTTCTGAATGGGTTTTGCGAATCTGTGAAAGAAATCTGTGGTGCTCTTACCAAGTTTCTTTTGATTTATTGTCTAGTGAACTATATATAACTGCTTCAAGAGTGCATATTTCTACGTGTGCAATATATTTATTTGGAATCAACCTTTTTTGTTGTAGGAGTATCACAAAATATTCAACTCGCTGCAGATGTTGTTGCTTTGTCCCTTAAAATTGCTATCTCAAGTTTCTGTAATCAAGCAGACTCTACCGAGAAAGTCGCCTCTGCAATGTTTTCATTTCTTTTAATTCAACCGAAGGTTCTCTCTCGTTCTCTTTATTTTATACATTTTCAAAAACAATTTTAACTATTTTTTTTTAAATCATGTCTGTATATAGACTTGGAATTTAAACCTACATGTGCTGACATTGGGGAAGGATGGTAGCTGGCCACTTTTCAAGAATCTTGTTACTGATGACGGAATGGTAAATAGGAGTATATAATTTTGCATATTCTTCATACACCAAAATCACAAATCCTTATGTGGTTGTTGAATATTATTTGTCATACCATCTAAGAACCTCTCTTTTTTGGATAGAAAACGCTCTCCCAAATGTCATGTCTGGAAACATATCCTCTATAAGCATGGATATCATCAGTAGTTTGGGGGAGGCACTTTCCTTGGAACCTGATGAGCGTAGGATTGAGCTAATTGAGAGTGCTTGCAACTTTAAGCTTTCTGACGTTTTGGAATCATGCAGCAATATCAAATTGACAGAACAGGAACGCAACAAGTTGCAGGTCCGTCATTACTTTACTGGTTTTCATTAAAAGGAATTTCTGGTCCTTTTTGGTATTTTAACTATTTTTCTTGTCTCTCTTTTGCGTATGTGAGGGGAAATAATATTTGAGATTCTATTGTTCTTTGTTTCTAAGATTTTATGGATGCTCTTAATAACTTGTGAAATTCTTATCTCATTTCAGAAAGGACTGTTGATCCGTGAAAGTGTGTCCGCATTGAACATGAATATCGTTGACCAGCTGACGGAAGCATTTATGATGCACCCTGGTGACGTTATTCAGTGGTTTACTGCCAGTTGCCAAGATGCACCGTTGTCAAAGACCCTGTTTTTTTGTTTTGTTGATGCAGTCATTGCACAAGATGAATTCTTCATCTGGTAAGGCTCTATCCATGGTTTATGCGTTAGTTATATATGCTGATGATAACGGGTTTTCTATTTCTATGGACCGTAATTTTTTTTCCTTTGATTTAGAGCCGAGTCAATTCTTGGATCTTTTTGAGCTTTGCTTTCCTGTTTTGAAGACCGAGTGGGAAGAATTTGGGGTTGCAGTTGATCTTTCTTTGGAAGAGGTATAGTATTGTACTGGCTGATGTTTTTTGTAATTTACGAGTGTTGCGTATTTCAATTTGTTAGTTTTTGATGTATTTGTGTATTACTTGCAGCTGTCGAAAAGCAACTGCCAAGAAATCTTATATCAACTTTTTGACACCTCTGATTTTACTGCACTAAATTCCAAGATTCTGGTCTGCTTGTTTTGGAAGTTAGTTGTTTCATTCATTAAACTTGAACCGGCGCATCTCTCTTCGGTGGGTTTATTTGGTTATTATTATATTCTACTGCCCAACCAATGTCAATGCTCATAACTACATGTGTGCCTCTTCCCATTTCGTTCAGGTTTCTGGCAAAAGGTTGTCTAGCGGACTTGAAGACTTGTTTTTCTTTTTTGCAACAACCCAATCACAGCTTGTTTTCAAGGAACACCTCCATTACCGTGTGAGAGAAGCCAAAGTCTGCCCTGTTTTGTTTCTCACTCAAATTCTGTCACGAGAAGGTTTGCATTGATTGAATGTCTCAAATGGTTTTTCAGTTATAAACTACTCGAGCATCTTTTTTTCAGATGAAATCGTTTTGAACTCTTCTATAGCATTCTCAGGGTTTTTATTTTTGATATATCTCTGCCATTTTTACGCTCTTGGGTATGATGGAATCTAGTTGATGATAACTTCTTTCTGTTTTATTCCATCTCCTGTTTTCTTATGCTGTTATCTTCTTCTTGCAGATGTTCCTCCTATGGTCCAAATTGAAAGTCTCAAATGTTATTTGTATCTTTGCTCCAATGGAAATAATGAATGGTCAGTTCAGATATTCTCTAGTTTTCCAGTACTTTTGGTTGCCATGTCGAGTGATAATCAGGTAATCTGAAGTTTTGTGATTTTTTGTTCATTGTATAACTCTGTTCATTATCATTCTTTTCTTAAACCCGTTTTGGTGCTTTAACTCTGTAGGACGTTAAAGTAGCTGGCATGAATTGCTTTGAGGCGCTCTTCAACTTACGGTGTCATGTCGACTCTAGCAAGAAAAATGGTAAATCTTGGTTTACATCAGGTGTTTATGTTTTATCCTATCATTTGTTCTAATCTTTCTACTAAAATTTAAAACTAGGGAGTGCTGCAATTTATAGTAGTTCTTTTGATGAACTGTTGGGAATGATGGTTCAACAAAGGAGGCTTATATTGTCGGACAATAAGTTTCTTCCATCCTACTTGACATCATTGCTCAGTTCAACCCCTAATGACTTACTAGTGCCAGTTGACCTGCAAAAAAGGTACGTAGATGACTCATGGGTATATCAATTCGTTTACTCCAGTCGCAAACTCCCTTAATACCGTCTTTTCTTGATTTTCAACTTCAGGTTTGATAAATCCACAAAAGAAAGCATTCTTTCTTTCATCTTATTGTGTGCGCAAGAACTTCCTGCGTATGGGAAGGTGTGTTTCATCTATCTGTTTCACTTCCTTCTGAAGTTCACAAGTATCCTTATGATTTGTGATGATTGTTTTAACAAGTATTACCTTTTCCCTCTTACAGCTAAGAGTTCTATCACTATTAAAAGGTCTGGGCATCTTGCTTATGCATGATGAAAATGTTAAGTCATTGTCTCAACTTCTAGATAAATGTAGTCAATACTATGTTAAACTAGACAAAACTTCCACACCAATATCAGACACTGAGGTCGACTTATTGTGCCTTCTACTAGAGGTAATTTCAATCTCCACTCCCATCCTATGACAACTTACCTGTTGCCATGCACCAAAGCTTAATATTAATTTTGCTTTTGCTTTTCTCTTCCTGTGTCAGTGCTCCATGATGCGTTCATCGTCATATAAAGTGCAGTCACTTGATGATCATATACTGAACGCTTTGAAAGTAAGAATAGCTGATTTTTCATATTTTCCTTGCTTGGCTGTACACTTTCTTTTGTTTCAGTCACTAGTGTTTGCTTTTGCAGATGGGTTGTGGGGATTCAGAACATCCTGCTGTTATCTCTCCATGTTTTACTATTTTGGAGAATTTAAACAATCAATATTATACTGAACTGAAGACCGAGGTCCAGGTCAGTCTTAATTGCATAGTGGAATATAAGTGAACGAACCTTCTATATTACTCTTCATATATATACATATGTACTTAAACTCTCTTGATTGTTCTTTTTGATCAGATTCGTTTCTTCCACAAGCTAGTGTCTATGTTTCGAAGTACAAATGGTAGAATACAAAATGCTGCTAAAGAAGCTGTCTTACGCCTGAAGGTATGTTCACTTTCAATTTATTTCTAGTATTCTTCATTTGTCCTTTTTCACTGTATTTCTTATACAAAATGTAAAGCTATCTTTATCCAGTTTTACAAAACTTTGATGGAAGTTTCTAGTAATTGTATATGCTTTAGTTACACAATATCTTCAATGATATTGCAGATTTCATGTTCAACGGTGGTCCATACTCTCGATCATATCACTCAGCAGGATAATCTTGTTATTGATTCTTTGAGCAAGAAGAAGAAACAGA
Organism: Moricandia moricandioides; assembly: GCA_905132885.1. NCBI lineage: Eukaryota > Viridiplantae > Streptophyta > Magnoliopsida > Brassicales > Brassicaceae > Moricandia > Moricandia moricandioides. The sequence goes on from CAJHQQ010000088.1 coordinate 20,897, forward strand.
AGAAAGAAGAAAATGGTGGGGAACTTCTAAGAGGAGAAAAGGCTCTCTTTTTCATTGCCTCGTTACTTGACATGCTGCTCTTAAAGAAAGATCTAGTTCACAGGTCTCTTAAATTTATATATGCTTATATTTGCATTTCCATTGTAAAATTTGGCAATTGGAGACAATTCTGTTGCCAACTAAATTTCTTATATTTTACTCTTGCTTAGGGAGTCGCTTGTAGGGTCTTTGTTTAAGCTCCTAGGGCGTTCTATGTCTAATGAATGGGTGAATATTGCTTCGTCGGCTGAAGAAACCTCAGTCCAACCTCCCCAGGATGTCCATGAAGTAACTCATGCATCTATTTCGTCCATCCAACAGACAGTGCTCTTACTCTTGAAAGATGTTTTTGATTCTCCGAATGTGAATCCTTTGAAGGTATGCTTTAGTTATTTATGGGGTTGAGTAATGATATTTTATTTCTTGTTCTTCTCTTAATTTACTTCTGATAACAGGCTGACATAACAAGTGAAATCAATGTCAAAATGTTGGTTGGTTTTGCTCAGTCCTCAAATGATGGAGTCATACGGAACTATATCTTCTCCCTTTTCACTTCAATAGTTAAAATTGTTCCAGATAGAGTTTTGGATCATATTATTAGCATACTTACACTTGTTGGTGAATCAACGGTGACACAGGTTTGTTAGTCCATAACCTTCTTAGTCTTGTATCAATTACATATCTCACATCACTTGATTTATCTTTGGTAGTCGCTGGTTTTTCTGGTGGTGAATAAAATCTTCCCTGAACACTGATTATTTACTTTTTATTTGTAGATTGATAGCCACTCATATTCGATCTTTGAGGAGTTTATATCATCGGTTACTCCATTTTGGCTTTCTAAGACTAAGAGTGAGGAGCAGCTGCTGGAGGTAATCTTTTCGTGATGTTTCTTTGTTTCCTCAGTGAAGTACATTTAATGTTAAGCCAGTTGTGGATTAATATATCTTCAATAATTTGATTTTTCAGATCTTTGTTAAAGTGTTGCCTGATATTGTTGAGCATAGAAGGCGTTCCATTGTAGCCTACCTGCTGAGGTAATGTGTAGATAAATAAAATTGATTGAGGCTCTTGTGTATATTCTCTGAAAATACCTAATTACGATCTTTATTTTCTGCAGAGTTATTGGTGAACAAAATGGCTTGCCTTCTTTACTTGTCATCTTGTTCCAGTCCTTGATTTCAAGGAAAGACTCAGTTTGGCTTGGTAATGTCCAGAGTTCGGAAAGTTTCTTATCCGTTATTAAGAGGGAGTGGGAGTATGCTTTTGCCGTGGACATATGCGAACAATATAGTTCTTCGACATGGCTCTCATCCCTAGTCATACTTCTTAAGACTATCAGCAAAGACAGTTCTAGTAAAGGGTGTTTCTTTCAGATGCGGCTTGTTTTAGAATTTATATTCCAGAAATTGCAAGACCCTGAATTTGCATTTGCAGTGTCACTCGAACCAAGAAATAACGTTTCAGTTGGCATTCAGGTAAACCCTCGTCCTTTTTTATGTTGTTCAAATTGTTGTTTCTAAACTTCTGTTTATTCCTATGCATGTTATTTCCTGGAATCTGGCTTATTCTATGTAAAATAGAGATTTTTTGTCACCTTATTACTTTGTTTGTGTGCTTTCTTAAATGTCCATTGTTAGTAATAGGCTTTGTTAAATTTTTCAGCAAGAACTACAGGAGCTTATGAAGGGTTGTATGCTTCTCCTTCAAGCTGTTGATTCCACAAAGGAGAAAGATGCGACTTCTCTGGTTAGAAAGGAAATCAGAATGCGTGTACATGATATCTTGATGACTGTTACGGGAGTTATGGACCTGTCTATATATTTCAGAGTTGTTACTAGCTTGCTTCAGCAGCAGTCAGATCGCAATGGAACTAGAAAGGTATACATTATAACCGCTTATAAATTTTTATTTTTTGTACTAGAGCAATAACATGGGAGTTCTTTTGTTTGCCTGGTAGTAGCATTGCCATGCGGATTCCTTTGAGGCTTGATTACCTTTAGTTTTGATCAGAGTTCTGGAGGCCTTGGCTTATTTGCGTTCTCTGATATGCTATTTTTGTGTATGCAGGTGCTTGGGCTTATAAGTGCGAGAGCTAAGGACTCCTCTTCTTCTAAACTGAAACACAAGAGACGGCTCCCCAATCAGAAAAGAGGAAATCCTTGGTTGAACCTGGATGAGGCTGCTGTTGAAGCTTTCGGGAAGATGTGCGAGGAAATCATCAATGTAATTGTTGAGACAGAGGATGAGTCAGGTCTTCCAGCTAAGCGAGCTGCCATTTCTACACTGGAAGTTTTGGCTAGCAAGCTTCCCTCTGGTCATCCTATCTTCAGCAAGTGTCTTGCATCTGTTGCAGAAGGCATCAGCTCAAAGAATCTGGGAGTTTCTTCAAGCTGTCTTCGTACAACTGGTGCATTGATCAATGTTCTTGGACCAAAGGCGCTCATTGAACTTCCACGCATAATGAAAAATTTGGTACAACAATCTCGCGAAGTGTCATCTGCCTCAACTGGAAAAACAACAGCCGAGGAACAGTTGGTGATGTTGTCTGTTCTAGTCACTTTGGAAGCTGTTATTGATAAACTTGGTGGTTTTCTCAATCCTCATCTTGGGGATATCATTAGACTCATGGTGCTGCATCCTGAATATTTTTCTGACTTTGACAAGAACCTTAAGTCCAAAGCCAATGCCATTAGGAGACTCCTTACTGAAAAAATACCAGTAAGTTCTTCACATAGCTATATGAATCTGTTTTTTCTTTTTGGCTTGTAGTAGTGATCTTAATACTAATCACCCTTCTTCCAGGTTCGCCTCACTCTGCAGCCTCTTCTACGAATATACGATGAGGCTGTTACTTGTGGCAATGCAAGTTTTGTGATTGCTTTTGACATGCTAGAAAATCTGGTCGCAAAAATGGATAGAGCATCTATTGTTTGCAACCATGCAAAGATTTTCGACCAATGCTTAGTTGCTCTAGATATCCGACGCCAAAATCCAGCAACAATTCAGAACGTTGATGATGCGGAGAGAAGTGTAATCAATGCGACAATTACACTCACAAAGAAGCTAACTGAGTCTGAGTTCAAGCCCCTCTTTATCAGAAGTATTGATTGGGCAGAGTCAGATGTTGAAGATGGATCTGGGAATGAGATCAAGAGTGTCGACAGATCTATCTCTTTCTATGGTCTGGTGAATAGACTCTGTGAGAGTCACATGTGAGTAAACAAGAAGCTGCGATTCCATGTACAAAAGATTCTTGAATATTAGAAAACTAACTTCAATTTTTCTTGTTGTGGAATGCAGGTCGATCTTTGTACCATACTTCAAGTTCATGCTTGATAGTATTGTATCGCATCTCACCAGTGCCGGAGCATCAGTTTCAACAAGGAAGAAAAAGAAAGCTAAAATTCAGGAAACGGATGACACTTTACCACCACAAAGCTGGCATCTTAGGGCGTTGGTGCTTTCTTCTTTGAAGAACTGCTTTTTGCATGATACTGGAAGCTTGAAGTTTCTCGACACAAATAACTTCCAGGTCACTTATCTTATGACCTTTCATGTCTTCTTGGAGTGTTAGATTTTTTTGATACAAACTGTATTCTTCTCCACAGGTGCTACTGAAGCCTATAGTATCACAGCTAGTTGTTGAACCGCCATCTGATTTAAAGGAGCATCCACATGTACCATCTGTAGAAGAGGTTGATGAATTGTTAGTTTCATGCATTGGTCAAATGGCAGTAGCCTCTGGCTCTGATCTCCTCTGGAAACCGCTGAACCACGAGGTAAACCAACATAATCTTCTCTCAGCTTACTTCATAATGGCTCACAACAGTAAATTTTTGGTTTAATCATCTTAAAAATCATATTTTTTTTTTGTTCAGGTGCTAATGCAAACAAGGAGTGAGAAGTTGCGTGCGAGGATGTTGAGTTTGAGGAGTGTGAAACAGATGATGGAGAATCTGAAAGAAGAGTATCTTGTGTTGCTAGCTGAGACCATTCCATTCTTGGGTGAACTACTAGAAGACGTTGATCTGTCTGTCAAGTCTTTGTCTCAAGATATCATCACACAGTTGGAAGAGATGAGCGGTGAAGATCTGGCGCAACACCTCTGAGAAAACTCCGTTTGTTACAAAGCTTTTAAGTTTCCCAATTTTGAAAACTCTCTGTTTGCTACAAAACTTTAGATTCTCAGTTTTGGCGTCTTCTCTTTGTGTTGGTAACTAACTGAATATAAAATATTGTTTGATTTTGTCAAATGGTTTCAGTGAACGGAGTCTAATTTGATATGATATTCTTCACATAGTGGAATAGTAAATGGGTGACAAAACCAATGGTTTCATTGATCAATCTTCTGTTTCAACACAACCATCGTGTTTGTGTTTCTATGTTGTTGTCTTCTGCGGCGATGTTTATTAAGAAGTTTATTTATTTTATCTTAAAAATATCATCAAAATACTTATTATAAATTATTTAACCAATTACAAAATATATTAAAATAAATAATTAATTGTGTAGTTTTTGATAAAATTAAAAGTTACATTAAAATATAAAAACATCTTGAAACATAATTTTTTTTTAATATTTATTTTAAAACGAAGAAAGTATGAAAAAAATACAACTACTAACGCTCTTGGAAGCATGTCGTTCATGGTGCTTCCAACCAATGTGTATCAAACTCAGACCACAACTAACTTTCGTTTTTCTTTTCTCTCTTATGAATTCAATTCGTTCTCTGGGATGGTAAAAATTTAAATTTAAATTATTCTAATCCTTTTTCTTAAACAACTTAATCTTTTTGTATATAAGCATGGGCTTTCTTATAGAATTTTAAGACCTAGTGCTCTGTTCCAAATACTTTTTAAGATGTTTTTTAGGAAGTAAAACTATTAGAACAACTAAAATAATTGGGCCCTATTTTGTTGTTTATTTAGAACCTTAAATTCAAAAGAAAATTGGTGAAATTAAAACTGAGCACATCCTTAAAGTCGAACCTATAAATGAGAATACTTAATTGCATTAATACGATAGACATAGTATATTTGTGTAATAATTGAAAAAAATTTTCATTTTCAAATATATTTCGAGTAAAATAAATTGGATATTTGAGAATTGAGATTAATCATTTGTTTTATTCTCCTTTGTGAAATATATAGGATTATGTAAATCCATAAACTTTTGGTTTTGATTTTTGAATTTGACAACTGCCTCCTGAAAAATTGAGTTATTTAAAAAGGGTTCTTCTAAGACATTTAAATAAAGGATAAATGTACAAAAAAGGAGAATATAGGATCGGTTGTTAAGTTATTAAGATGTGTCAAAGATTCCTGTAATTAGTTGAGATTATCCGAAGTCTTGTACATGAATCAGTATATATATAATCTAACTCCCTGATATCTGATCGAAAACCCTGATATCTAAGTCTCAAAAAGTAATAAAGCTGAGAAAAGAGAATGGTGAGTAAACGAGATGTGACCATAAGCAGAGGAATATGGTACGTGATGACTCTAGTCTCGCTCTTGTCCCAAGCAATATCAATTAATCTTCTCTGGCCAAAACATGAGCCATCAAAGTCTCGGTTCTTCAGAGACTGTGCCGTGAGTGTCACAACATTCTATGCGGTGATGCTAATAAAGTATTTCTTCTTTGCCGATCCTGTGCTTCATTCCTACAAGGAGTTCACTACATCTACAGAGAAGATTCCTCAGCGTTTGATCTCGGTGTTGGCCTTTGCTGTAGTCATGCATACGCCTTTCATATACAAAGCGCACATGCAAGAGTATGTCGTGTCTGTGTCGTTATTCACCATCTCGTTGGTCACGGGAGGGATAGGACTCGTACAGTTATCTGATAGTCTTAGGATGGAGACTAAACATGTTTTGTTCACGCTCTTCCTCGTATGGTTGCTTGGTCTTTCTGGCGTTTATATATGTTATTCGTACGACCCTCCAGCATTGGGAATTGGTATACTTTGTGAGTGGCTCCCTACTTTTCTTATGTTTTTATTGTAGGATAGACTAGGTCAAGCGCTTTTTATCTTGTTTACTTTATTTATTCGATTTTTGGTGTTTGTTTTTAAGCTATAATAAAATGACTTTTAATGGATTTCTAAATCACAAAGGTTGATGATGACTATTTATTTACTATTACAAACTGCTTTTGGAAAACTGACCGGATTATAAAAAGTTTAATCTTTAATAATTACTAATAAAATACGTATTTGGTCATGAACAACTAAACTGACAATATTATAAAAATTAATCCGTAATAATTTTAAATAATTTGAAAGTTTAGGTAAGCTTGCACGAGATGAGAAACAGAACAACAAAACACCAATCAGTTTCTTTATTTTTGGCTTTCAAATGGTTTCTGATATGCGTACTAGAGTCTACCTAAATCAAAATTGTGAGCATGAAGTTCAAAAATGGGTATTATGGGATCAGAGAGAGTAGCTTATGTATTGATCGGGACCGTTGGTCCCTGTTGACGTAGGAATTGAGTCCGAGGATTTGTCTAGGACCAGACCACACATGTTTTCTTGAACTCATGAACTGAGCTTTTATAAACTTGTACAAATGAGGAGGAGAAAGACACAAAGATTCGGCAGCTTTAGAGAGATGTCATTGTACTGCATTGCAACAGCGCATATTGATTTGTCCCGAAAGAGATGGAAGAACACTCCAATCATCTCTCCATTAATATCAATAACGTTATCCGAAGTCCAAGACAAATATAGTCCAATACTTTCACTAAACCTTTCAGCTGAATAAAATAACAAACGCAACTTCGTTTGTGTTCATAAAAGCTTATCATCAGATTTTCTGTCTTGTCAAATATCAGGAACGAAACAAAAAAAAAACTGTTTAAACCAGAAAACAAGATTAAAATTTGTTTAGCACACAGAGGATAAAAATTGTTTAAACAAGAACCGTTAAAACCTGGCAAATCTAAACAATCTCTTTGAGGTAATAATTATTTGTTTAGCACAGAGGATAAAAAATTTCTAATGAAATTTCATTGTAATTAGTACATAAGTTATCTATATTATTAAAATTGAAGTACCTTTTAATACTGTTTGGAAATATGGATAATATTATGAATAAGAGTTGTTTGAAAACATGGATAGCAATATAAAAAATATTTTTTTTATTTACAAATTTAGCATTTGTATTTACAATAAATCAAGTACTTCATTTTTATATTTTTATTTATTTACAGATTCTACCACTACATTTAAAATAAACTTAAATTAAATAATTATAATTCAAAAATTTATTTAACCAAATCGATATTCATATATTGACCATTAAAATTTTTTAGTATGTTGTTTCATTTTAAAATAAATTAACAAAGAATAACATGTTAATATATGAATAGTACAATTACATCAAACTGCATCAAACTGCATCAAACTATAAATTTTTAATATAATATTATATACAAATAAAAAAAACTATTACCAAGCATCTATATTATAATATAATATATTATATTCTATATGTAAATTATAAAACATAAAAAAAAACATGGAATTTTTTTATAAAAAATAAGATTTTATATGTTTACGCTCAACACAAGTTAAATGAAACACCCGCGCGGGGACGCGGATCAAATTCTAGTTAAGTATTAAAGATGCTTCTATATATTTGAAAGCTAATTTTATGAAACATAGTTTACATTATTACATTATAACAATTTTATCCTGCGCAAGGCGCGAGTCCTGACCTAGCAAAACCGTGAAAAGAGAATAGGAGAAATGATGAGTAAAAGAGATATGATTTATAAAATAGACATAGTGTTGACAAAAAAAAGTATTTGTGTATTAATTAAAAACATGAATTTATTTAAAATATTTTTTTGAGTATAATGAATTGATTATTTGAGAATTGAGATTAATAATTGTATTATTCTCTTTTTGTGGAATATATAGGATATGTGGATCCATAAACTTTTGGTTTTATATTTGAAAACTAGCTCCTAAAAACTGATTTATTTTAAAAAGGATTAATTTAAGATATTTAAATAAGGATATCTGTCCAACAAAAAAAGAGGAAAATATAGGGTCGGTTGTTAAGTTATAAGATGTGTCAAAGATTGCTGTAATTAGTTGAGATTATCGAAAGTGTTGTACATGAACCAGTCTATATATAATCCAACTCCCTGATATTTGATCGAAAACCCTACTTCGTCATCCCTATCTAAGTCTCAAAAACTAATAAAGCTGAGAAAAGAGAATGGAGAAGATGGTGAGTAAAAGAGATGTGACCATAAGCAGAGAAATATGGTACGTGATGACTCTAGTCTCACTCTTGTCCCAAGCAATATCAATTAATCTTCTCTGGCCAAAACATGAGCCATCAAAGTCTCGGTTCTTCAGAGACTGTGCCGTGAGTGTCACAACATTCTATGCGGTGATGCTAATAAAGTATTTCTTCTTTGCCGATCCTGTGCTTCATTCCTACAAGGAGTTCACTACATCTACAGAGAAGATTCCTCAGCGTTTGATCTCGGGGTTGGCCTTTTGCGTAGTCATGTATTCGCCTTACATGTACAAATTGTACATGCAAGAGTATGTTGGGTCTGTGTCGTTATTCACCATCTCGTTGATCACGGGAGGGATAGGACTCATACAGTTATCCGATAGGCTTAGGATGGAGACTATACATGTTTGGTTCACGCTCTTCCTCGTATGGTTGCTTGGTCTTTCTGGCATTTATATGTGTTATTCATACGACAATCAAACATTGGGAATTGTTATAATTTGTGAGTGGTTACCTACTTTTCTTACCTTTTTATTGTAAGATAGACTAGGTTAAAGCGCTTTTTATCTTGTTTACTTTTTTTATTCGATTTTTGGTGTTTGTTTTTAAGCTATAATAAAATGTCTTTTTATGGATATCTAAATCGACTATTTATTTACTATTAACAACTAAACTAACTAGACTATAAAAAAATAATCCTTAATAATTTGAAAGTGTTGGTAAGCTTGCAGAGCTTGTACGAGATGAGAAACAGAACAACAAAACACCAATCAGTTTCTTTATTTTTGGCTTTCAAATGGTTTCTGATATGCGTACTAGAGGCTGCTAGCTACCTAAATCAAAATTGTGAGCATGAAGTTCAAAAATGGGTATTATGGGATCAGAGAGAGTAGCAATTTGGGTTAACCATCAAGCATTTAAAATCTGTGAGTTCATTATAAAGTTTCATAGCTTAATGGCTAAAGATTAATATTAAGAGTTTATTATATTGGCCTTCTCACCCACTAACTTAAGATACTATTTTCAACATCGACAAGAAGAAAATGTCAGCTCGACTCTAGCTGAAACAATCATTATTCTTGTGTCTGTGTGCTAAAATGTTTGTTGTTTGTGAACATTATAGCTGGATTAGAATGTGGTGGAGAGAAAGGCAATGCAGTTGCTGCAACTAGAAGTTGTTTTGTGTGTGTGAAAGGCTTGAGAGTATGTAGCTGAGTGGGATACTATCAGAACAATGGTAGTTGCTAAGCAAAGCAAAATGAGTTTAAATTTATATAAATCTTCAATCATGTCCCTATATTCACTCATAAACAAAATCGCCAATTCTCTATCTTCCTTTGTTTTCTTCATAAACATCTTTCAATCTCAATGGGATGCACTTTTTGTTTAGTTGTCCTTAAGGGATGAGTTGTCAGGCAAAGCAGCACGAGTAGCTCGGAACTGTATTGTATTCTTCCTTTGCACATCTCTTAGCTTCTCCGTCAGTTCTTGGAATGTGGGTCTCAGCTTTGCATCTCTGTCGTGCAGAACAAACAAATATAGAAGAAACAACAAAAAAACAATGTCATATATGTACAATATCGAAATCAAGAAGAACCATATTAGCAAGGACAATGTGGTAATCAATATGTTAAGCTTACATGTGCCAACAACTCTCCATTAATGAGATCCAAAGAGGATCAATGTCCTTTGGAATTTCCAGCCTCTGGTTCATGAACCCCACTGCTCCAATCACCTGCATAGAGTTGAGTGTTTCCCATGGGATCTTGAGGGTGGCAAGCTCCCAGAGTACCACTCCAAAGCTGTAAACATCCGACCTGTATCAATGAATCAAGAAGAGCTAGTTAGCAATGAAGAACAATAAATCAAGGGGAACTTGAACCAAACAGAACACGAGACTATACTTCTCATCAGCAGACTCATTTCTAAGAACTTCTGGTGCCATCCATTGAGGCTGCACAACAGTTTTTTAAAAAAAAGCTTATAAAAAAGGATTCAAATTGAAAAGAGCTTAAGATTAAGTACCGTTCCCTTCCCGGACTTGGTGGTTAGGTATGTTTCATGCTTGACACGTGAAAGACCAAAGTCAGCTACCTGTTAGAGAGATGTCACTGTAAGCTGATGATGTTTTTTAGTTCCAGTTTGGAGATTTTGGAGCGTCACTCTCATTCACATTAATGTTTGAAGATGTAAACTTATAGCAAAATGAACATGTTACCTTAACTATCAAGTTCCTGTCTACCAGCAGATTTGACGACTTAAGATCACGATGGACGATAGGTGGACTACAACAGTGAAGATAATTCATACCACGAGCCTGTTTAAAGAATTAATTATGTAATATGCTGTATGAGATGTACAGTGACTAAGTCAAAAATAGATTGGAAACGAAAGATCACAACACTAACGCAAAGAAGTTATCAAATAGAGTTGGCCATACATACATACAAACTTGTCTGCTTGTTATAGTCAATGGCCATAGAAATGTGAAAATCAGATGCCTAAGGAGCGTATAACTAATACTCACAATGTCCAAGGCCATAAGGATACGCCGCCTCCAATCCAGTTTTGATGTCTTCTTCTGTAGTAGTTGGAAGAGACTTCCACTGCAAATAGGGTCATGAATCAGAGCTATAAAGCTTGACGGTCCGAACACACACAAAGAAAGTAATGGTGAGACTGTACCGTGGAAGGAGCTCTGACACTATACAGAGACGCCGAGGTGAAGTTACAGCTCCCATGAACAGCAAAACATTAGGATGTCTAAGTCTTTTCATCATAGATACCTTCAACACAACTTAGAATTTTTAAAAGTTGGTTATACTAAAAACCAATAAAATGTGTTAAAACTAGAGTCAGAGTAAATCATTATGGACAGACGGATTAAAAAACATTACCTCTTGTCTAAAAGATTGTATGACCTTTTTTGAATATTCTTCTTTGGAGAACACTTTTACAGCTACAACCTGCAGTCATATTAGCAATTGTCACAAGATTAGTTGGTTTTGTTTATATCATGGAAGCGTGAATGAATCAACATATACATATTCATACAACAACCAAAAAAAAAAACGTACAGATCCAAACCAGAGACCACGATAAACAGTTCCACATGAACCTGTAAAAGAAACATTACTGGAGCATGTTAGTAGAACAGAGACATGATAGTTAGTAAAATCACAATGTATGATGTTATAAAGAATGTATTTGTATTCAAACAAGTTACAATGTTTAACTTACCTTGTCCGATTTTTTCTTCGACTGTCAGATCATCCCATAAAATTTCATATTCCAAGCAATCGCTATATGTATCAACCTTGTTCATAACACTGTTGCTTGTACTTCTGCAGGTACTGGAACTGCTTCTGTTGTTTGAATTTGCAGAAGACCACAAACTAGTTCCCTTATTACTATCAGAGGAATCTCTTACAAAGTTAACATCAGAACAGGGATTAGTCTGGTGAGACTTATGTTTCTGTTGATCATTATGCACATAAGGCAATACTGAATGAGTTGGCCTTCCTTTTGAAACTTCATGCTCAGCTTTTGAGGTAAGAATACTCTCAACACATGTGAATACACCAAAAGGAGAATACATAAAGTCCCCTCTTTGTATGCTGGCAACACTTGACCCATCGTCCCCGTGGTCCGAGAGAGCAGCACCGAAGACCCCCTCAGAGAGTGTGGCACCACTACTGTCACCTGCTCGCATTTTAGACCTTACCTTGTTGCTCACCTTGCATGCCTGTGAGTTTAACATTAGTTGCAACATCAAAATGAAAGTCGACACAACCTAAGAAAATGGTACTAACCAAATCTGATATCTTTGATGTTATGGCAGCTTGTATAGGCTGATGAGAGTCAAGGCCAAGTTTCGATACGAAACTAGTCCTTGCAGGGGTAGATGTTGTATCATCTTCATGCGCCTTTAACTTAGCCAGAGAGATTCTAGGGTGCAGATACGGCGCTGCGTTACTTGTGAGAGAAATGATCCCAACAAGAGAACCAGCATCATCATAAAATGGGGAACACGGAGTGACAGCTGAAAATCTATGCCCTGATTTGCTCCTGACAGGGAACTCACCGGTCCAGCTCTCACCATTGAAACAACGTTGAGCAATGTTCATGGCAAATGCAGCATCCTGATCATCTACCATGACATTAATTGGATTCTGCCCAACTGCTTCTGCTGCAGTGTATCCAAACTGCTTTTCCGCCATGCCATTCCTGGAACCATCAATATAGGTAGCCATAAGCCGCATTTCACAAGATCAAACTACTACTCGCTAATAGTAACGAGCCTAACTCATACTCAAAAGTTAGCTTAAGAGTGGAAGATATAGAACCACTATTGTTCAAATGAAGTGGGACATTTAATACTCACCAAAAGATAATTCTCATTTTTAGATCGAATGCATGAACAGATTGGCCCATTGACTGCACAATGTTCAAATACTGTTGATGCGTGAACTTCCTTTCCCATGGTCCTCTTCCTCCACCTACTCCAGCTCTTAGACTGATACGGTTCTCCTTCCGCAATGAGTTGGCGCCACTTTTCCTCAACGCTAGAGCTCCCTGGCCGATGTTTCTCTTCGCCCGTGACACTGAATGATCAAGTTCTTTGGACACAGTCTTGAGCCTACACATCTCCTGCTTCAGGCGCTGCTGACTCTCCTCGAGCTCTTGCATCTTCGTCAGCAGCTCGCTCGTAGGTGGAATCTCCATTGCGAGTTATAGCCGACCTAGAGAGAGACAGAACACATCTCTGGTTCGACTTTTATTGGCACTCGAAATAAATACTCGTCGACCAATTTGTTGGTTAGGCAGACAACATCTAAAACTCCAATCACTCCAATATATATATATATAGAAATCATAATATGTTTTATAAGCAAAGATCCAAAGGAACTTGATGAGAATGGCTTTGCAGGACTGATACATGTCGGTCAAAATATCAGCAACTAACTCTCACCATTTTTATAATAGAAAAATCACACACCATTCATCTTCTTGCTGAGATCACATATTCACATGTTCTTCATAAATAAAATGCAAATTTGAAAAGGTGGCAGATGTTCCGTTCAGTTTATGAATGATACCAAGTTCAAGTTTTTTTTTTTTGTTTTCCTTAGAATACTACAACTTCAAAAACTTAGTATGGGAGGAAAACGAATCATCCATTCAAATTATTAAATGATATTAATATTGATATTCCAAGAAAATGATCAAAATATCTTTCTTCCATTTCTGTATTTTTTTTTGTCTTTTTTACTCGTTTTATTTGTTGTTTAATGGTGGGAGTTTTGAAAGAGACTTTCACTAATAATGCTCTAACTGTAACACAAAAAAGAAGATATCCATAAAAATATACAGATTACTTCATATATTGTATTAAGATAAAATTACTTGTTTACAATCTTTTTGCCACTAGTTTATAATTACTTGTTTACAATGAAATATAGAAATCTAATTAGTAAATTATATTTTCTTATCAGCTTTATAGAAGACAAATGAAAAAACAGATTATTGGAAACTTATGTGAGACCTAGACATTAACAAATTATTGATTTATTGTTATATATGTTTTACATGAATATAAGATAATTTTGTTATGGAATTTAATTATAAAATTATTGTGTTAAGTATGAAAAATATATACGAAATATAAGGATTTAGACAATTGAGGGTTTTTGTTTAACTTAATAAATTTATATTAACTTAAATCAATTTAAATCAAATCTCAACTAATTTAAAACAGTTTATACGATATTTAAAAAAACTGCTTTGGATATTGGATATGATATTTTTAAAACTATCTATTTTTATATATAGGCATCTCAGATTCACATTACAGTTTTATACCTATGTTATAAGTTTAAGAAAAGAAAAGAAAAAACTGAGTATAAATTGGAAGTGTTAGGGTTTAAGGTAGGGTTCATCTTTGGGGTTTAAGCAACTGCTCTCTCTCTCTCTCGCATTATGATATACATTCACTGAATCTACCCACCCTGCGAATGGATTCCACTGATGACGATTTTGGTGAGCTTTACGTCGATGAAAAGGCTCACGCGAATGCTGCCTTCGCCGGCGATGTCGAATGCGAAGAACCTGAGTCTGCTCCGCTTTCCGGCGAGAACAAGGGTTTTGAAGTGACAGTTAAACCTGAATCGCGAGGCGAAGCGAAGAAACTCGACGTGATGGTGGTGGATAAGGATTCGAGTACGTGCGTCGACGACGATTGTGCTGTGAATCGGACCGAGGCGAAGGAAGAATCGGAATACAGTGATAGTGATGATGATTTGAATATAGTGTTGAAAGAAGACGATTCGAAAGCTCTGCTCCCTGTTGCTTGTGGATCGAACACCAACGATCAGAAACGGAGTGGTGGAAACTGGGTAAGTGTTTTGGTGGTGTTGCTTTTGTAGCTCGTGAATGAATCAACTGATTGTGGTTTTATCTGACTTAATCTTGTTGTTCTGGCGCGTTCTTATCCAGTGCACAATGCCAAATAGTGGGATGGTTAATGGACGCATGACAATGGAAGCTTATGCAGCTAACAATGCATGGATGAATCCATCTCTAGGAATGCCTCAGTGTGGATATAATCTCTCACATACTTGGTCCAGGTTAGTGACAGTGGTCAGGGCTACCACTTTTGATTCTAGCTTTACTGGAAGTGACTGAGATGAACAATGGTGAATGTGTTTTTCTTTTTTTCTCAGGACAACTTTTGATGCAAATTTCCATGTGTATGAGAAGAAGCCATGGAGGAATCCTGGTATGGATGTCAATGACTTTTTTAATTTTGGGTTAAATGAGCAAAGCTGGAAAGGTAAGTAAACATGTGTTTGATTCTTGATGGCATATACTTTGTGGAAAGGCCTTGTTTGTTTTGATCTTGATGAGTTTTTTTTTTCTGTTTTAGGTAAAAGGAAGAGCAATTGAGGTTGAAGGTGGAACTCTTGGACGCACACCATCTGTGGATTTGCGTTATCCACGTGATTTGGACCCTGATGTAGTGATACAGGTCAGTCAGAGACTGAATGATTCTTGTTTTGTTAAGTTTTTTGTTGGCCTTATATATCATTGATGATGGAATGTGTGAAAACTAGATCCCAGTGACTAATGATGTTGAGGAGCTATCAAGCATGACACCTGTGGAAGCAAGGTCTCTCAGCAAACAATCAAATAGAGCATCTAGAAGTGAGGAGTTTCATTCAGATATTGGAGAAGATTTGCATTCATCTGGTTCGATGAAAGAAGAGGTTTCTGTTGGGTGTGAAGACAAAAACACTGGAAATTTCAGAGACGAGCAATCTCCTCCAAAAGAGAATTACTACAGCAGGGAAGTAACACCTTGTGATAAGGAAATTATTGAGGAGGAGAAACAAGAGACTTGTTGGAGTTCAGATAAAGCGAATTCATCTTCAGTGGAAAGGGAACCATCTCTTGGAGATCACTTTCGTTTTAGCCCTACCTCTTCATATTCTGTTGGTAAAACTGAGGAATCCGAAGATTCTGGAACAGAATCATCAAAAGACGGTGCCACTGATGACCAATGTGAAGCGAGTACCCCACCACGACGAACTAGATTTGCGGAACCTGAAGCAAACAGTACCAAAAGTGGGGAGAGGAGGGGTACAGAGCATTCTAGACACAGAAGATCTCACAAAGACTCAAGAAAAAGGCACTATGGGAGAGCTGACTATGGTCTACATAGGAGAACAAAGTATGCAGATGCATCGCCTACCCCAGATCCAGATCTTGGCAAGAAAGTGTATTCTGGATTGTATCGTGGTTCGAGCAAAAACTGGCAGAACGGACCACGGTTAACATTAGAAAAGGTTGAGACTGAAGGTAGAGGTTTTCCTCACTCAAATAGAGAAAAACGCCATGGTCGTTCATATTCACCTGTGGATCTTGATCGAGACAGAGGGCAGAGGTTAGGTTGGCGCAACAACAATGAACCATCACATGGCCGAGGCTTTGATCCTTCTAATGGTCAGAAGTATGAAGCGGGTCTTAAAGAGTATGCCTCACGTTCATCCTTCAGTCTTAGCCAGAGAAATTCTCGATTAAGTTTTAACAAAGAGGAGGATAGATATGGTAGGCAACATTGTGAAAGAAGATATGGCCGTGAAAGAAGTCCTGCCCTAGCCTATGAAAGCAACAAAGAGGATAGATATGTTAGGAAACATTGTGAAAGAAAATATGACCGTGAAAGAAGTCCTCGTCTAGCCTATGAAAGCAACAAAGTAAGAAACCGATATGATTGGCTAGGAGAACCTTATTATCAGGAGTGCCATATACCAATAACTGACATGGAATATAGGTGCCGGTTTGAGTACTCTTCTGTTACTGGAAGACATATCCCCAAACAGAGTCGCGAAAATGATCTTCACTTTAGAAGAAGGTGTGACTACGATTATGATTTCCCTCGTGGTCGATATGAAGATGAAGTTAACTGGGAAGAAAGTGGAATGCCATTTGAGGTGGCTTACAGGGAGATGCATTCTTTTGCTGAAGTGGGAAGGAGAGAGTTTGAAAGGTATGAAGACGAATTCTCTGAAATAGATAGAAGACACCATTACACACCTGGTTGGCATCATGATAGATTTGTCTCAGAGAATGATGGTCATAAGTACAGAATCCAAGATGCTCGGCCATCACTGCTTTCATCATTCAGAGATTCTTGGCACATAAAAGGACCGAGAACTGATTCTTGGAGAGATGCTACCAGAGACTTCACAAAAATGGAAGCATATGACTGGCAGAATAATCAGTTGTATAAGGATGCACCAAGAGATGGTTGGCCACGGAACCTTGCTCACAGCGATAATGTGAGCATACAAGACAGACTAAGGTATGATGATGATAGGGTTCATCGTGATAGAAGGAGATATCAGTTGGGAGATGATATTCATTGTTCTGAGCATCGATCATATACTGATGAGATGTTAGTCGCGGACATGAGAGTGTCAACACATAGTCGAGTTTCTATCAAAGAAAGACCTGGATATTTTAAGAGCCATGTTCATGAAACTGAGGAAAGACCTCACAGATCCAAAAAGCTGAGAAGAGATGGGCATGCTTTCACCAAGTGTCAGGATCCGGTTGACTTAACTGGCAGACAAGGGAAGGTAAAAAAACAATGAAACCGTCATACATGTTTCTATCAAATATTAAGTATCAAAGTCATACATAGTTGACTCCTCTGCTCTCGTTGATGTTTTGATTTATATGATGAAACATCAATTGTGTGAAATGAAGAACATGACCTTTCTCATGTTATCTTTTTGTGTGTGTTGTGTGTTTCAGCTCTCTAACCAATCAAGAAGAAGATTCCCCAAAGGTGGAGATACAACAGAACAGCAAGACCGTCAGAAACCGAGAAATGTAGTCGGCAAAAGAAACGAGAAAGATGTTGTGCTGATTCAAGGTTTGAATGAGAAAGAGGAAGGTGAGATCATACAAGAAGAAGAAGAAGAGAGGAACGTGACAAGGATACAAGAAACCATTAAGAAGATGGAGAAACGAAGAGAGAGGTTCAAGGAAACCGAAGTGGTAGCAGCCAAATTTCATTCTCAAACCGAACAGGAAGCCAAAACCGATGTTACCAATCAAACGAGACCGGTTAGGAAGAGACGATGGTGTGCAAGCTAGCTAGCAAAATATCAAATTGGTTTGGCTATTCGAAGTTACATACAACTACGGTTTATGGTTGGCGATACCCGAACACATCAACCAAAGTAACTTATGGTCTGATAAGTCACAAAACCGAACAACTGACCTTGAGTTAGATTACAAGTTATTTTGCATTTTCTTTTGGTTCAAGGCTTTGTTTGCCTTTGACCAAGTAAAAACATAACGATGTAGCCAAAGATCGAACCAGCTTATCCAGTTAGAGTGTATAGTTATTGTGATAACCAAACTAATAAATTTCATGGTACAGTCTTGTAGTAAGTATTATTGAATATCAACTTTGATAACCGGTTTAACTTTTGATGATAAACATAAACCAGACCAATTATTGATATTTTCTTCAAGTAAAATAAAATAAAAGAATATATTGGAAGAAAAGAAAATTCGTAATAATATATTTCGTTTTTGGTGAGGTGGAATCGCAGCCGTCGGATAACACGCGGCTGATCTGAAGCGTCTCTGCAAACAGAAAAAAAAAACAGAGAGAATTCAAAACCAGTTTCAATCGACGATACGAAGCGACCAATCTCCTCACGGTTCCTCTGTCTTAAAGCTCTTTGTTCTTATTCTAAGGTGTGTTTGTGTTGTTATCTGTTTATTTGATCGAATTCTCGATCTGTAGTGTATCGGAATCAAAAGTTACTGGTGAAAGCTATTGACGAGAGATGAGCTCTCTTTAAGCGTTGATTTGTATAAAAACATATTGTTAGTTTCTGAATCTGGTTAATACGTAGTATTGGTTACGGTTTGTTGAGCTGAGAACTATCCAATCCTTTATGCAGTTTTGATTTTACCAACTTGTAAATCGATCCGAGAAAGCGTTGAATTTAGAGCTTTTGTGTTGTTAAAGTTTGATTTGTGGTTTTGAATAGAACAGTTGTATCAGTGATTTTCTGTGGTATAAGGTTGCAATGGCGAGGATAAAACCTCAGGCTCTTCTTAATCAAAGCAAGAAGAAGAAGGGTCCAAGTCGCATAAGTATCTCCACGATTGTTGTGTGTAATCTTGTAGTTGCTGTAGTTATACTATCCTTGGTCACTACTTATCGTCACTGGTCCCAGAGGTTTGTTTGTTTGTTTGTTTCCATCTTTGATACATTTCTGTCGTTGTACAGATTCTATTTTCTACTTTATGTTGCTTATAACTAGAAGCTTGCTATCTATAAAGGTTTACTTTGATCTTGGTGATCTCGCAGGTCAAGAAACGCACTTGAAACCCAGAGTCACAGATTTGAGGTGTTGCTCGTTCTTTGTGTTTGACTTATGAGGACTTAGTTTGTAGAATTTAGAATACAATGCATGATTTGGCTTTGTATTTTTGTTTGTGTTTCAGGACACAAACGCTGCATCAGAACAAAAGAGTTACGATCTACCTGGTTATGCCGTAAGTTAATTTATCTCCTTGTTTACTTGCGTAACTCTCTTGTTTACCATTGTTCTTATTTCTCGCCTTTGTATTATGTTTCTGTTCATAGACGTATTCTAAAGTAAACATCATCTGTCTTAATCTCCTGGATGCATACGTTTTCATTGACATCTTGTTTCTATCTTCTTATCTCATGTAGGATATAAGCACATCAAAAGGTCTCGTAACTGTGGAACTCTTTAAAGATGCTTCCCCTGAAGCTGTGGACAGGTTTCTAGATCTATGGTTAGTATCTGAATTCGTTTGTTCTCTCCTTCAAACTAGGTGGAAAAGAAAGTCATATGAATTTGATTAAGCTAGATCATGACTTGTTCTTAAGTGTTATATGTACCTTGGTAGGCTTCAAGTGGCTTCAGTTTCTTCTTTGATTATTTTTGAACCTCTAGACTCTAGTCCTATCATACTATTTGTAACATTAAACCTCACATAAGAGAACATGCTGAATCACTATGTGACACTGTTCTAGCTTAAGTCAGTGGTAGAAGTAATAATATGCTTAAGTATTGTTGCAGTCAAAAAGATCACTTTAAGGGAATGCCGTTTCAGCGGGTTATTAAAAACTACTTGGTACAAGCTGGTCACTCCCCAAGCTCCATACCTGTAGAAGAATGGACAGCTAAAGGAAAACTTCGTGGTCGCCTTAATACAAGGTAATTTGCTTGCTATGCGTTTGCTTCAAGAGTAAAAACTCCATCATCTCTATTTGCTTTAAGATCAAAACCAAATCTGTGTGCTGTTATTCAGCCCAAAACATGAGGCATTCATGTTGGGGACACCAAAAATCAAAGGGAACAACAACAAGGACTTTGAGCTTCTCATCACAACGGCTCCAATCCCGGATCTGAATGATCAGCTTATAGTGTTTGGAAGAGTTCTTAAGGGAGAGGATGTAGTACAGGTTTGATCATCCAACAAAACACACTTATATGTTCAGCTTTTATGGTTTGGTTCATGTGTTTAACGGTTGAATCATATTATTACAGGAGATTGAGGAAGTGGATACAGATGAGCATTACCAGCCAAAATCGCAAATAGGGATCATTAGCGTTGTACTGAAACGAGAACTATGAAATGAAAATCTCTCCTCTCTTCCTCTGTACATGAGGTTCATCTTCATACTCACTGTTTGTCAAAATCCTCTTATGAGGTTTTGTTTTTTTTACTGGTTATTTCCTTTTGTTTTGTAATTTTATTTGATCTTTTCGAGGAAATATAATCTTTGTTTTAAGTTCATATACTTCTCTTGCTGAAAAGGCTGTTAGACAGTTGTGTTTATAAATATAGTCTTCATAATAAGATTGTCTTCAACAAACCAAAAGTTACAACCAATAGATCATAACCAGTTATTACATGTCTTAACATAAAACTAAATGAAACAAAGACATGAATGTTCCAAACGATATCTTTCTAGATGTTTTGAGTATCCTTAGAGAGAATCATAAGAGTAGACGAAACTTGCATATGACTAATGTTACTTTGAATCCTACCATGCATGTTCATCATCTTAGCTTCATATTCCTTGAGCTCCTCAAGAGAAAGCTCTTCAATGGGCTTGTCAAACTTCTCTTCTCCGGCAGTTTCAAGCTGATTCTGAAGATCTTCACCTCGTTTCTTCTCAACTTCAACTTGTTCCATGACCGAGTTGAGACGTTTGCATCTCTTCTTCTCTTGTCTAAGTCTGTTACTTCTAACATTAGATGTTTCACAGGTATCTGAGTCTTCAGATTCGTTATAACGTTCAGCAACCAAATTAAAACTCGGTCTCCCGTAGGCATAAGGTTTGTTTCCAGGAGAGAATACAAGTATACCAACCTCTGTGTTGCACAGAGTCGCAAGCTCAGCAGCTTTCTTGAACAAGCCCGATCTACGTTTTGAGAATGTGACTTGCTTTGTGTTTGTGTCTTGCACTTTCTCCATCTTAATCTTTCTCCTACCCATTTTTTGTGTTTGCTTTTGTTTATGTTTTCAAGTTATTGTATGATTTGTTTCACTTATTTCTTTATGTATTTATAGTAGTGAATGTTTGAAGGGTTTCATTGAACCTCATTATCATATTCAAGACTAGTTTAAGTAAGTCAATTTTGCATAGATACATACTTAGAATACTCATTGGTAAAAAATCATTTATTACCTATTAAAGCATTGAATACTTTCTCTGTATTCAATCAATATCCTTGGATATTTGACTATTGTTAGTATTATTTTACAAGTGGACCTTCTTATTAAATGGTAGTTTGAACTACCTTAAAAGAAATTTACAAAAATGACAAAAATACTTTACCAAATTGGTTTTCTTACAACCAAAAAGAATAAAATTAGTTTGAACAAAAAAACAAAACTTCCATATATGATTCCATTTTAAGTACTAAATATTTATTGGAAAAACAACTGTATATAATAGTATAATCTATCTTTTACATTCATCATATATTCACTTTGTAAAAATACAACTGGAGCTTTATTTTTAGTTTAAAACTTCTAATTTACATTTATTTCTGTTTATATATGTCTAGCTTCAGTTATATAGTTGGAACTTATCACAAAAATCTATAAATATTTAAAAATCACAAATTTCTCTTTTTTTATTTATTTCAGTTACTCAAACTAAAATCACATTTCATGGGGTTAGATTCACAGGACATTTAGATACCTATTCAATTCAGTACGGTTCTATACAAGTTTAAAGTTTTGGATCTAAAGATTTAAACTCTATTTGAATATTCATAAATTTTAGTTTGGTTTTGATTTTTACGCGTTCGATCTAGATCCATATATAAATTCAAAAAAAAAATATAAAAATCCTCAAAAACTAAAAATAAAAAATATACAATTTATAAATTTAAATAATGTATAATTGAATATCTAAAATTAAAATGAAAATTGTTATAGTTTATTTTATTGGATAATCATTAGGCATTTAACGTATTTTCGTGTTCTCAATAATTTCTTATTGTTTTCTGGATAATTTCTTATTGTTTTAGAGAAATATATTAGGATAGTCATAAAAAAAATTGTCACAAAATTATCATTAGAAAAATAACCAAAACAAGTTTTATTAAAGGGTGTAAATATACGTTTATACCCCTAATGTTAACTAATCTAGTAAAGTTATGGGCTGAGTTTTTGGATGTGAAGTTTTAAAATTAAAAATTAAATAAAAATAAAAATAGCTATTTCATTCTTTTTTTGGGACTATTTTGGTGGTAAAAATTTGAAAATAATATTTGAAAAAATTACCCTTTATTTTGACTATTTAAATATTTTGATTGGATTTGATTCGTCAAATAGTAAAATGTTAAACATGTTGGATATTTGATAGTTTCGGATTAGTTCAATACAACTTTTTAAATTCGAGTTGGTTAGTTTTTCAAGTTTTAGATATTTTACCCAACCCTACTTGGACTTTAGATCGTTTGGAGCACGGTTATATATCGATACATCATCAAAACCAAACAATATAGCAAATCTCAGTCCGGTTCTACATTTCCCTAAGAGTAGTGTTGCTTTTATATTGTCGACATCGACATGTCAACAAGGTTCACAATATATATAGCTTATAACTACTAAACTGCAAAACATCAAATGTCCTTAAGACATGAGAGTTCTGTATTATGTTGTAAACCCATAAAGCTCACTAATAACCCAAAATTAGCAGCTCAGCTCAGCTGATGCATCCACATGGTAAAACCGCAAAAGTGGTTATAATTATATTTGTGACCCGTCTTTACTCTTTAGTGGCTCTTTCTAGTTCTGCTCACTTGACCGCTCTGATCGGTAAGGAACTTGAGGACATCGACTAGGGATCTAAGTCGGTCCCAGATGTTAAGTCCATAAAGGGTTTCAACTAATGCCTCCTGGAATTCAAATGCGTTTTCTGCTACCGGGTACTGTGATTGACCATAATGAGAATTGTTATTAACGGATATAAAGATGATTGAAGAATATAATTGAAATTTGGTAGATGTGTAACAGATTTTGTAGCTATACTTATATGTTTGGATTTAAATGAATGTTATTTTTTTTAAATGAGTGTTTTAAATAAAACACTACATGAGACGTTAGCTAGCTAAGTTGACATGTTTGACCTATTTTAATCCCAAATATTACTACGTATATCCTCTTAAAGATTATAAAAGTTGAATCGCCATTTGCGTTCCACCGATCCTCGTTTTATAGTCCTCTCTTCATTTTTTTAACCCTCAGGAAAGGGCAAAAAAGATTGGGTGAAGAAACATGGAGTGGAATAAAACGTTACGGATGATCGTGATTGTCATGGTTACAACATTGGTCACCATCTTAACCACCCCTGTAGAATCCATGCCTCTCCACGATTCTTTCGTCTTGAGACATCTACTCCATGTCTTCTCACCTTCAAACCCTCCCTCTGAATCAGAGTCTCCATCTCCGGCTCCAGGACAAGAAGCTACTAAACCGATCACTATAACACCAAATCCATCAGCGGAGATAGATATGGACTCTCCTTCAGCTTCACCAGAGGCTCCAGCCTACCCTGCGGGAGAGATACATATTAACTCTCCCGCAGCTTCACCAGAGGCTCCCGCCTCTTTTATTTACCCTGCGGGAGAGATAGATATTGACTCTCCCGCAGCTTCAGCAGAGGCTTCTGCCTCTTCTATTTCCCCTGCGGGAGAGATAGATATGGACTCTCCAGCGCCTTCTCCCGCCGATTATCTTTCCTCAGTCGCTCCAAATCTTCTGAAACAGCCATTGTTATCTCCTGAGATCAAATCCATCTGCGGTCGAACCGATAACCCTCTGCTTTGTGAATCTTCCGTTAGTCCTCTGTTGACGACTTTGTTGAAACCAGACGCTTCCTCCGTCCTCGTTCTCGCGATCCAGGCTTCGATCACCGCGACCAAGGCGGCGATGTCCACCGTCAACAGAGTAGCGGGAGCAGATTGTCAGGAGCTGTACGATGCGGCTGTCTCGAATTTGGAGGACGCGGTTAACGCCGTCAAGGAAGGTGACGTTGCTGCTGTTAACAGTAACTTGAGCGCGGCGATGACGGATTACGTAACGTGCAATGACGGTTTTGAGGAGGCTGGTGAGTTTAACCCGTTGGTTGACGTGGCGAATAAGCTTACGAAGATGGTAAGTAACTGTCTCGCTATCTCTGCGTTGATCAAGTGATGGAAAAGACGTACGTACGGCTTTATATACGGTTTTCGAATCTTGAGAATATTAAAACAAAAAAAAAAAAAGAGAAGTGTGTTCTTGTCTTAAAAATTGGGCCTTGTAAGGGTTTGAAAGTTTGAAACATGTTTACTGTCTCCCTATCTTTGTTTCAAAAATATATATGAAAGAGAGGAGGTTATGAAGCTTTTAGGGACAAAAGCTCAAAGACATATATTCCAAGCATCGATTTATCTCCTTGTACAGGTGTGTGGGGATACCAATTACTCGTGAAGCAAAGTGATGTATATGCATGACTGTAAAAATAGGTATGGTCACTGATAAAAAATTGATACACAGGAAACAAATACAAAGCAAAATGGTTTCTATACTGCATTGAATTTTGACATCAGAACAACAAAAAATGATCGACATAAACATTAGAAAAATGATACGATGATATGGGGGAGGATATGGGGAGAATAGCAAACATTGAAGGAGAGTAATGGACATAGACGCAAAAAAATAGATACAATTGTTTCTTATTGGGATCAGTCAGGGAGGATAGGTGGTGACTTATCAATGGCGAAAAAAAAATGATAAATTTACAGGATAAGGATGGTTTTGTAAGAAGAAGGATTAGAGTGAAAAAACAATGGAAGCTATGAATATCCAAAAAAGCACCTTTATTCATCGAATGTGAAAGTTCTGGTTTGGGAAATGGAATCGTACAAAGAGGTTGTGTTTGCAACTAAATGTTCGCAACTAGTGAAGATGGTGTTTGTACTGACGGAATTGTTAGATTTCACCATGCATTTAAAAAAAAATTATTGGTAGAAGGATTTTTTCACTCAATTCAACATTCAACATATTTCAAGTGTAAAGAATATAATGACTGACAAGCTTCCACATAGTTCTCAGACTCAGCTTTCTACTATGATATACAAGGTTCTAAAAATCGGTCTAGGCGGCGCCTAGGCCTCCGCCTAGGCGGCAACTCGGTCCTATCCGAAACGATTTTCCTAAAATCCGATTTATACTAATTTATACGATTCATGTCGATTTAAATTATTCAGAATCAGTTAAAATTGATCTAAATTAGTCCAAATATGTTAATTTAAGCAATAATGTTAGTATATATTCACAAATTTACTAATTTCTTTTATTTTACATATCTAATTTTGATAATTTATCACAACAATTTTATATTTCTATTTAAAAACTAAAATATTTCATATAAATGTCATATTTATATATATAATAAATCAATATTTCGTTAACGCCTAGGCCTCGCCTAGGCCCCGAATAATCCGCCTAATCGCTAGTCCTCTATAAAGCGTCTAGTTACCGCCTAGCGATTTCTTGAACATTGATGGTATATGTTGACTCAATCCTTTCGAGTTGGCAGTATGCATTGAGTATGTGGTTGGCTACCCTATAATAAAGGGATAATTCTTTTTATATATGTATGTAAATTATAAAGCATTATAGATTTGAAGCACTTTTTGGTAAAACTGACTTTTTTGGTTGAATAAATTTGAGATACATTAGAAAAAGGATAGTAGATTAAAAACCAATTCATAAAAAAAATTCTATTTAATTTGTAGAATGTATAATAATCATATAGTGTGAAGTTTATAGTTTTCAACTAGAATATGTATATTTATTGATAAAATGATACAAAACAAAATAATATACAGCTTCTTATTAATGGGCTAGAATGTTAAGGGCCCAACCCAAAAATAAAATTATATATCGATCGCCTTACGCTTCTACTTCCGACAAGGAAACGATGTGTTGTCTTCGCCGTCGACATCTTAAACGAGGGCGGCATGGAAGTGAAAAGAAAATTGTCTTCCACTTAAACCCAATCCACATACTTATCCCTCTCAACTCCATCTAGGGTTTCAGTCTCCTTCGTCTTCCCTCGTAAGTTCTCTCCCTTTCTCTCGTGTAACCTTTTGGGGTCTTTTGTCGGATTAAAGCATCAACAGAGGAAGTGTTAGGTGGGTTTAGTCTCTGGTTTTTGTGGACATCACTCTACTAAGTGAAGCTAGTTTTTTTTGGCTTGTCTGGTTTCACAGTTATATAAGTGTTTTCTGTCTGAGATTGCAGTGTCTCTGATACCTTAGCCACATATCTTCAAGAAGCCTTTCTCTTACATTTGTTACTGTTCAGTTACTCTGTATTAACTCTGTTCACTGTGCTATGTCTTTTGTTGCAGTTGGTTTGTTCTAAAATTTGAAGATAATGGAGTCCTATGAAGGTTCTGCTTCTGATTTAGCTGGTTTTATGGATAAGAGAAGGAGAAGCTCTCTGATTCGTCGACCTCGTGATATTAAAGGGAGCTTGGATAGTTTCACTTTCATGCCGCCTTCAACACAGCCACACCTTGCTCCTAGCAATGAAGGTAACTCAAGTGACAACACACTGAAACTGAAGCTTAAGCTTGGTGGTGGTGGTGTTACTCGTACTATCCAAACCAACTCAGAGGCGGGTGTTTATACCAAAGCCACGGTATAAACTTATAGTCTGTTAGTTTTTGTCTATCTTCGTGCTTTAGTTATTATTGTGAACTTGTTTTGTTTCTTTCCTAATATTTTGAGACTAGTACAGGATGAAGGACGGAAGCTGTTTCTGGATAAGTTGAAACAAAGATGTGTTCAGAAAACTATGTATCTAGGAGAGATACATGGATCTGTGAATGGAGCAGCAGCATCCATGACAGAGAAGAGCAGGCATATTCTTAAAAAACGTGTATTGGACTCAGAGCAAGACAGTGATGATGATGATGATGATAATGATGATGATGATGGAGATGAGGAGATTAGATATCTAGAGAAGTTAAATTCCAAAAGGATCACAAGGGAGTATCAAGGAGATAGTAAAGAGGGTGAAAGAGGCAGAAGGATAAACAGCAACGGCCACAACATGGAAGACAGAGAACATCTCACGTCAGACAAACATGCTTTAACTGAAAGGAATAAGCTGCGGATGGGAACAGTTGATTCGTTCGTGGAAGGATCAACATGTGGACAAGTTCCTACTACACGTACTCGGGCTCCCATCGGGTCGGG
Source organism: Moricandia moricandioides (assembly GCA_905132885.1). Lineage (NCBI taxonomy): Eukaryota > Viridiplantae > Streptophyta > Magnoliopsida > Brassicales > Brassicaceae > Moricandia > Moricandia moricandioides. The sequence goes on from CAJHQQ010000088.1 coordinate 48,531, forward strand.
TCCTCTTGAGTTTCCTGATGGCTTACCTTGCCCCTCTTCTAAAAGTGAGTTGCACATTTTTTCCCCTTTTTGATGTTAGCTGCAAATGCTGATTCTGTAAACCTTGAACAACAATTTTCCAGGACAAAAACAGAAGCTTTCTGAGGTAGAGCAACAATCCAAGAAGGCTGAAGCTGCACAGAGACGGAGAATGCAGACCGAGAAGGCTGCTCAAGAAGCTGAGGTAAAGTTTGATACATTTTTTTCCGAATAGTGCCAAGACAATCCTTGATTCCTTGTAACGGTCTAAGCTCTTCTTTGTCTTCTTCACCAGGCTGAAGCTATCAGGAAGATACTCGGGCAAGATTCAGGGAGAAAAAAGAAAGAGGAGAAAATTAAAAAACAACAGGAAGAACGAGCTCAGGTACCTAAATAGCTGATGACATTCTTATCTTTTGTCTCTCTTGGTGTTGACTTCATCTTCACAGGAGAGAGCTACAAGATCAAGCACACTCGCATCAAACAGTGTCAGATATATTATTGGTCCAAATGGAACAACTTTGACATTTTCTGAAGACATTGGTCTTCCAGATATCTTCAAGCCAACCTGCAGGTAATGCAAGAATCTATGTAAAGTATAGAGATTATATATTTGGAATGTGAGTGTATTAAAACTGTTGTATGGATCTCTCTTCAGTTATCCTCCTACACGTGAGAAATGTGTGGGACCAAACTGTGAGAACTCGTACAAGTACAGGGACTCAAAGTCGAAGCTGCCACTATGCAGTCTCAGTTGTTACAAGGCTATTTAAACCGCGATGCAACAACCACCTTTGATTCATTGCTAATTGCTTAAACATATTTTTTGTGAAAATGTATTATTAACACGTTATTGTTTCTTTAACATGAACAAACCTACATGTAATTCTGATTGCTATGCTCTTTTTTGCTGGTTATTCCCTTATAGAAGAAGTCAATGTTTTTTTTTCACTAAAATATTCATGAGCTCAGAGGATTAAATCATTAAATACCAAAAAGAATTAAATTGTTTCAATTTTTGGCCCGTAAGTTAGATATACATACCGACAAAAAAATAGTGTGGCTGCTGGGATTCGAGCCCAGGTCTCCACGGCCACAACGTGGAATTCTCACCACTAAACTACAGCCACTATTGACTTTATTGTTTCCAAATGAACTTATAAACTACCTCGAAACAAAGTTTTATCTACCAGGCCTGGTCTCGATTATGGTGGTTGTGTTGGGTTCATTTCCTGTAAGAACTTGCAACCACAGCAAACTCTAGTGACATAAATCAAATCCAAACTCACAATACAGAAAATATCAAAATCATATTTTTCATTTGTAACATCTAAAAAATATGATTTTGATAACACTCGGAGAGTGGAATATCCACAAAGAGGATCTCGATTAAAAAGAACGCCATTAGGAATTGAAGAAAGAAAAAAAGAAGTTAGTTGCTAATAGACGATGATGTCTTACAATATGCCCACTGACCAGACCAGAGAACTGCTAAGTTTTTCCAAAGACGAGTATATATATATATATATATATATATATATATAAAAATAAAACACTATTGCTGCAAACACTATGGACCAAGACCCTTGTCACCTCTCATATTGGCCGCTGACTATACATCTCTTCCTCTGTTTGTTGCCCAAAGCTTTCTTTACCGGTGTCTCATGTCTCCTCAGTCTGTTTTCTATTTGCACCTATGAGAGTGCCTTCCGTTCACAGCCACAACTATATAGAAGCCCAGAGGTGTTGAAATCTCAGGATCCATTTACAGCCATTTCAGGTGATGATTTTGGAGCTACTACCATGGATTCTTCCCCATTTAGCCTTCCATTGTCCGATGATGCTCCGTGTTCAGAACTGCAAACTCCATCATCCTTATGATTTTCGCCATCTGAATTGCTACTATCATTCACTTGACTACTTCTCGAGATAGCTACAATTGACCGGGCTGGAGATTCAGTGGTGCCTTGACTTTTCTTACCGGCTAGCACTGCATGGCTCAGCGTCGAGCACAGCACGGCAAATACATTTTCTCTTTTCGAATTTTTACCCAGCCGTGGTTTCTTGGACGCCTCTTGTTCCCTTTCTACTAAAGGGGATTTGCGTTTCAGCATAAGGAATTCGCCTTCGTCCTCCTCAGAGGCTTCTGGCTGCTTCCAAGGAGGCGGCTTATAGTCTTCATCATCTTCATCGTCCTCATAGTCAACTAAGCCACCAGACCTCGGGCTATATAGTTGATAGAAACCGCAAGCAAAACCCATCAGACAAAAATATTGCACATAGCTTTCATGAATTTTCATTGTGGAACTACTCTATACCTGGAAGAAGTAGGGCTTGCAGCCACTCCATTTGAAAGATGAGGCCTCGGTTGTTCTTTTTGTGTATTACAGGCAGGTTTTTCCTTTTGTGTATTAGAAGCAGAAGCAGAATCTTCTTCGTCGCTGTCAGTACTTAAATGTGTGAGAAATGTCCAAGCAAAAATAAAAAAACTGAATGTTTTAACGCCCAGAGATACACCTGTCTTCGTTGAAATAATCTTCCTCCTCTTTATCCAATGCACGCTCTTCAACTCTTCTTCTCGGATCAACCTCATCAGCAGTGCTTCTCGGTGCGGCGCTTTCTAAGCACTGAAGACACATTGTTTGAACAAAGATAAAGACAACTTTTTCTAAAGTTAAAAAAAATCAAGATCCTGAAACAATACCTGCTCATACTTGATCTTAAAAGCCTGGATGGAGGTCAAGCACTGAAACGGGGCCAACTGGTCCCAGAATGTATCAACTATATATTTGAGTAACAGAGTTGCATTTCCCTACACAAAGAAAACGATCACTAAATATGATACCATCTATAACTAGATACACAAAAGGGGGGAAAAGATGAAAAAGGAACCTTGCGTATGTGCTCAAGCAGATCCAAGACTGCAGAGTTTAACAGATTGTAACGGTTCCCATTAGCAATGAAGATATCCATAACCGGTTTCAGCATGTTGTTCTTAACAACGTAATTCTGGACAAAATCATCCTGAAATAGAAATATATTTCAGAAAGTACGTCATCTGATGAGCTGTTATGTAGTCATGATAGTAAATCAAAGGTGGCACTCGTGGAGAAGAAAAGGTCAGTTGTCACAGGCAAGTAGGATAAGTTTATCTATCTACTTCGCAACAGCATGATTAGCTACACTAATATTGTATAACGTCTCGGGTTCAAACAAATCCACTCACATGCACAGATAGGAGAGTACGGACAAATCTTATAGCAGCAACCACTAGGTATTTTTCCTTTCTCCGTGTGAGATGCAAGACCTTTTCAGTCACATTGTTTTGGAGAAAGCTGCATCTGTAGACAAGATGAATTGCACAACAAATATTATCAAATGGGTTCCAGCATGAGAATTAAAGAGAAAACCAAAAAAACAAGCATCAACATCATTACTTAGTTCTGGATGAATCTTGCATGATGCAAAAGCACAACAGTTCACATATGTTCAGTAGGACTTCAGGCTTTGTGCGAATCCTTCTCGCTGGACCTTCAGATGTGTTGCCTGACTTCTCAGGACATGAGGCAGTAATAACATCCACTACCTCAGGTAGATGTTTCTCGTAGAAAATATCCAAGATAGTTGATCTCTGCCAAAATGAGATGGGTTAATAAATAATACAAATCAGGATGTCTATCTACCAGATTAGAAAAGAAACATGGCTAGCAATACAAAGATTCAGGGCTTTTAAAATTATAGCAGATAGCTTGAGAACACTAAATACAACGTAACAGTGAAAACAAAAATTCAAGAAAGAACTTTATAGTCTGCTGATTCAAGGACACGCAAGATATTTGATGAATTCGGAACTTTTCTTAGCAAGCTTGACTATAGATGGATTCCAAAGCAGTATAAAAAGGGGGAGAATACCACCATCTCTATTTATCAGAAATTGAAAGGAAAGAAGGATGCACCTGAGCTCCACCAGACAATGCATTTGTATCCAGTAATGTTCGGATAATTTCTAGAAATTGGCAATGCATCTTATCACCAAAGTCTTCCATCATACCCTTAACCTGTTACAGAAACAAGAGCGACAATTATAATTCAAGTCTATAACATAAAAAAAAGAAGCAAAAAAAAAAACCTTTCAGCTTACGAAACAATCCAAAGGCTTACAGAAAATTACCAGGAGACCGAGAAGGGGGGTTCCTTCTGTGCGAACAACATAAGAACGTAGAAGGCTGGGGTCTTGATTCAAGAAAAGAATCAGGATATCTGTCCTGCACCAACAACAATATCACCTTGAGTATGCAGCTTGTAAATGACCACTGAAGTTCTTACAGGCACTAGAAAAAAGAAACAGAGTATCTAGAATGAGCTAGCAGGTTTAATTAATCATATACCCAGTTAATACGAGTTTTTTGTCTGGGATCTGCATGACTTCCTCTATGACATGAAAAATTCCTTCATTAGTAAGGTCCCTGAAAAATCATTGACAAGACAAGCACGGCAACTAAGAAACAGATCCCTAAAAAGATTCTTAAAGAAGAATCTAACAAAGAGAAGGAAATTAATTTCTGGTGATTATATACCTAAAAAGCCGCAGCTGCTGCACCACTTGGAGGCTCTTGCTTAAACTACAAAATTCGTGCAAGAAATATACCTATATTAAAGAGAATGAGGCATATCAGTCCGACTAACTCAACTGAAAAGCAATATCTTTTAACTGTGAATTGTGTCCATCTATCATCACACGTAGATCATCTCAACATTGGGAATAGAGAAGGGGATCCCAATTAAATGTTAATTGAACTAAGCTCTATAAATAACATTCACGAATCCAAAACAATTAAGGCATAAAAGAAAATAACAAATGACTCTTGAAGTCAGGAAATACCAAATTTTTCTTGGATTCCATAGATGTAGAAGGTGACCTCAACCTTGCAAATAATTCTTGAATAAAAGTGCTATCATCCTTCAGCAATGAAAGAACCTGAAGAAGATGCACTTCAGTTAAACAAAATATGGAATGCATTCTTCAATGCCATATATTTGATAGCATTTCCATGGATAACTTACAATAGCATTGTTGGCATGGATAACTGAATTCAAGTTTGCAACAATAGCATCATCTAATACTCTGGCCAAGACAACATCCTGTCAAAAGTGACAATAGGTGAGATACCTAAAACGGTAAAGAAGAGGCATAAAAGGTGGACGAAAAGTGATGGGATCCAACCTTCAAGTAGCCAATTCTGTACGTTTGGTGTATCTTTGACAGAACTAAAGGATCTTTAATTGGTATAGCCTGCAAAAATAAAGAGCTATGCTAAAGACTCCAAAAATAAAATTTATAAACATCCTAGATTGATCGCTCTAAGCCTCTAAATGTTAATGAAAGCAAATCCCAAAGTATCCATAGTGCAAATTCACTTCTTACAAAAACAGAAACTATATCTAATATTTCTAGTAGGCATATTCTGTTCTTGTAAAAGGAAAACGTTACTAATATTCCTCTAAGTCCAGTCTATGTTAGTGGTCCTAAACTATATGAAATCAGTAGCATGAGGGAACATTGTGTTACCTCCTTAAAAACGACATGCTCCTTCAGAAAATTCCGGTGATGCTGAGAGTGAGGAACACCGGGGTCATCTATCAGTAGTCAACATACAGCGTCAAATATTGTTAAATATGAGGCAACAGCCAAGAAAAGAGAAAGCAGCCCATTGGCTATAATATTTATTGTCGCATACACAAACCCTTAAGGATAAGTCTATTTGCTCCTGCAAGAAACTATCCACCTAATAATCAAGAAACATAAGCTATCGGTGTCCATGTATGACTAAGAATATGAAACCACAAGAAGATTCCTCGAAAGTGTAAATATCTACAAGGCCTATCCTACATATATCCACCAGCTACAGAACTATGGGATCATTTAGGTTTAACTAGTGACATCAAAGTCAAACTTACACTCAAGGCATCCGATAATTTCCATGATCAGCTCATCTCCAAATATTTTCTCCAAGATCTGAGAACTGTTGAGCAGAACTGCAAATAGAGACATAACAAATGCTGGACATCAAAAGAAATTTTTAAAAATATGGATGGAAGACATGACAATGATATGCGTGTGAATACTAACTGATTCCCTTGACAATATTGAATATCATGTGAAGGCCATCAACATTTTCTAATTCCTCGCATATTTTAAACACACCCATCAGATTCCGGAAGAAATCATGCTGCACCACGAATAAAGGTAGCTTTAGTAGATAAACTATAACAATTAGTACAAGTTTAGGAGTTCACACTGAAATCACAAACTTTGAGTACCTTAAACAGAAAACAAAACAAAATAGGGCTCCAATTATATAAACGGAATGTTATTGCTAGCTAGCGCTTGTAACTTGTAAGTATACATAAAAAAATAATACAGTTGACAGAAAAAGGAAAACTTAAGAGTGCAATAAGATTTCCCCGATAGAGCGCAAGCTTAAATATCACACAAACTGAACTGGCAAGGACAAGAATACTTAATAACTTACATCCTTCAATACAAGTTCAGTTAGACGCATCTGATCAGTAATACCACTCTCTGTAACAATCTGCAAGGAAGGTGGAAAGATAAAACTAAATATTTGAGAGAACTAAACCCAGGAATCACCACACACAAGACATCAATAAAACATAGGGCCAGTAGAATCTTATAACCTTCAGTATTAGGGGAAGTGTAGTAAGCTCTACAGCAGGAAGCTCCCTTAACTCACTATTCAAGCTGTGAAATGTTTCACCTGCTCAATCACAGATGATTACACAATGAAAAGTTAATATACAAAACTTGCAAGATGAAGACTGTATCCTTGGAAAACGATTCAATCACCATGAAAGTGCTTTAAAAACTGTCTGCTATCAGTTAATCTGAAATGCAAATGCCCAAAGAGGCTAAGGGGTGACTCATGATATCTGATAACTCGGTTACTAAGTAAAACCCTCAAGTTACTTTTACAGAAAAAATGAAATGCGAACTGTAAATCAAGTCAGGAATACAGTCGAATAGATTAAGCATATACTACATATAAGAAATTAGTAAGAAGAGAAGTTTCTATCAGCATGCAAATGTTGAAACAAATCTTTACAAAATATTCTGAATCCAAACGCCCTCAGATGTTAAAAGGTGGCTCAACAAACCTAGCTAAGAACCATGCAGTACTACTACAAAAGTTTGAAACACTATTTAATTTCATTCCGTGGCACGGAACCGAATATATAGAATAAGCATATACTAAACAAAAGAAGCAAGTAACGATTAACAATATCAACTAATATAAATACTTCAGAAGAAAATTACTGTTCAGAGAGCTGAAATGCAAATTTCGTTGAGTAGCGCAGATTTGATCCCTGAATATTACAAACACCATAATTGCAGTCAAAATTACTGAGACATGTATGAATGAAGGATCGCAAGAAGGGGATAATAAGAGAAACTTCTTCACTAACCATACATAAGAGCACCCAGCAGTCTCCTGAAAGCTCAAAGCCATTTCTGTTGAACGCTCTGGGTCTCTCCAAGAGATTATTGTGTCTGTCAATTGAATAAAAATACCACTTATCCACACACACAAAAGAGAAACAGAAACCCACAAAGACATCATAGCTAATAAAACCACAACGGACAAAGCCTACCTTCTTGCTTCCTATAAATATCCTCAGGGTTGATGGGATGCACAAGTAACATTTCATTATCTTCTTCATCAATTACACAAAGACTGAGCTCTTCGGAACGCTGCACCATATAGCAATTCCATTAGCAACAAGTACTGGAAGTTTATTTAAAGAATAAAAGCTGGAGGAAGTCAAATAGCATCACAACAGACCTCCACATAGTCGATGCTTACATGCCCAGTTCCTCGATCATCCCATTTACCGTCTTCATTCAAATGATAGACCTTCACTCTCTAAAACAATTGATACAAAAAAAATTTAAAAAAAACAGTTCCTTTCCTTCCTCTCAATTCAACAAAAATCATCAAACAACACAAGCTTCTACAGTATCAATCAAATGAATTGCACAGTGATTTGCTGGGTAACCACGAACAAGGAAACAAGAATAAGTTCACTACAAGAAATTCTACTAATCCAGAAAGCCCTAGTTCGAATCAAGTAACCAAAGCGAGAGCGAGACACACACACACCTGCATAGAATTGGAATTAGATTGCGACTTTTCAGTGGCGCCCATCACTGATTTCTCCAACTCCAACACCAAATCGAGCCGTTAAATTGAAAATACTGACACCGAAGTAAAGTTAGGGTTTTGGAGAAAGGAGAAGAATTAGACGGTGGTGATAAAGACGGGAGATTCAGCTCTCGAAGGGAACGGAATCAAATAGGAAACCCTAATTAGCCTACAGAGAATCAAAATTACATTGACATCCTCTCTCTCTCTCTCTCTCTTTAGCTTTTTTCTTCTGCAAAAGCTTTCCCTAACCTTCGAAACGCGAAAGAAGAGAGAAGAAAGGAAAAAGAGAAAAATAAAATTCAAGCAGTGGAAAATATTATAATTCTTCAAACGTTGTGGACAATATTCCATTAGTACCCCTAAAGAACCATCGATATTCACACAAAAGCCATTACGCGCTCTTTTCACGCGAGTCTGCTCGCTCTCATTAAAAATGACAGCCTGTTACGTAGAAGAAATAACAAGCCGAAACGTTTTGTCTGTAGTGAAACGCGTTAAGTCCAAAGAAAAAGCGCCAGGTGGATAATGGTAGTTCATGTCTGTCAGATTAGTGATATGTTCTGAAGTGTGTTGACTATGTGGTCAAGTGAAATACACACGTGGCTTTAGGTAGTTGGTAGATCTATCCAAAGCGCAACAAAAAAAGAGACAATTCGTAATTATTTTTTATTGCATCGAAACCGCGAGAAGAGCTTTGTATACTTGGCGCACAAAACTACAATTCGTAACTATTTTTATTACAACAATTATGAATTTTAATCCTGACATAATCCCTATCTTATTGAGACCATGGTTAGCCAAAAACTTTTAACAAGAGGTTTATTTACATATTTTCAACTTCGATACAGTGTGATCCTCATGTAATAGTGAAGCCAAGAACTGAGGAACATGGATTTATTTTCATCAATATAAATAAAACTGTTGTAAAAGTCATTTTCACTTATTAACCACATACATATTCACACACGGTTCCATTGACCAAACGAACAGTAACAGACTTCAAACAGAGGTAATGGTCGATCAACTATAACCACTTTAAGCCTCTTAGAGATATACATGAAGGGACTAGAAGGAGGAGATGGTGATTCACTTATACATGAGGAGTGACAAAGTTAAAGACCCATTACTATCATGCAACCAAAACCTAGAACTTGACATGCATAGTTGGATAAGAACCAGAACGATTCAATATGGCACAGATAAAATCAAAGATATGTACAAGTTAGCAGACTGACTTTTCAGATTTCAATTCTACATAGACACACATGAACCACTGAAACAAGCTAAATCAAATCAAGAAATGCAAACTTTTAAGAGAATACGATACTAAATCAAGGCCTGGATAAAACCATAATCAAATGAACTGAAACAGTCTCAATTTCATTAAAAAAAAACTCAAAATGTATACTGAGGCAAAACCAAAAGGTTATTCTTCAACGTTAGCACTCTCGCTGCTCTTGACGTTGTGCTTCCTCGCGTACCTCTGATTCCTCAGGAACTTAGGGTCCATCTGTTAACGTTTCATCATCAAAGCTAAGTATCAAACTCTGAAACTTAATAAAATAGAAATCTGAATTTAAAGTACTTACTCCTCTTGTGGGAGTATGACGGTGTCTCCTCGGCTTCTTGATTCCGTTCTTGTGTGCCTTGGCCGATTGGTTATGCGCTGTGTGATTCTTCGACTTGGCCATCTCTGTGTCTAACCTTCGTTGGGAAGATCTGCTCGCCTAGGGGCTGCACAACAAAACCCTACTTATATTGAAGTTAAATGACCAAAATGCATTGAATTTTATGGGCCCAAATAGAGAATTGGCCCGGTTTTGTATTATATTAAGCCCATAAAACGAACCCAAAATCATGTTATAACTCTAACTAGATTTTAACTACCGTGTGGATATTTTTCTATTTTACAAATGTTTTAGATATTATTACAAATTTTATAAATATATAATTTCTATTTTAGTGTTATATATTGTGTAACTTTATAAATATTATTGTTTATATTTCTTATTCAATATAAATAATATATAGTGATTTATTTAAAATAATTTACTTTGTTATTAATTTTTATTACTTACTAATATTTTTTCGAGTTATTTACAATAAAATAACCATATGAAATAATCAAATAGAGAACCTTTTCATAATATGTTTTTTTTTAATTTATACATTTTGCATATAACATATTTTTTATTTTATTTATTTATTTATATTATATAAAAGAAATATATTTAATATAATTTCTATTTACATGTTTTGTATAAGAAAATATACTTTAACATATATCATTTAAGTATTTTACGGGATTAATAAGTAAAAAACTGTTTTGTTTAAATAATATAGCCCTATTTTTTTAGTAATTTTATACACACTAGTATCTATCATATTATTTTAGTAAATTTTATTGATATAGGATATTTTTGGATGTTATAATATTAAGCTTTATTTTTTTTAAGATTAAGACTTCAAAATATTAGATTGGTTTGATTTTTACAACACATATAAATAGTTTTTTCAAGGTGCATTTCAAAAAATTATTTTTATTATCTATGATTTTATCTTTTGTAAAATTTTCAATACTATGATCTTGAGTTTAAACATTTATTTTAAAAAGTTTATATTTTGTCAAGAAAAAATTAGAAAATTACACAACTATTTCTGAGTTTGGAACATTAAATGAATTTTGAATATTTTTGTGACTACATCTAATCTATTATAAATAAAATATTTGAATTTTTGGTACTATTTTTAAAAAAAATCTTAATAGATTTTGCTATAATTAAAATAAAAGTAAACTTAAAATTAAAACTGTATTTATCATTAATATTTTAAATGAATTACTAAAATTTCATAGTTTTCTAATTACATATTTTTAAATAGTATATGAACTAAATTTTATTATATACTATTGTATTTTTGTATATAAACATTTTTAAACTATATATTGTTTAGAGTTTCAAAATAAATAAAAAGTTGTATATATATATATATATATATATATATATATATATATATATATATATATATATATTTAACATATGTTAATACATTTATTTTTTATAAAAATATTATATAGTTTACGAATTTTAACACATTTTAATGATGAGTGATAATTTATTTAAATGAAAATTTTTAAAATTTTTAATTTACCTATTTAATATAATTTTATCATATTTAATTCATGTAGCACTGCTATATTTTTATAATCTAAAATTTATTTAAAGAATTTATAAAAAAATAGCATAGAATTTTTTTTTCTTGTTTTATAATATAATATTAGTTAAAATTGATTTATAATAATATTATATAATTAATTACGAAATTTATTAATGTTTTATTTTCTAAAAAAATATTTAAATTTTAAGTAAGATTTTGTTAGATTTTTTTTCAACAGATTTTGTTATAATTAAAAATAAAATTTAAATTTAGAGTTGGTTTATTATTAATATAAATAATCAAATATGTGATATTAACTAATTTTTTAATTGGTCCTACTATAACTTTTTAATAGTAGATAAAAATAGGACCCTGAATTAATAGATTAGATTTCTAAGGAAACATGCAAACTTTGATATATATATATATATAAAAAAGGATCATCCAAACTTTGAATTCAATTAACTGATACATGAAGGATATACTAGAATATATTATTTACACGTACCTATTAGATCATGTAAGAAGAAACTCATGAATACATAAAATTAGGTGGTACTCGGTGGTAGTCTGCGTATTCGCGGGTATAAATAATTTTAGTGTAAATAATTGAATTAGCCTAAGTTTAAGTCAAAAAGTTATGAGGATATGAGTGTGTGCTTGTGTATGTGATAAAACACAAGTTCAAAAACAAAGAGTGAATAAAAACAGAGAGAAAAAGAGAGGCTGGCCATGAGTGAGAGAGGTCAAGCCAAGGAGAAAAATTCAACACTTCTTCTATTATCGATGGGTGGAAGTGCAGCTCTTATAATGATGTGACTGGGTCTCTGCATTTTGAATTTAAACTTCCACGTTTTGATGCATTTTATGTGTTTCTTCATTATCATGATTGCTGAATCAATTCATTCACCTCATTGACAAGTAAAAAATGTATGTTTCTTTTTCTTGCAACTGCTCCTCACTCTTTGTCTTATACAACCAACCTATGAAAATCGAATTTGAGTGGCTATCAATCTACAAATAAATAAATAAAAAAGCAAATAATTAGGTGTTAGGGATACATTTTAGTCACCACCAGGAGTACCATGAAAAGAAAAAAAAACAAATGATGTGGGAAAATGAAATTTTGATACAATACAAAGAAGGTTATGGACTAACAAACTTGTGTCACCGTTGATTCCCCAACAAGTGTAACTATGCTGATAAATATGGTCCAAAACTCTATCTGGCACAATTTTAACTATTGAGGTGAAAATATAGTTCTGCATGACTCAATCAATTGAGGAATGGACAAACATAAACCAGCATTTTCAATTTGTTATACTTTAAAAGGATTCACATTCAAAGAATCAAAAATATCTTTCAAGAGTAAGAGTACTCTATGTTGGATGGACGAGATTGATGCATGAGTATCCTCAGGAGGTTGGATTGAAGTTTCTTCAGCCGACAATATTCACTCATTCATTAGACATAGATCGTCCTATGAGCTTAAACAAAGGCCCAACAAGAGACTATCTTTTACGTCTTAGAAGCTTTGGATCTTGTGAGAGAGAGATATTTTTCTCTTCTTAGAAGTTTCCCACCATTTACGTCTTTTTCTAAACATGAGTTTGATTTTTCTTCTGTTTCTTCTTCTTGCGCAAAGCATCAATAACAAGATTATCCTGCTGAGTGATAATAATCGAGGGTATGAACAACAAATCTGCAAATATCATTGAAGATAAGTTGTTAATTAAAGAAAATACTACCATTAGAAACTTCCATCAAAGTTTTGAAAAATTGGGTAAAGATAGTGCACTTATGCACTATTCAATGAAGACTGATCTGGACATTTGTCTTCAGTTCAATATAATATTTGATTGATTTAACATCTCCAAAACAATAAGACATGGAGAGATAATCGCAGGATGTTCTGAATCATCACAATCCATCTACAAAGGCAAACATCAGTGACAAGAACAAAAAAAAAGTACTCAGCCAAGCAAGGAACTATTCTTACATTCAATGCCTTTAGCATATGATCATCAAGAGACTGCCCTTTAAAATTATAATGAAAGCATCATGGAACAATGATGTTGGAAAATAAAAGCAATATTAATATTAAACTATGGTGCAATGCAACAAATTTTAAGATGGGAGTGAAGATAAAGTGAATTTACCTCGAGTTTAGGTGTTGATTGGTTTGTTTATCTTTTGATGCAGAGGTACAACCGGGATCTTTTTATGATACAATACATAATGATTACTCAGAATCAGATGTGGACATACGTGTATACAATGTTGGTAGTTTAAAATAGTAAATTGTCATCATCAAGCTTTTTAGAAGGTTTATGTGATTTTATTATAGCATAAATGCAAAAATGAAGAAAACTAAGTATGTATAACATTCAAACCAGATTGAAAGGTTTTACATAATTATTTCTAAAAATGAAAAGATGAAGATAGATGCTTCCAACTCCAATACACCAACTTTCAAGGCTTCTCTATATAAGTGTTTTGATCGTTTGAAAAATAGATATACATGCCAGATAGACAAAGCAACCATCCAATAAAGTGTGTGCGCCAAGCATGTCTAGTCTTCATCTTAAGGGTAAGGTTATCAGATAATTGTATGAGTCCTATCCCTCCAGTGAAGAAGGAGATGGTGAATAATGGAACAGATACAACATACCCTTGGATCAATACTTTGTATATTAAAGGCGAAGATATGAATACAACGGAGGCTAATAGCAAGATCAGATATTGACGAAGACCCTCTATATGGAGGACTAGATCAAAGCTGAATGGAAAAATCAAAAGCTATTTATCCTTGTAGGAATGAGATACATGATTGGCAAAGAAGAAATACCTGAAAAGCATCACTAAATAGAATGTTGTGGTACTCACGGCACATTCTCTGAAGAACCGAGACTTTGATGGCTCATGTTTTGGACATAGAAGATTAATTGATATTGCTAGGGCCAAGAGCGAGACTAGAGTCATCATGTACCATATTCATTTGCTTACAATCACATCTCTTTTACTCATCATCCTCTTCATTCTCAGTTTCATTGGTTTCACAAACGACAATATTGACTGCTCTAAACATCTTAAATTCAAAAGTTTATTTCCGCTAGTGTTTGCAATTCCTGACGGTTATTATTGGATAAACAAATATAAAAGCTATTTAAAAAAATTATAATTGAGTTTTTTTTATATTTTTATATTTTTCTATTGTAATTTAAATTCACTAACTATATCATGATTTATATTGTAAAAATTTAAACCAAGAATATTCACTATAAATTTTTAACCTTAATATGTAAACATATATAGATCTACATACATATATATAAGAAACAAAATATTCTTTTAAAAATTATAGTAGAAATATTCATAACCAATTTTATTGAAAACTATAACTATCATTTTAATTTTTAAAATAATTAATAAATTTAACATTGTTATTTATATTATAATTATTATTATATTTTATCATAATATTATATTTTGATATTTTTATAACGTTATTTACAACTAAACCTCTATAGTATCTCATAATTAATTAATTATAAATGTCCCGCAATTACACCAATTTTTAACTGCTTTATGAATATACAAAACATTTAATAACGCTAGAAATCGTAATCACTAACATCTGCAAACTCCCGCAAATGCAACTGTTGCGTTTCAACAATAGAACTATTTTAGGATGTCCTAAATATGTCCTCAATAGAACTACAAAAGTTAGGATGTCATCATAGATAGTGATTAAACCATTTTAGTTTCCAGAAGAGGTTTTGTGTATGTATGTTAGGTTAATCGGGTATTAAATGTTAATCAGAAGATCTGAGCCGTTGATCATGGCGATTAAAAGTTATGTGGTTTATCTATATCACGGTCTCGTCCGGTTTGAAAATCAAAAACCGAAATTAAAGAATTAAACACCGCGCCCTTTCCCAAGGTTTAGCGGTTTGTTGGCGGGTCGATAACAGGGGTAATTTCGTCACTTCGCACCAAATTAAACCTAAGGTTTAGCCGGCCCAATTGAAATTTAAAATCGACGATTGGTTTAGATCTGATTCGTGTCGGGTCGCTTATCTATGTTTCTCTTCTGACACTCCCTCGCTACTGTCTCTCTTTTTGTTTAAAACTCTCCCTGAGCTCACGATCTGCTCTGTTTGATCCATACATTGGAACAGAAGCTGGATAATGCTATAGATCACACCGAGAAAGTGAGTGATCTGATCACATCTTCGTGCTATGGTTTCTACTGATTAAAGATTAAACTTGTGTGTTTAGATCTTCGAGCCAAAAGCCATGAAAAGCAAGTTCACATCCGCAGATGCAAGCAGCAGCAACGAGAAGAAGAGTTGTGCCATTTGTGGTACGAGCAAAACTCCTCTTTGGCGTGGCGGTCCGGCTGGTCCCAAGGTTATAACACTCTCTCTTCCCCGATCTTTGAGACCTAACACACGATTTAGGATTCGATCTGATCTGGTCTCTTTTTTTTTTTTGCTTATGTAGTCACTATGTAACGCATGTGGGATCAAGAACAGGAAAAAAAGAAGGATAGTGGTCGGAGGAAACAGATCAGATGATAAGAAGAAGAAGAATCACACTAGGAATCCGAAGCTTGGTGACTCATTGAAGCAGAGGTTGATGGAGTTAGGGAGAGAAGTGATGATGCAGCGATCAAATCAGCTCGGCGAGGAAGAGCAAGCCGCTGTTCTACTCATGGCTCTCTCTTATGCTTCTTCTGTTTATGCCTAATGAAGTTATGGATCTCACTGATATGAGTTGCAATCATTTATTAATTGTGTAGGATATGTAATGTTTCAGATTCTGAGAGCAATAGCTAGCTAATGTAATTTTTTTGTTTGTCTTGTGTTGTTGAGTTAATCTTCTTTTTTTTTCTTTTGTAACTTGTTTGTGTGATGATCTGTAGACTGTAATAGAAAGTGTTAATGTCAAGAATCAAGATCATTTTCTTTGAATTTATATGTTTTGTTATAACAATTATTATTGTATCTTTTTTTTCTGGAAGTTTTGTCTTTATTATGACAAGAATGGAGACTGGTCTATCTGTGTCAAAGCATATACCTTTGTTATTCCCAAAAAAAAAGATCCACTTGAATGTGTGATGTTCAATTTGCCGCTTCTTTTCGAGTGAAGCTTTCAAAAGAACCCATTTTTTTGAAAGTGGTTTGATTGATCTCCAAACAACTGAGTTGCATCTGTAGGGAATAATAGAGTTTGTATTTTGCATGTTTGATTTGATTGGTTTAGGTATATATATATAACCAAATGGACAACGGTTATGGGAGTGGTTAAGCAGGTAAGGCATGCATGATTGAGCTGGCCTTGTACACACGATCTCCTAGCCCTATGTATGAATGCACAATCCATCTGGTCCAATGATCGGTAGAGATCACGGATATGACAAGATTCGAAAAGCTATAATTAGTTTCCATTGTCTACTCAGTGATTTCAGTATGGTAATACTCATGAATGGTATCATGCCAGAATCATCACCTTCACCGACTCTGGAACATCCTCAAGTTTCTTTGTGTGAGATTGTATCGATTTCTCTAATAACAAACAAAATAGTTCCATATGGTTTAGCTAAAATTCATCATACCAAATGCAACAAAGAACAGAACATACCACTTAGCCAAACTGTGTACAAGATTATACCGAAGTTATGTTGGATCGGGCTTGGCGGGACCATGACAATCCCATTACTCGCACGTGCTAGTCAGCTAATATTTTCACATTTTCTTTAGGAGACGCATAACTTAAAAACTCAAAAAGGCAAGAGCTGAAAAAGAAGAAGAAGATACGATCACATGGTCAGCGAGTGATTGGCCTAAACTTAAAGCTCTTGGTGATGGCTAGCGAGGCACTGAACATTAATGGTATGTAAATGGTTTTGATGTTTGATAGAATGATAGGATAGGACGTGAGAGCATTGTAAATGTTTTCTTTTGTTACCGAACATTGTATAGAAAATGTATTGTTGTGTCATCATTAAGTGAACGTTAACTAACCGATATAGATGAGTTTCTTAACAACGAGTAAAAAAGTTTGTTAATCCTATCCATTCACATCTAAAACTCAGCTTCTCTAGTAAAAAAGTTTTATTAATAGATAACTTTCATATATATGGATGAGTTTCTTAACAACGAGTAATTACGATATAGTATTGTCAACAGAGATTAAAATATAGTAGCACGGTTAAAAAGTAAAAAGGTAAAAAAGTAAAAGAGAAGATTACCAGTTCTTCAATACTTTCCAAGCTGAAACATGGGATGATTCTCTTCTCACTCTCAGTCACCCAAAACAAAGCAAGATTGAAAGCAGAACAAAGAGAAGAGATCCCAACAAACGATCCGGTCCAGAATCTCCGGGAGGAGGAATGTGATAGTAAAACGGAAAATAAGGAACGATGGGATTTGGTGGCGGCGGCGTCGGGTAGTTGCCGTAAGAAGCAGGAGGATTATAGTAACTTTGTCCACCGTCTCCATAGCCGCCGTAAGGAGGAGGGTATTTACCACCACCAGGAGGAGGAGGAGGAGAATAGTAATCAGAGCCGCCACCGCTGCCGCCGGAGCTTGGAGGAGTAGGGGGAGGAGGAGGAGAAGACGTCGGGACAGGGTTACATGGATTGTCGCAAGAGGAACACATTGTGCATGAAACAGTTTGGTCCTTTGACGTCACGCAGAGAGACAGTGACAGTAGCAGAAGCATAAGAAGATGAGCTGACAAGTTTGAGAATCTGACTGCTTCCATTGTCAGAACTTTTACTGACAACAAATTATACATTGAGAAGATCTCAAGTGATAACAGAGAGAGAGAGAGCAAGAAGCACATTCAGAGGCTCAGAGTAGAATTGTACCTCTCTTTATTAAGGAAATTCAGTTTTTAATTATTTATTTTTCATTTTGTAAATTATGAAAAGATATGGGTATTTTCTATATGACATATTCTTATAACCTCTAGCATTTGTAGGCACATGAATATATTCGAATATTATTACTCTTAACTGTATATATTCTCTTTATTAGACTCTATTTCTACAACTATTGTGATGGATAGGAGTTTAGATTGCGAGGGTTCTAGAAAGTGGATACAATTATAAGCATTAATTAAGCCAACGCCAAGATGATCAGCAGTGTGAAGAGCAAAAAAAACTTAATTACATACCTTTATTAATTATCTTAATACTTAATTATATTGCTGTTTTCAAAATTTGATTGCATCATCATCTCTTGACAATAACATTTATCAACTTAGATAATACTAATGTAAAAGAGTAATAATATTGTAGCACCACGAGCACCTATGATCAATAGTGTTCCATCATTTGAAGTAAACTCTACCACCTTGAAGTAAGACCTAACTAGACGAGTTTTGGAATTAAGTGAAAGGTAGTTGCCATAGCCAACCAATAGGGCCAATGGAAGTCGCACCCTATATATTTTGATGTAAAATGTTTTCAATTTACATACAAAGTTACTTTCATGCAAAAGGGTCGGTGTCATCATCATGCAACAAAATACCAATAAGATTAAATTGCATTTAATAAGAAGTCTTCCAGATTTGCATAAGTAACATACACAAAATTGAATTTTGCTTTCGAATGTTTACATTTATTTATTTTGTGTAATGTGAATATAGTAGGTTCAAGTAATTTGAACTTTGACAATGAAAGAAAGAGAGAATCTAACATAAACCACAAAGGTAAAGGGAGACAAAGATCTATATGTGTTGGCTGCCAAAATATTTATAGGATTCTTCCTTGTTTGTTGATAGAAAAGTCACCACTTTATTCCCTTCCCTCACATGCAGCTTCTTTTTTCTTACAAATTGGAGATGACTCATGTCACCATCGAGTTTTAAATCATAATAAAGGAATACACGTACTCGTACATGATCTTCCTTCATTAAACTGATTATGAAATGCTAAAAGTTTTTTTTTTGACCCAAAAAAAAAAAGAAATGCTAAAAGTTTTATAAACTCCAGACTCTAAACTAACCAAATTTTAACTTAGATTAATAAATAAATATTAATATGTTATATTCTATATTCAAATTGTTTTTAATTCTCAAATTAATTTGCTACACACTATTTTCATAATAATTATTTTGAATAATCAATTCTTATATAAATTCAGTTTTTTTTTTTTATCAAAGTCATCAGATATCCGGTAATTTTGTTATCTATCACTGACATAATAGTACATCATAGCAGAATCCATGTACTATTATAAATTTATAACCTGACAGAAACATGATTTATCGGGTAAAATAAAAATTAATTAACAAATCATTGTAGCAATTAACTTTATAAACCTTACTAAAGTAATACAGTACATGTGACAGTCTATTTTCTCAGACAGGACTTAGTGGTTGACCGACACCACACGTGTGAAACAACAGCGAAACACTTTTCTTATGTCCGGTCCAATCCAAACCAAACCGCGTGAACGACTGATTTTAAACGGGGTAAAATATAATAAAACTAAAATTACAGGGTATACCATGTAAATATTATCTTGACTTTCTTTGTAAACTCGTGTCCTCACGAACTTGTAGTTCGGTAACAAGTCTAGCTTCCACTGTCTCTCTCTCCATCTCCTTACATTGTTCTTCCCCTTCTATCTCTCCCTCTCTCTCCCGTTCTTCTAGGGTTTCGTTGATCACGTTCAAAGTTTTCTCCTTTATTCTCAATTCTTTCTTCTTGTATAATCTCTCTTTTGTAAAAAGCAGAGGAAATGGATTCCAATTCATGGATTAATTGTCCTTCCGTTTTCTCCTCTTCTTCTTCTTCCTCGCGACGGTGTCAATCCCGATCAGGTTCTCGCGTCTTTTTCATTGTAGAGATCGCGTTTTATTTGTAGGCTTCTTCATGAGATTGATCCGGTTTGGTGGCAGATTTGTATATAGGTGGAGGTTACGAGGATCTCGAAGGAGAAGACGATTTGAAGTCGGAGTTTATATGCCCTTTTTGCGCGGAAGTTTTTGACATTGTTGGCCTCTGTTGTCACATTGATGAAGAGCATCCTGTTGAGGCCAAGAACGGGGTAATTAACCATCTGATCAAACCCTTCTTTAAAATGTTACGTCTTTTGAGACAGGACTTGTCTTATTCTTTGGTTAGGCTTTATCTCTGTTCTGATTGTTACAAAACATGGTTTCCTTTTTGAGAAAGTTTGAAGATTTGCTTGAAATTACGAATGTTGGTTTTATGTTCTTCTCTTGGTGATGATGAAATGCTCTGCATATATCTTGTTTCTTCTTATTATATATGCCCTTTATCAGCCTTATGGAGGCAAGTTTTGTCTGATTCTTAGGTTTGGTCAGGTCTTAGCTTTAACTTTGTTCAGATTGTTACAAAACATGGTTTCCTTTTTTTAGAAAGTTTGAAGCTTTGCTTGAAATGCTCTGCCTACCTGTTGTTTCCTTATATCAGATGAGCCCATTTAGCAGCCTTATGGAGGCAGGATTTGTCTGATTCTTAGGTTGTTCAGATCTTAGCTTTAGCTTTGTTTAGATTGTTACAATTCATGGTTTCTGTTTTGAAAATTCAAAGCTTTGCTTGAAAATAAGAACGTTGGTTTTATGTTCTGCTCCTGGTAATGATGGAACACTCTGCCTACCTCTTGTTTCTTCTTATCAGATGAGCTCATTTAGCAGCCTTATGAATCCAATCTTGGACTATTTTCGTTAAATTGAGTATTCTTCATTAGCTGGTAATCGATAAATTAGTGATCTTTCATAATCCAAATGAGCTACTTATCTGTTTTGTTCTAAACATAGCGTTGAAACAATTTGATCTTTGTTATCTCTCAGGTCTGTCCTGTATGCACAAAGAGGGTGGGGTTGGATATCGTTGGCCATATCACTACGCAACATGCAAACTTTTTCAAGATATCCTTTCAACTTTTCATGTCTTGATCTTTTCTTATTACAAGTATCTTATGCTTTGTTCTGTCTATACCTTAGTTCTATGGTACCTTAGTTCTATGGTATGTAATGATTTGGTTAGAAGTTAAAAGTGAAATATGTTTACTCCTTGATGTGAGATTCTACGTGCAGCGAAGGAGAAGGTTGAGAAAAGGTGGATACAGCTCTGCTTATCTCGCCTTGAAGAAAGAACTCCGAGAAGCAAACTTACAGTCACTTCTTGGTGGATCTTCTTCAAGTTTCACTTCTTCAACCAATATAGATTCTGATCCGTTGCTCTCATCCTTTATGTTTAACTCACCTTCAAGCAAATCTGCTACACCTGTTGTAGAAGGAACCTCAGCTACAAAAGCCTCGCCTATCGAATCTCTCAAAAGGTATAATATGTTTAATCTCTATTGACCCTCCAAGAAAGCGAACAATAGGGACTGTTTCTCACTTGGTCTGTGGCTTTTGTTTGTGCAGAGACATTCAAGAAGCTCCACTTTCAAGCGAAGATCAAGAGAAGGCGAAGAAGGGTGAGTTTGTGCGAGGTTTGTTCTTGTCAACCATGCTTGGAGACGATTACTAGTTCCCTTTACGGAACCAGAAGAGTGGTCTCAATGTATGATGGAGAAAGCTTGCAAGTTAAGGGGGTGCAGAGTTAAATCTATATTACTGTCATTGTACGTTGGAACCTTTATTGTGCATAAACGGAAACAAAGTACTCTACTTTCTTTTCGTTAAGACGTTCACAGATTCTAATAAAAACGTTTAAAACGTTTTGGATGGGAAGGCTTATAAGGAGATCACATGAACGGGTTGAACTTGACAAGAGAATATTCAAATAAAAACAAAATTTCTTTGATTACACATTGTAATGAAGAAAATGAACCTGTACAGATTTGTCATCTCACAATATGCAAAATAACTTCAAAAACAAAACCGGACAGAAAGAGCATGTGTGTGGTCGGAGACAATGTGGCTTATTTGGGTGAAAAGAATCTGACCTTTTCTAACTTCACCAATATGAATGAGTCCTAGAAGAATCCTCTTTTTAGACTGTAGCTCTACCGTAACCATTGTCAAATCTCATAAGCTGGGCACACGGTTCAGGTGTCACGAGCTTAGAAGACCCATAAACATAGGAGCAACTCCAAGAAACAGCAGAAGAACCAGAGCTCATCAACAAAGAAACATTGTATAAAGCCACTGAACTAAACGGAGACTCTTTGATCCCAAACAACTCCCCCGCAACACCGATATTCACTCCAGATACGTTGCTTAATCTAATGCCATTCACTAAGGGAAGAGCATTTGCATCAAACTTATCATCTGGATGAGAACCAAAGCTACCATTAGCCACAATAGCAGTACCTATTCTAGACATATCGATGTTCGAAACATCGATCTCTTTGATGTAACCGCCTCTTCCTTTTGTAGTTCTAAAGGCAATGCCGGTTAATGAGTTGTGTAGAAAGGCGTTATCGACCATGACATGAGATATTCCACCTGACATTTCACTACCAAAGGAGATAGACGAACCAGAAGCTGCTTGAAGGTTGACGTTTCTTATATGAACGTTTTTAGTTGGACGAGAGTAGGCGATTCCATATTCATCCCAACCGCTTTTGAGTGAAATCGCGTCGTACCCCATGTTGATGGTAGAGTTTTGGATGCACACATTATCAGAAGAATCTGCAGAAAAATGAAAACAAAGAGTCCACTATATATGATTTCACATAAAAATTTAAAGGACCAATACTACTATATAAGATTCGTGCTAAACCAATCATTGGTTTTGAGTTGCAAACATATGAAACTTAACATAGTATAGAGTTTGTTGAAACAAATAGGAAGGCCTAAAAAGGTTTATTATCGATCCTAAAATGAAATTTGGTTTGAGATGGCGATAAGAACGGCCATCATTTCGAAGGGACGTGTTTAAGATTCTGTACTAAAAAGTTTAAGAGACTGATAAGCCGAGACAACTAACCTGGTACAATGCCGATTGTATAAGGAGATTCAGGAGAAGAATGAGCCAATATCTTATGAATATATACATGGCTGCATAAATGATAGTAGTGGTTAGAGTCAAGAGCGTTACAAAGTGGTTTAGGCTTGAACAAACTCTTACCTAGAGTAGACTACATGGATTGTATAACACGGTGCGTTCAAAAACGTGACATTCGAGATAGTTATATCTTGGGATGAAATAAACTCCACGAGTTGAGGACGGCTATGTTTTAAAGAATGAGAAGTAAACCGATCCCACCAAACCAAGCCTTGGCCATCTATAGTACCATTGTCACCTAAAATGGAGTAACCATAAAGTTAGTAAACAACATACATAGTGATAATGAAAAAACAAAGGACGTATACACAAAGCATTGTTATTACCTGTTATAATAACATCATGTAGCATATGACCGCTTATCAAACTCTTGTATCGCTTCCCAGGCAAATCAATCCCTCGTCCATATGATGGTAATGGTTCAACAGCTTTCCAGTGCGATGGATCCTTTTGTGGTTACAAAACACATCAAAAAAAAAATAAAAAAAATCATCAAATGTTACTAAGTTTTGGATTATATATGTGGAGGAGTACCTGAGAGGCAACTATAACGGCGCCGTTTTCGAGAAACAGAGTGAGATGGCTGGTGAGGCTGAAACTTCCGGTGAGCCATTTACCTGGCGGGACGTAAAGCTGGGCCCCACCTTTGTCGGAGAACGACATTGCATAAAAAACCGCGTTTTGAAACGCGACAGTGTTGAGCGTTTTGCCATCTCCAACAGCTCCAAACTCTGAGATTGAGACGCTGTGCGGTCTTGTACTCAATGATCTCCCACCAAGTTCGTCGCATATCTTCCCCGGGTAAACCGGAATCAAGCTGGTTAACGCCAACACCAAGATTAATGCACCCTAGAGACAAGAGCCAAGAACACCAAGAAACTGTAATGAACAGAGAGTTTCTTCGAGTTTTGTTGACACAGCTCTAAGATCGAGCAAGCCTAGCAGAAAGTGACACGTATATATAACTAAGAGAGAACGTACTTACTGACATCTTTATTTGTAATGAAGCTGTCGGATGATAAAAAGCTATAAAGGCAAGAAGAACTTTACGTGCCAAGTGTAACCAAACACAGAGAAAGAGAGAAGAAGAAGAAAAAAAACTCTTTCTTCTTCTTCGTTAACCACACCACAAAGACACACAGAGAAGCTTTTTATTTCACAGAAAATTAATTTATTTAAATGGAAAAAATATAAGGTAGGAAGAAGATTGACGCCGAAATGACAGCCTTATATGCGCTTAATAGATTGATTTAAATAAGGAAAAATAAAAGAAAAATATAGGAAAGAAAATTGACAGTGGGGGAGAATAAAACATTATATAAGGAAAGACAGAGTAAGAGAAAAAAAACAAATGTAATCATTGATGTAAAATAATAATAATAAATGTTAAACACTATTTTTATGACGGCAAAAAAAAAAAAACACTATTTTTAGCAATTAATATCGGTTTGGGGGAATCAAGTAGATTAAGGGATCTGGTATAGCGTATTATCGCGACAAATCTTCTTAACCATGGCTGTTTTAAGCTGTGTCTTAGCCAACAGAATTGTATTTTTGTTTTCGACAATGCATGTGTCTCATAATTTTAGTTTTGTTTTGTTTCGTTTCTCTCTCATTTATTATTATTTGTTTTGTTCAATTTTAGCATTTTCAGATATTTTTATTTACAAATGTTTTTTTTTATAGAATGATTTCTATATACAGTCAGCATCGATGTTTTCTGACTATTTTCTCTTATCTCATTTGAGAATTATCACCGTTCATACATTACACTTATATTAGTCAAAAGATATGAACGTGAATAAATTTTTAAATATGTTTACAAATACATGTACTTGCCCATTTACCAAGTCGAACGCAATATTAAGCAAATCTATTTTAATCTATACTATCTAGTTTTTAGCCAACAATTTAACATATACTATCTTTAATCTGGTGTATTATAACTTATAGTTATAAAAAGTTATATAAACATTTTTACAAATTGACAGTTCTTAATTCTATGTGTTTTATATGTTTGCCTATATCGACATAAATTATCTTATAAAATATTATGACTGGCGATTTTATTTATACTATTCTAAATCTTATGTAAATTAATTATTATTATTTTCATAATTCGAAAATTCCAATCCCATAGTTAAAAAAGAATAATGAATATTTAGTTAAACCATTAAATAAAAAAATATTTACAATTAAATAAAAATATTTAATAGCTAAAAAAATACAATCAATTATACAAAATCTCATAAAATGAAACGTTACTTGGAAAATAACTTTTGAGAAATGGTTTTTTGACATTGAAAGAAAGCACTAAATGTGGGAATGAGAAGAGACGGTGGAAGCATGTGGAGTGACAGGGCGGAGGCAAATGGAATGGGTCCTACCCCCCAATCATACGTTAATTTGCCAGCCTGGCACTTTGTGATTTTGGCTATGTTTCTAAACCTGAATTTGTGTGTTTGTTTAAATCTAGTCATTGTTTTAAAAAAGGTAATATCATACTAATTTCCTTGTAAAATTTATTAGAAACATGAAATATAATCACCTGGATTCGTGAACTATGCTTTGTTTATGTAGATGTCAGCATTGTTATCTAATCTGATTCCTAAAAATTATAAAAAAATTCTAGCAGTGTAGACTTAGCTAGCTAAATGTTAGAAACGGCTCACATGTACTCATGTAACATTCTTCTTTTGGGTCATTTTAAACTTAAGAAAAAATCATTTCTGCAATCATTTAGCCCAACAAGACATAAACAAAAAAAACTAAGATACATCACATATAGGTCTATAATGAACCTCAAACATTACAAGCCTTAATTTTAGCTACATTTGCTTCATTTCAGCCCATCACGTTACACTCCTATTTTTCTTGAGATATACTATTGAACTAGATTCAATAAGGCATAATGGATGCTGAATAGTTTGAATCGAAGAGGCCACGTAATCTTTTCGGTTTTACTTGCTAAGATATATACAAATTACTTTGGACAATGACATGTTTGAAAAATGCAGACTTTTGATCTTAAACAGATAAACTGTTTATATTTGATGGACATTGATTATAAACATAGTCATTAGCAAGTTTTTTACTTAAGACTTTTAGCCTTAGCAGAAAAGGCTAACTAGAAACATTTTTAATTTTTCATGTAAATCAGAAACGATCTGATAGATGATACAATCTGATAGAATTATGCATCAGAATAATCTTTTATATTGACTAAAACATGATTCAGGAACATTGATAGTTGACAAAAAGAATATATCCAACTTAATTAGGGCTAAAGTAAACTGGATTTTCCAATGAATGAAAGCATTCATCTACTTTCATTGATGTCTAGTAATGCACTTTGAACAATGAAATAATTCATTAAATATACTAAATCCAGTAGTTACTTTCTTACTTAATATACCTAAAAAGTAAGGAAGAAATTAAAAACAAGAAGAAAAAAACAGAAATGGAAATCTTTATCATCATGTTGAGTGAACACATGTGGATCTGCTTCTCATGAACATCTTCCAATCCGACAAGTTATTGTCCAACACCCGATTTCTCACATGTGGATAACCAAATAACGTGTAATCCGATGGATTAAAAACCGGTAACTCCTTATTAAACCGGTCTGGTGTGGTATACCATAAACCGGGGTTTCCTCGGTTAGGTTCCCCATGAATCTTGCACTGTTGGTCTTAAGACATCTCTCTATCACCTTGTTCTCTTCTCTGAATTTATCCCTAATGTTTTTAAGGGTTTGACGAAACCGGTTCGGTTTAGCATCTGTGCGGTTCTCTTTGGGTTTGTGTGAGACACGGCTGCATTTCAGACATATGTTCTTTCGTCGGTC
This sequence comes from Moricandia moricandioides, assembly GCA_905132885.1. Taxonomy (NCBI): domain Eukaryota; kingdom Viridiplantae; phylum Streptophyta; class Magnoliopsida; order Brassicales; family Brassicaceae; genus Moricandia; species Moricandia moricandioides. Next base: position 75,778 of record CAJHQQ010000088.1, read on the forward strand.
TGTGTTGAAGCATCTTCTCTTTGTTTCGTCGGTAAGACATAAATAAGCCTACATGCGTCGAAGACAACAACATAAGTAAGCTACTAAGCTCTAGAGTTGAGTCTTTGAACCGGAAATAACCGGTTTCTAAAAGAAACTTAATTGAACCTACCAAACCGGGTTATAGGACAGTGAAAGAGTTCACTGGTAACACGCGGATGCTATTATCAAGCGTACGATTCATGTCGGTAATTTATAATAATTAGTTTTATTCTCTCCTAAAAAATAAAATAAATATATTCATGTTGGAATTGCTGGGAATTGGTTTTATCAAAAAGACAAAAATAGCTGACCTCGTGGATGAGCTTAAAAGCAATATCTGCTTTTGGGTGGTTGTTTTTATCAGGATGAACCTTCATAGCTGAAACATAAATAACGATCATCTTAGAGATAAACCATAAAAAAAAAATTTAGAATCTAACATTGATAATTAATCAAACTCAAACCTAATTTGTGATATCGTTTACGTATGAGCTTGACCTCTGCATCTTCTTGGACCTGTGTAATCATGTAACCAATCCAATGGTACGTTCTCTTTGACTTTGTTTTTTTCTCATTTGAATAGAACGCAATTTATCTTTACATAGAATATATAAATGTATATATAAAAAAAGTGGTAACAGAATAGATAAAATGATGAAACATGAAAGAAACATACACCGAGAAGGAGATACCAGTCGATGAAACATGAACCGGAGTTGCTGCCATTGATGTGAATGCAAGAGATTGGTGACCTCGACATGGAACAAATCTCTGAGACCAATGCTGCTTTTGGATCTGGTCCGGGTCGGATCTTACCCATTGCAGTTATAGTTTCAAGATTTTTTTCAAGAAATATGGAGGTGAATGAAAATAGGTTTATGTGAAAAAAAAGGAAGGAGTGAGTAGAGAGAGAGAGAGAGAGAGAGAGAGAGAGAGAGAGAGAGAGAGAGAGAGAGAGAGAGAGAGAGAGAGAGAGAGAGAGAGAGAGAGAGAGAGAGAGAGAGAGAGAGAGAGAGAGAGAGAGAGAGAGAGAGAGAGAGAGATAGAGAGAGAGAGAGAGAGAGAGAGAGAGAACGAGAAGACGTTGAGAGAATGCAGGCAGGCTTTGCGGGAGTGACATTTTAAATTGGAAGAGAAATAAAATGATCCATTTATTATAGAAAAAAATCATTAATTATCGAAAATTAAAAACGTTTTATCAAAGATTACTACGAAATTCAAATAGAAGAACTGGTAACTTGGTAAGTAACCGTAGGTTCAGCCAAGTAGCAACTGGCTCGTGCCATGCAAACTTTCAGTTGCTCATTCATGTTGCATGTTGAATCATATAGCATAGGCAGTAGACTAAATTTTATAAGATAACATATATGATCATGATCGACTTTATGATACAAAAGTAGTTTATAAATCATATACAACGTTTAATAGCTGTTAAATGTAGAAAATTCAATAGTGGAACATGAGACTTGTGACACATAAAACAGAGATGAACAGCCATATAGTAAATGATATCTTTATTTGAAATTTAAAATGAAATAGGTGAAAACAAACAAAGTGGCTAGGTAACAAAAACAAGAAAATGAAAAGAGACTACCTAACTTCTCTGCTCTTTTTACCGAATACATGAAATGATTTTATATTTGTTTTCGTAGCACAGGATTTGATGGGCTGAAAACAGAAACCTTAATATGAGTATGTGTATGTCTAGACATAAAAAATGTAACCTGAAATTATATTATACAGTGAAAATCTCTGGCTTTGCTTAGAAATTTGGATTTTAGATTGGATTTCGTGATTTGTTTTCTGGTGTTTGATGTTCTGATTATAAAACTTGGACATAAGCTAAGTATGTACCTAATGTTACATGCACGTTGATTTATAGGCCCAAAATGAAAATAGAAAAAACCTACACACACTGTATTTTTCAAAAACAATTGATGTTTTAGGAAAATTTTGTTGTTCCAAATTATTTGACGTTTTCAATTTTCGATGTGAAATTTATTACTAATTAATTTTAAATGATCGATAATATTATACTTTCTATTTTATTATTGGTTGAATTATGGTTAGGTAAACGATTAATGATGTTTTTGTATAGAAAATGATAAAAAAATAAATGTTTCTTAATCTATGTATATAATCCTAGAACGTCAAATATAAAAAAGTATATCATAAAATTGATAGTTGAGGTTGACTTATTGTAATGAAGCCAAACAAACTTCAGCAAATCTAGAATTTGGAATCTAACTTATCACTGCTCAAGATCAGTATTAAGTCAAACATAGCGGTTGTAATTGGCCACCCTAAAGTAAAAATCACATGGGGATGCTAACTTCTTGATTATCAATAAGTTTTCTGCCAATTATTCCTATTTTTTTTAAAAAATAAATTATGTATTTAGTTTTTGTTAATATATAATCATAGCTTCTCATAACGGTTACAAGGCATATAAATTGTTTGAGGTCATACATTCTGAAAACAAGAGCTTAGAAGGATAAACGGAAAATGTGTAAGACATAATTATAGATTTCATGTTTCTCCATTTGTTCAATCAGATTAAACTAATAACACTTTGAATTCAGATATAATTTATAACATATGCTAAAATACTTTTGTAACCATACTTACTATGGCATCAAGTTATTTTTGGTTTGCATTCAGATATTTTGTAGGTTTAAAAATAATAATAATAATAGGTATAATTATAAATAAAATTGAAAATTTGAGATACTTATTTAATATTTAATACTTATTTTAGATGATTCGAAATAAATATAGAATAAATTATTTAGAATACTTATTTAAGTTTTAAATAATTGTTCAGTTGCTAATTCATGTAATTAGATTGATGTTCTTTTTGGTTTCTTACATTTTCGAGTTTCTCGAGATTGGGCTTTTACGCTTTGCAAACAAAACATGGGCCAAACTTTAGTAATACAGCCAACATTTTGTGATGTTTCAAACTAGAATATGGGGCCCATCTTGAGTGTTACGCACGTTTGTTTTTTTCCTCTAAAACACGTGGCGTTTCTTTTCAAAAAAAATTCGAAAACAAAAAAAAAAATGTCTCAAAAAAAAAAACAAAAAAAAACCAAACCAAAAAAAACAAAACAATCTTCAAAAAAACCAAAAAAAAAACAACCACAATCCCAGAGTCCTCCCGCACAGGCACACGTGTAAAACCAAAAAAAAAAAATAATTTCTCTTAGCCGTGCCACAGTTGCGTTCAAAAAACAAGAAAAAAAACAAAAAAAAAAATAAAAACAAAAAAATCAAAAAAAAAAAAACAACAAAAAACAAAAAAAACAATAGATCGAAAAAAAAAAACAAATCTCACGATCCCTGATTATAAAAGTAATTGTTGCCCTTTAGTCATAATTTTTAATGTAATTTAAATCATAAAAATATTACGAAAACTAATTAAAAATTAGAAACATCAATATATTATTTGTAAAAATATTTATTGCTTTTTATCAAAAAAATTCATCAGTTGGTAATAATTAAATATTTTGATCAATTCGTATTATTATATTATCATCCACAATCTATTTAATTGTTACATGAACGATAATTTTTATGAGTTTCAGTTTCAATAAAAAAAATACATTTTTGTAGTAACAGTTGAAATCATAATTGTTAGTAATACATGATAAAATTGTGTTTGTGTACAAGTTATCCATTATTTTTAAAGTTTATTTATAGAGTTATAATAAAGAACAACAATTTTTATTTTTAAAGTCTTATAAATTTATACAGAATTCCAGAAAACATAACTAACTTCTTATAGTTTTATATTTGTATTCAAACAATAGATTATAAAAAATTTTGAAAATAAATAAGAAGAAATAGAAAAAAAAAGAAGAAGGATTGTTTAGAAGATGAGAAACACAACAACTTCAAAATAACAAAGGGTTGAGAAGAAAAAAACTAGATTAGAAATATTTGTTATTACTAAAGTAATAATTAGGATTTCTATTTAATGTCTATATACATAATTTAATAAAACAAAAGAAATTCAAATGGTTAAAAAAGGAAGAGCGATTCCTTCACAACACAAGTGACGTACGTTGCATATTTTTTTCTCATTGGCATTGTTAAAAATAAAAATGATACAACTAGTAGGGATTGAACCTGTCAAGTTGAGACTACAAGTTAAGCATACAAACCACTATACTACGTGGTTATGAATGTTATTTGGTGCCCCTAAAGTACTTATAATATGTGGTGCCCAAAGCCCTTGCTTCATGGGCTTTACCCCAGGGCCGGTCCTGTCTGGATGGACAAACAAACAATCTCAAAAATGTGGATAGGATTAGCTGGATGGAGATGATAGATGGTGAAACAAACAGCACCTAACTCGACGGGAAATAACAGATCAATTAAACGTATAGCAGCTTCTACCGACGTGGCCTAAGAAGTTCAATGGCCCACATGACCGACATCCATGCCACTAGCCTATCAAAACCGATCAAATACTCTTCTTACACGTGTCCACTGTCTATTGGCTTGATGTATGTCTTTCAGCATTATTTTATTTTACTTTCTACGTCATTCTGTTCCCATTAGTCTTTATTGCCACGAGTCGTGATAGTAATGGCTAGTCAAATCGCTTAATATCAACTCCTATTTATTTTAGTGGCAGTTTTACCCCCATTATTTTTATACTGTATCTTACTTGGATAACATGAAAAGTAGCCCCTAGTATAATTGAATCTGTTAAAACCTTCGTTGAATTATCACATATATAAAGACTTTATCTTATTTCACATATTTTTAATGCAAATTAACACAATCAATAGGAAAAATACTAAAAAGACAAAGAACTTAAAACAATGGAAGGGTTCTAACTTCTGATCAAACTCTTTAGTGATGTGTCTAGTTTAATGATGTATAATAAAAATAAATTTAAAGGATGTACATCGACCACGTAACCAAATTTCGATACAGCTCTTCACATATACTAATATTTTGTTTAACTCATCAATAAACAGATTCTTTAAATTAACAAAAAGAAATGGATAATCTCATGATTCTCTCATCTACCGACTTAAAAAAAAAAAGAGATGGTCCATTCTGCAATTTAAGAAAATAATCACCAATCCCTTATGCTTTATTAAGAAAATCAATTAAATGTTTACAGCGTGACCTCCGCGTTGGCCTGGACCCTCTCGGCTCACACTATAAAACCCCACTCTCACCTCTCATCACAATACTCATCACACCTCAACACAATCACCATTTAAAAGCTAAGTAAAAAGCTCTCATATTATCTTTTTTACCGACAAACTATGGCGGAAGAGTACAAGAACGCTTCGGAGGAGTTCAAGAACGAGACCCCAAAGGTTGCTGCCACCACGGAGGAGTCATCTGCGACGACGGGAGAGGTTAAGGGTCGTGGACTGTTCGACTTCTTGGGGAAAAAAGAGGAAGTGAAACCTCAAGAGACGACGACGCCGCTTGAGACGGAGTTCGAGCACAAGGCTCAGGTCTCGGAACCGCCGGCGTTTGTGGCGAAGCATGAAGAAGAGAAAGAGAAGGAGCATAAGCCTACTCTCATCGAGAAGCTTCACCAGAAGCACGAGGAAGAAGAAGAGAACAAACCTAGTCTCTTAGAGAAGCTTCACAGATCCAACAGTGCTTCTTCCTCTGTAAGTAACTTATACTGTCCGTAAGGACCAGTCCTGAGATGATCTTTGTAGAGTTTGAAACAGTTACTAAACATATTTTTAATTAATTGTTTTGATGCTGAGTGATACATTCATATTGACCACTAATATTAAGGACCATAGACAAATGTTTTATTTTCGATCCTCCTAGTGTACATATGGTTGTGGTCAATCAAGCATAAGCTTAGTTTAAACTTTGAAAAAATTATATTACTGACCAACGGAAATAATTAAGTAGTTATGTTGGTAACTAATTAGTCTCGACTCTTGAGTTTACATACAATTATTTAGAAAACTTAGAATAGTTTTAAAGTTATTAGCTAAATCTCTATTAACCCGAGGGTGTTGATCTCTAACAGTCAAGCGATGAAGAAGGAGAAGATGGTGAGAAGAGGAAGAAGGAGAAGAAGAAGATCGCTGAAGAAGATGAGAAAACAAAGGAAGATAGAAAAGAGTTAATGGAGCAGATCAAGGAGAAGTTCCCACACGAGACTAAAACAGATGATGATACTCCAGTCATCGCCACCCTGCCGGTGAAGGAGGAAACGGTAGAGCATCCAGAGGAGAAGAAAGGACTGATGGAGAAGATCAAGGAAAAGCTTCCAGGTCACAGCAAGAAACCAGAGGATTCTCCAGTCGTCGACACGGTGGCTGCAGTGCCAGTGACGGAGCAAAAGGTGGAGCATCCGGAGGAGAAGAAAGGACTGATGGAGAAGATCAAAGAGAAGCTTCCAGGTTATCACGCCAAGGGTACTGAAGAGGAGGAGAAGAAAATAAAGGAGTCTGATGATTAAGAAAAAATTAAATAATATAATGATGTTTGGAGTGGGAGATTTGTTGTGTTTCTTTTATGGTTTTAAGCTGTTCTTGTAAGATTTGTGTCTTTCGTTGATTTGCATTTGCACCTTTATATTGTAATTTCATTATCTCTTTTTATAAAGTTTATTGTGTTTCTAAGTAACGTTTAGTGTATATGCATTATCTCCATAAAACTCTTACAGTACTTGGTTGTTACGGTAACCACATGACCACCTAGTATCGACAAGAGTTTCAAATGATGACATATATTATAGGAAAAAGACGTAAAAACAAATACTAAGTTCTAACACCATCCGGCAGTTGAGCAAAAAAAACACCATCCAGCAGCACAAAAAGAAAACTATAATACTAATATTAAACTAGTTCAAATATGTCCCCATCTGGCTTTTTAAAATCCTGGACATGCATACCCCCACACACACAAAAATTCAGTGCAATTATTTCTCAAGAAGTCAAGATGAATCATTGTCAAAATTGATTACGAACAACAAAGTAATATGACACAAAAGTGGAAATAATATAATAAAAATATACACGACAAAGAGTGTAGCGATCAAACTTTAAACTTCTCCATAATCACTATTTCATAATACACTTTTACATAATGTTTTCAAAAGTTTTTAATGTTTAACATGATATTTTTATATTAATTTTATTTTTTACTGAAAACTCTGTCACCAATGATGTTTGATAATTTTTTTATGATTAGCTGAATTGATTTTAATTTATATTTTTAATATTAGTTTTTTACGAAAAAATATATGTTTTAATTTCTGTGCATACCACCCAAAATATTAATTATTTTAAAACAGATGGTGTATTTTTTTTGGGTTGAAACATATAGTGATTATAACTAGTATTGCCTTCAGGAGTTAGAGCAAGTGCAGTGGAGTTTTTTCTCCTATGATCTCTTAAATGTGAATTAATAAAAAAAAAAAAAAGGAAAAGAGAAAGAACAAAGAAAAAGAATAGTCTCTTTACAAGGAAGTTTTATATTGTGCATATGAAACCCATGTTCCAAATATCACATTGTAAGTGATTACATTTTATTTTCATTTCCATTTTAATTGTGGAATGAAGTATATTAATATTTAATTTATGAAATACTTTTTTGAGACCACTGATGGTGCTTAGCATGTTAAATTCTAATCCCTTATATATTAATTCTGGAACATTACAACATTGTAGTCACATGTTATCACTACAATGATTTTTAGAATTTTTAGAAAAATAGATTAGTACATCTAAACATCTCACTTCGATATGAAGATTGTATTTTAAAATGATATGACCCAATAACATTTTGTGGGAAATAAACATTGATTATGTACATATTATTATTTATTGTGTGTTCGTTTACATATTATGCAATAATATATTGGATAACTAAAAAGCGAGTAAATGTTACATATATAATTAAATTGGAGTAAAACACATAAGTAAAAACAATTCTTTTTTTATTAGCAATACTTTTTGTTGGTAAAAAAAAATCAAAAAATCCTTTTTTATATGATATATAATTAAAATTAATAATATTAACATTGATATATAGTATATTTTAATATGAATATCTATTAATTGAGACGTCGTACACATATGATTTTATTAACTTTTTAATATTTGATGTAAAAAAATATTAATTTTATTAATATGAATATTTATTAATTGAGGTTTCATATTCAATGTAGATGTTGAAGTTAACATGTTTATGTATTTTATATATTTTAATTTAAAACGATACTGAAACAAATATGTATATATATTTAATTTGATATATATTAAATGATACTTCATATTTCTAGATTACAATATAAATTAAATAAATTTTAGAAAATAATATATAAATAAATATGATCTTATTCATCCAAGATGGTTCATGAGTATATGGTTTGGAAAGACATGATGATTGAATGATGAAAGTTTATTCGTATATAAACTTCATTTCGTGAGCATGCGCGGTTGCGCCGGGAGATAATCACAATACTATTATAGTTGCAGCAATCTATGGGCTTGTTGTGAAAGCCTTTTCTCAGTCAACACTCAAAAAGCATAGAACTTGTTGGGTTTCAAAGCCCAAATGTTTACAAACCCTTTTCTGTCTTTGACAAGCCTCTCCTTCTTTAGGTGTCCTGTTCTATTCATTAGATACTGAAATGGCTTCGTCTGCCCCACAGGGATCTATTGATCCTCTCACAGGGAAATATCTGGCGAAGGCGTTAACAGTTGTAGCCTACGTATTCTTCGAGAACATGAAGAAAAACAAGCAAAGCTTCTTCCAGTTCTTCGTGATGATTGGGATTTTGCTTCTGAGCTTCCTATCGGTAAGTCGGAAGTATCGAATCCACGACCTGGAGGAAGACACAATTGTCCTCAAGAAGGAAAGTGGTAGTTTGATGGATTGTATGAGTAAAATCAAGAGCGATCTTCTGCACCGAAGCGTCGATTGATTCTATTGGTGTCTTTGCTTCTCGATTCTGTCTGTTTTTTCGGCGACTGACAAAAACTGATCGGAGATTGATTGGTTTAAAGGTATTTGTCTGTAGATTGGTTTAGGGAATGAATGAGTAGGGTTTTATGGTGATGTGATTCAGACAATAGTGTATAGATTTGGTTTTATCGAAACGCTGTGCTTCATGTTCGTGTTTTCGAAAGAATAAGAATTGCTGGTTCATTCAGACATTTGATCGAACACTTTACCTGCGTTTTTGAACTATGGAGACGTACTTTTATTAATTAACCATGGAAACTGAGACCGATAGAGAATCCATTTGCATAGCGTAATATTGATGGCGGGAAATTAATTGGGTTTAATAACGGAAAACAGAAAAATAAAAACAAGGGGCGTTCCGAGAATCGAACTCGGGACCTCTCGCACCCAAAGCGAGAATCATACCACTAGACCAAACGCCCACATGAACGTACGTCTCGAATAGTACGATATAGTTAAATTCTAACTACTCGTAACCCTTCTTTCACAGTCACTGCAAATTTTGTTGCTAATTGCAACGAGCCGCCTTCTCCGATATTTCAAAGAACAATGTCCGACGAAGCAAAACCCTCGTCCGGCGACTCATCCGGTTTGTCCAACGGTCTCGTAAGCCACGGTGACCACAAGTCACGACGCGTGTACCAAGCAGCTCGATCACTACATTCTAGTGCTGTGAAAGATCTGCTATCTCTTGGGGTCTGTAAATCATATATCTTCCTTCCTCTTAAGTAGTTCTTAGGGTTTCTCTGCTCTCAGCCTCTAATCGCTTTCCGAATTAGGTTAATTAATTCCCCGTGCTATTATGATCTGTGTTAGGTATGCGAGAGATGTGTTTTCAGATTGGTATCCGTCGAGGCTTTTGATTCCGATTTGTCATCGGTCTCCACGTCAACTCTACGGAGCTGGCTAGAATCCGACGGCGAGAAAGATCCTTCATCGGAGTCTAGCTGCTCCAGGATCTGCATTGTCTGTTTAGGTATATTGCAGCTCGTTTTCTCCGATGCCAAGAAAACGCTGGTGAACTCGGAGTGCAGTGGTGATTACGCTGCAAGGGTAACGGACTTGGTGAAGCAGGAAGGTCATGAGTTCGATAGCTTTGGTTTAGAAGTCTCTGTGCCATCAGTTATCTTGGAGAATGAGCGTGGAGTCTTGTAAGCTTTTACTGGCTTTTGGTTTTATCAGCGTATTGGGTCTTAGAAAGTATATCTCTTTTGCAATTTCTCAGTTTTTTTTTCTTGTATGTGCTCATGTGTTGATGTTTTTTTACCTTTGTAGGTTATACCTTGAAGGAAAGTATAACAGTGAAGGTTGGCTGCAGAGTGAAAAGATTTCTGTAAAGGATGCCTTGAAAGTTCTAGTCTTGGAATCACTTAAAGCATCGTTGGTAAGTCGGTGTTCTGTTTTGTAAAATTGTTGACTTGCTTAGTTTTCACGTATGTTTCTATTGCTTAGTATTTTATCCAACAGGATGTTATGAACTGCCAAATATGTGGCAATAGGGATTGAAGTCTTTGCATGTCATCTCTGTTTTGAATTTTGCAGGGTGCTAAATCAGATTCAGACTCTTTTCACATCCGTTTGACTTACTCTAAGGCATCATATGAGGCTCAAGGTGTGTCTGAAACAACACATGAAAGAAAGAAGAGGAAAACAGGTATGTCGAGACTTTGACACCATCTTTACTTGGTTTACTTTTTGTTTTGAACTCCTCATATATCATCTATGACTCTATGAAAATGGACTATTGGTGCGCACATTGTCACATGAAATATCAACCATACTTGTGATGTTTAAGGAGTTTGTTGATGAAAAATAGTTGACCTTCATGTATGATGAAATTTTTCTATTGTTATATCAGAAGACATCTTTGGGTTTTATATTATGTCCAGGGAGGGGCTTTGCATTTTATGCCGACCTCTTTATCTGCGCTACTTTATTGTCTTTGCATACATGTCATATTGTCATTATAAAATGCATATACTTATTTCTTGAACCATGTCTAGGATTGCCTCTTCAATGTCTTCTTAAGACGAATTATACACTTTTCGGACCTTTTGGCCATCCACATCTGTCCGTACAGTTTATATACAGATGTCCCAACGAATTTCAAAATTTTCAAGTATTATGTGTATTTCATGTGTTGATGTTGCTTATGCAGACGAAGAGAATGGATCGACCTGTATGTCCGAGAATTCATTTGAAAAGGTTATTTGTTTGCATGTTGGACCCTAGATTTATATGGATTAGAACGTTTTTGGTTCGCATTGTCATTATTTGGTTTACAAGAACTCATGTTCTCTGCTTTTATATATGACCAGGTTTATGAACCATGCAACTTGTCAGTTCATTGCAACAAGATGCCTATCTTTTTTAGTGGGAGATACTTTAAAGTAAGTCAATATTTTCATGTTCTTGGAACCAAGTGTTGTTTTTTGACCTAGCCATTCATGTGTTCAAATCGTAGTTTCGTAACTAATGGATTCACATGTGACAAAACAGATCTCTTTACCTCGTGCGGGTAATATATTTCAATTGATGGTTCAATCTTATCTTTGCAGTACTCTAGAAATGTAAGTCAAACACGATGGATTATTGATGATGAAAGAATGGGTGAAGCGTCTGTTGAGGTAGTAGATATCTGGATATGTATATACTATACCTAAAGATGAGAGGTGACTTGAGAGATTGTTATATTCTTTTTTCAGGAGATAATTGGTGGAAATATTCTTCCAGCATGCCTTGGGGATTCCTACAAGTTCCATGCTGCTGGCAGAGAAGATATTGATGTTAGAATATTTCCCTTTTCCGGATTTCATGTTCAAATTCAATACTTTATGCTGATAATATGAAAGAGAGCTCTATTCAGGTACGCATGTTGGGTTCAGGTAGACCTTTCTTAATCGAGGTTCAGAATTCCCGCAAATGCCCATCTCAACAATCATTGACGGAAATTGAAGAGAAGATAAACAACTCAGAAAAAAACTAGTATGGCCTAATCAATCGAACATATATGTTGTATCAGTTGAGTATGTAGAGTTTGTTTGCAAGCTTACAAGCAGTATTCTGGTTGCAGGTCGGAGTTAAAGACCTTAAATTCATAGGAAGTCAGTGTTGGGCAATGATGCGTGAAGGAGAAGCTGAGAAACAGGTTAATTTTGTCAAATGCTATCGAAATATTGTTACCTTAACTCAGTTAATAGTTTAGTTAGAAGTGTAGTAAGACTATGGAACCAACTACTCGGATATTTTTGATATATTGCAGAAGCAATATGCTGCAATTGTATGGATTGCGCGTCCACTTGAAGAGAAAGATATCAACTCAATTTCTTCCCTGAAAGAATTGGTGAGTCACTTGGTTTTTCTTTTTGCTAATATTTCTCAGTGCAAACTAATCGTTTTCTTCTGTATTATGTCACTGCAGAAAATCTTGCAGAAGACACCGGTAAGAGTGCTTCACCGCCGAAGTCCATTGGAACGTGAAAGGACTATACACTGGTTAGTGACAGATCTAGCATGAAATTTGTGTGTTTACTTACCGTGAAGCTTCTTCTGTTCCGTAAGAGTCAAGTTGTTATTGGTTGCAATCCTCAGGATGAAAGTCGAAAAGATTAAAGGAAGCTCTAACTACTTTCTACTGCATCTATGCACACAGGTTTGCAAGATCTTCTAACTCACCTCATTATAGTTTTATCATAATTTATGAAAGATAGGCAAATTTTTTAAAAAAAAATCATTAATGCAGGCTGGAACATACATCAAAGAGTTTGTTCATGGAGATTTTGGTCGTACTACTCCAAGGTATAGTAAAAAGAACGAACTCCTTTGTTTATATTAGAACTTAGATTAAAGAAAAGAAGCATTGAACCATATTAATCACTTGTTTCATTTTGATACAGCATGGGATCAATTTTAGGGTGCAGGGCGGAGATAATACAACTTGATGTGACTGATGTCAAGATGGGCGATTCTTGAAGTGCCAAGTAGTAACTCTCCACAAGCTCTCATTTTGTAGTTTTGATTCCTATACACATTCATTTCCTATATCTTATTAGTTTTATTGTATTTTTAACTTCTAAAAATATAGAATTACTTAAAAATTATTCTTTCAGTGATTCAGTTAAGCTTCTACATTTCTACTCAAAAACATTATCTTAGTATATCATAATGACAGTATAAGCTGAACGCAGAACATGAAGTTTATTATTGTAATGATCTCTGTCTGTTGACAAAATTATACAGTAAGCAAAATGATCTATTCATGTAAAGTTTAGTCAAGCCATGTAGCATCCACCATCTTTGCCATAAAGCCATACCGATCAGCCGCTTCGTCAATCTGTTGCAACTCACAAACATTACTCTGCCACTCACACTTTCTCAAGTATATGCATTGAACAAGAAAGATTTAAACAGATTACTCACAATCTTTTGTGTTGGACGTCCTGCTCCATGCCCCGCTTTAACTTCAATTCGAGCAATTATAGGGTTCGTCTGTGGACTATTTTGTAAACGCAAACCTAATTCATATTGCATTGTCTGCCAAATGCAACAGAGGTTTCAATAGAAGAAAGAAGATGCAAAAAGCAAACAAGAGACAAAAGACAAACCGCAAGCAACTTGAATGTATGAAGTGGGACAACTCTATCATCATGATCAGCAGTTAACAACATCGTTGATGGGTACTGAACAAACTTATCCGTCTTGTGTTCCCATGGCCTCTTCACATTATGCAGAGGCGAATACCTTTTTATATTTTATCAAACACTCAAACCATCAGATGTCTTATATCTTACCAACAAGGAAGCTGTATGTTTAACCTAATATAAGACTTACTTAATCAACCAATGGAACTCCTCTTCCTTGTCAGAACAACCAAACTCAGAAGTCCAAGCATGTCCTATGGTAAACTTGTGAAACCTGAGCATGTCCATGACCCCAACATGAGCCAATGCACATCCAAACAGGTCCGGTCTCTGTGTCACAATAAGAAAAACTCTTTATATAACTATTTGATTTTCATGAGCTAGAGTCTTAAGAGTCTGTACCTGATTAATGCAAGCCCCTATTAGTATCCCACCGTTACTACTACCTTCTATACAAAGTTTCCTCGGTTGTGTATAACCAGCAGAAACCAAATACTCTGCTCCCGCAATGAAATCATCAAAGCAGTTCTGCTTATTAGCAAGCGCGCCAGCTTTATGCCACTCCTCACCATACTCACCACCACCACGTATGTTTGCAAAACAGAACACAGCACCAAGATGCCTACTAAGCACAATACGAGTTGCACTGAAAAACGGCGTCATGCTTACGCTAAACCCACCATATGCATAGAGCAAACAAGGGTGTGATCCATCTAGCTCTATATCTTTTCTAGCCACTATGAACATTGGTACCTTTGTTCCATCCTTACTCGGATAAAAGACCTATAAACACATGGTATTAGATTCTCAAAGCTTGTAATGGATAAATCACATGTTACACTTTACCTGAGTGACTTGAAATGCTGTTCTGTCGAATCCAGGTACATCGATTTCACGGAAGACTGCAACTATTGGAGCGTCATTAGATAAGTCACATTTGTAAATCACACCAGGTGTAAGGAAGCTTGTAAACCTAAAGAAGAAGGTTGTGTCTTTACGCCGAGCAAAAACTCCACACACTGAACCAATATCTACAGGTAACGTGTGAAGCAAGGATCCGGACTTCAAGTCTCTAATCTGCAAGATGTGTTTTACATCGCTCATGTAGCTAACCACAAGCTGGTTTCCATTAACTACACAAGCTGTTGAGAGGACATCCTTCTCGTGTTCGGGTATAACATCAGCCCATTTGCTGGGTTCCTTCAGATCAACTCGAACTAACTTGTACTTTGGAGCATCTTTGTTTGTAAAGAAAGTAAACAATGTCTCGTCGTTTGCTATAGCAATGTACTGTGCCTCAAACGTGTCGATAAGTTTAACAAATGGAAGTAGAGATTTGCTTCCTCTAAAACTTTCTAGACCTTTAGGAAGTGATGAGAGATCACAATGATAAACTTTGTTTACAGGGTCACACCCTTCTTCAGTGGTCATGATTAAGTACTGCATTAAGAAAAAAAAACATAATGGTCACACTCAAACTTTTAAGTAATGCATCACCAAGAGAGATGAGAAGTGGCTAGCTTTACCTTTCCATCATCAGTGACTTTAGAACCAAACATATGTTTGGGATTGTCTTGGTCTCTCCAACATAACACATCTTCAGATTGATCCGTCCCTAGGAAATGGTAGTAAAACTCATGGTAAAGGTTAGAATTAGTCTCCGTGCCAGCATCTATCTTCTCTCCCTCTCTACATAAACAAACCACAACAAGAAACAATCATAAAAACTCGAACTTTTCATACCATTTCCTCAAAAAAGTTTCATAGTTTATACACACACAAAACTCACTGTGGAGCTGGGTAACGACTGTAGAAAAACCCTAGCCCATCATGTGTCCATGTGATTCCACTAAACTTAACCTAAAAAAAACAGACTCATGTCCAAGTGTAAGACTAATTAAGGAGTAGTACAGTTCAAGTTGAAGAAACCTTACCCAAGATAAAGTATCACACTCCACAGTCTTATCCTCAATCTTCATAACTTTAATAGTGACCCAATCACTACCACTTGAGCTAAGACCATAAGCCATGTACTTACCATCCTCACTGATAGCTAAAGAGTTTAAAGAAACTGTTCCATCATCACTAAGAGTGTTGGGGTCAAGCAAAACCTCTGCTTCAGAGTCCAAATCATCCTAAATATCCCAACTCTATCTTCAAAAACTTATTCGAAAGATTAAAAGAAGAGTTGAAAAGATGATTCTGTACTATAAAGTTACCTGGATATAAAGCACACTCTGAGCTTGGAGACCCGTGTTGTGGAAGTAAAAGTAACTGTTTCCTCGCTTGAAGGGAGTATCATAACGAGGATGATCAATGAGCTTTGTGATTTTCTCATGAAGTTTTGCTCTTGTTTCGCAAGTTTTTAACACTGAATCAGATAACTTAACTTGCTTCTCCACAAAGTCTTTCACTTCCTCTGCTTCTGGATCTTCCAACCTAACGGAAAACCAAAAAAAATAACGAACTTTAACCGAAATAATCTTACAATTGGCCCAAACCGGTACACAGCACTTCTATACCAAATCACAAACAAACAAAAAAAGGGGCCAAAAATGGGCCATGTTTTCAAAATAACTGGTCCAGTAATAAATATCTAAAAGGGGCCAAAATAGCTGGTCCAAAAAAAGCTCGAAACACGATTGGTCATTATCTAAGTATTAAAATCCAAATCATTTTATTACAAGAACTCAATCAGCTTCCGACAAAATAGAAAGAAGAATCTCCGTGATTAATAGTCAACTCAATAACGTGATCATTAAAAAAAAAGGAGAGAAGTTACAGCTGAAAACGTAAACGTTTTTTACCAACGGTAAGGATCAGCGACTGTAACGCCGTGATAATCTTGAACGATGGACTCATCCCGCCTTGCCCGCGGATACTGCAGCCCGTCCTCAAACGCCGAGAGAGAACCCATTATATGATTATGACTTTAGATAAGTCTCCGACACAGAAAGGAAAACTAACAAATAAAGAAAAAAAGACTTAAATAAGTATTTGGCGTTGAGTGGAATCGATCGTTTATTTATAGGGAAGCGGCGCGTGCGGTTGAGATCACGTGTTTAAAAAAAAAAAAAAGAATAAGGAAACGTGAAAACATGGAAACAGCTCGCGTGGTAGATGATGATGATGCATTGAGTATCCCGTTATGTCGAAATCGTTTCGTGAATCTGTCGACATCTTTTCGAGCAATGTCGCCATTTTCTAAAAAATTATCGTTATTTACTACAAACCTTCTTTACACTCTTATCCTCCATTTTATAGAGATTAACTTTTCTGTTTTAATAAATATTAGTTTTTAATTTATAAATATGTTTTAAGTAAATATTACATGAAAAATATATTGTAGAGATTGTATTAAATATTTTGTCTGAAAACAAAACCTGAAATACACTAATATAATGCATATTGGTCTTTTCAACTTTAGTCTAAATTTCTGATGACCCTGAGTCCCTGACCAACTACAACATCTGTCAACACAGTTGACTAGTCAACTGGTCTAAGTAGCCAAACAAAACCATTGGTTTTGTATTTAGTCATTATTAGAAGTTGGAAGAAATTCATGATCGTACATTAAAGACGTACAATATATGTTCAGCCACCCAATTTCCATTATTATAAACTTTTCCATTGTTATTATACTTTTACATGCATGACTTATCAACGCCACAACCACGATGAAAGTATTCCACTTAAAACAATATTATTTTCTATTTTATTTAATTCCCATTTTATTTGTAAGTTAATTTATTAATATTTGAATTCGATTCCTCCTACCCAAACACCTCCGTCAGTTAAGAGTATAATTATTAAGAACAAAAATTTTCAGTTGAAAAAAATCTTTAGTAATATATAAGATAAATTATTTTTTTTTGTTTTTTATTAATTGGTTTTAAGTTGAAAATTCATCTAACTTAATATGACATCAAAACCTGATTTAAACAATTAAATCCAATTTATTATCGATCTAACTCAAATCAATCTATCAATACATATCTAAAAATTTCAAGATTAACGTTCAAAGAATTCACTTATTACCAATTATTTTATATTGAAAACTAATTTATATTAAAAAAAAATGGTAAATGTTTCTATGTGTCTGCCCTCTTTTCTCTGTTGCGATTAGTATCTTTAAACCGACGAGTTTTTAAAACTATACTAAACTACATTAAGCAAATTTTGTACTCCTGTAAGCGATCCAATCTGAAATATAATGTTAGATAGTGTTGTGAATAGCAAGACAATATGACTGAAAACTTCTTTTTCTCACTACCTCTAACGTTTGATTACAGGATATATATATATACAACTTTGATATGATTTCTTAAATCTAGTTCCCTCTGTCTTGGACCACTTGACACATGTCACTCTTCTAGGTACACTCTACAGCTTGCAGGGGAGCATAACGGGTAGATAAAGCTATCCCACACTCAGCTCCAGCTACGTTGTTTGTCTTTATGCTTTGTTCCTTGTGTTATACGATCTTGCCATTACTCTGTCTCAAACTCTGTCGTTGGGCCTCTGTTCCTGGGCCAGGTAAGTGTAAACGAGGGCCCAATGAGTTTTGATGTTGTGTACCTTCATCCCCCCGCAAACTGATGGTGGTAGGACGTCCAACACTCAGTTTGTTTCGAAGATGTTGAAAGGACTGTCGTGATAAAGACTTGGTAAAGATGTCTGCAAGTTGCAGGGAAGAGGGAATATGTTGGACCTCCAAAACTCCCAGTGCTACGCGTTCCCGGACATAATGATAATCAGTCTCAAAGTGTTTAGAACGTCCATGGAGAACCGGATTTGCAGTAAGTTGCACAGCAGAAAGATTATCGCAACGTAAAACCGCTGGTCCATGTTGGGAAATTCGCAGGTCACGAAGTATAAAAGATAACCACGTTAACTCAGAAGCTGTGCTCGCTAGTGTTCTGTATTCAGCCTCTGTGAAAGACCGGGACACCGTAGGTTGCCGTTTGGCAGACCATGACACAATGTTTGAACCAATGAGAACATAAAAACCCCCTGTAGAGCGTCTGGTATCTCTGCATCCAGCCCAATCACTATCACTATATGCCATGACATCCATTGCAGTGTTCTTGTACAAGTGAATCCCCATGTCAGATGTACCTCTAAGATATCTGAGAACCCTCTTCAAAAGATGAAAGTCAGCTTCAGTCAGAGAGTGCATTCGCTGGCAGATAAAGTTAACAACGAATTGGATGTCTGGACGGGTGAGAGTGAGGTATTGGAGTTTCCCAGCAAGACTACGAAAATAGGTCGGGTCAGAAAAGAGCTTAGTGTCTGCATAAACCTGATCAAGTCGTAGAGGGAGAGGAGTGTGCACAGGATTACACTGAGACATGTTTGCTTGATGAAGAATATCTTCAGTATACCTTGTCTGACAGAGAAAGAGACCAAAAGATGTTCGCTGTGCTTGAATGCCCAAGAAATAGTGTAGATTACCCATGTCTTTCATAGAGAAACGATGGTTGAGCTCCACAATAAGAGACTGGAACAGAGATGGATTAGAACCAGTGAGCAGGATGTCATCGACATACAGTAATAGCACAAGTGTATCATCATTGTGATGGTAAACAAATAGAGAAGGGTCAGCTTTACTGCAGATGAAGCCATACTCAAGGAGGAAATGACTGAACTTATCAAACCAGGCTCGCGGAGCTTGTTTGAGGCCATAGAGAGCCTTTTTCAGAGAGCAGACATGAGAGGGTTTAGTTCTGTCTTCAAAACCTGGTGGTTGAATCATAAAGACTTCTTCCTGCAACTCGCCATGGAGAAAGGCATTCTTAACATCAAGTTGTGTGATTTTCCAGTTCTTTGATGTTGCTATAGCTAGAACAATTCGAATAGTTGATGTTCTCACAACAGGACTATACGTTTCAGTGAAGTCAACCCCTTCCTCTTGATTGAATCCCTTCGCAACTAAACGGGCTTTGAGTTTATCCAATGTTCCATCAGCATGAAGCTTGACAGTGAAGACCCATCGACACCCAAGAACGTGCATATTCTGTGTAGCTTCTGTCAGAACCCATGAGTGGTTAGTGTATATAGAGTCAAGTTCATCCATCATAGCTTGTCTCCATCCTGGATTTTCTAGAGCTTCCTGAACTGTTTTCGGCAATGAGGGAATCATCTTGCTTGCGACCAAAGCATAACGGGGATTTGGTTTTCTAATACCAAGCCGGGACCTTGTAGTCATAGAGTGACGAGAGCTTATATCGTCTGTTGTCTCAGAGATGTGTTCTTGTTGACCAAGTTCAGGCGGTAAAGGAATTTCCTCAGAGATAGACTGCACCGGTTCTGTTATATCAGGGGCAGGAGATGGAGACTCAACAGCCTCAGCATCATGTCCTGTAGCAATGTGTCTGTCATCTTGAGGGTACTCTGTTACTTGGAGTGGCACAGTAGGGAGATAAACCGGAGGAGAGATTGTGGCAGTGCCATCTTGCCAAGCTTTGAGAAGACCCGTAGTATGTTGAACCACAAGATGTTTATATTGGCCATTGAAGGGAAAGATCTGCTCATCAAAGATCACATGCCTTGATATATAAACCCTTCATGTTGGTGGATATAAACATCTGTAGCCCTTGTACTGAGGATGATATCCAAGAAACACACAAGAGAGAGACCGTGGGTCAAATTTGTGTTGTGTAAAAGGACGCAAACATGGGTAACAAGCTGAGCCAAAAACTCTCAGGAAGGAGTAGTCTGGAATCCTTTTGAAAAGTATCTCCGAAGGGCTTTTCTGTTGCAAAGCTGCAGAGGGGATAATATTACTGATGAAGTTAGCAGAATAGAAGGCTTCAACCCAGTATTTAAGAGGAGTGTGACTCTGAAACAACATCGAGAGCCCCAGTTCAGTGAGATGTCTGTGTTTGCGTTCTGCAACACCATTCTGTTGCAGAGTTGCAGGGCAGGAGATGAGATGAACAATGCCTTGGTCACGTAGATGCTTCCTGAAGTTTGTACTCATGAACTCGCCACCCCCATCACTCTGGAAGACTTTGATTTTCTTGTTAAATTGGTTCTCAACTTGTTTTTGGAAAACAAGAAAGACATCATAGAAGTCAGATTTAGCCTTGAGTGGTATTATCCATGAATAGCGAGAGAAACTACCAACAAATACTGCATAATACTTGAATCCTTGGACTGATACAACCGGGGAAGGACCCCACAGATCACAATGTATTCGATCTATGGGTTCCTTATCACTTGACTCAGAAATAAAGAAAGGAAGTTGAGAACTCTTTCCCATTTGGCAAGGACCACAAACAGGAGACATGCTGCTCTTATTAACTACTATCGCCTTGTTGTTTTTGAGAAGTTGAAGAATCTGGAAGTTTGCATGACCAAGCCGCTGATGCCACACCATATCACTCGCAGCACACTGCCGGTTTGAGTAGTAAGTCACAAACTCCATCTCCTTCAACACGTACAAGCCTTTATCCCTTGGCCCCTTTGTCACCACTTTCTGAGTGTCGAGATCGATCACATAGACAGCATTAGAGTCAAAGAACACCCCACATGGGTAGTCATCACACAACTTTGATACAGATAATAAGGACTTCTGCATTGATGGACAAATAAGAACATCATTAAGAGGGATGCTACCTGTATTTGTGGTGAGTGTGGAAGAGCCAACATGAGTGATGGGTAGGAAGGTTCCATCTGCTACCATAACATTTTCCTGTCCGTTGTATGGAGTAGCATTTGTCATTTGAGCAGTGGTGGAGGTCATGTGAGCAGAAGCACCAGAATCTGCAATCCACTCTCTGCCACTAGAGTCAGAAACAGGAAAGGCTGATAAAGCATGAGGGACATCAGTACTTTGATAGGAGTTATCAAAGCGATTCCAGCAACGAAGAGCAGTATGTCCAGTACGTCCACAGATTTGACACACATGACGCTGGTTGTTGTTGTTTCGGTGAAGTTGTTGACTTGCTTAGTGAAACCTCTGCCACGGGTGGAGTAACCACCACGTCCCCGACTGTTGTTGAACCGAGATTTGTTGTTACTGCCACGACCTCGACTAGGATTGTTGTTGTAGTAACCGGACCGTTGGGTTTGGAAAGCCATGTTGGGAGTAATATCTGACACAGCTTCATAAGACTGAAGACGAACATCAAAACCAGAAACCTCAGAGATAACATCATTCAGGGTTGGGACGGGAAATCGGGTCATGGAGCTTTGAATAACAGTTATAATAGGATCATACTCGCGACCCAAACCATTGATAAAGGTAAAGATCTTCATAGATTCCTCAACAGCTTTCCCAATAGAGCTTAGCTTGTCACAGATAGCTCTAAACTCTCGACAGTATGTGGGAAAGTCTTTACCTTTCTTAGACATAAACTGAAGAGAACGTCTAAGCTCAAACTCACGGGCTATAGAACTCTTGTTGTAGTTATCCGCCAAAGAGAACCAGACATCACGCGAGGTAGACAGACAGTGAACAGTACCGAGAACTTCTTCAGTAAGTGTACCATAGATCCAGGAGATAACAAGTTGATCTGTGCAGGTCCATGCTTCAAAACGTGGATTTGGTGTCTGGACCTGAACGTTGTTAACCATGGCGATTATATGCTCCTCTGGTGGTGGGATCTGACCGTTAACAAAACCTAACAGCTTTTGACTTCTGAGAAGTGACTCCATCTGTGTCTTCCAGAGAAGATAGTTACTATCATTTAGTTTGATAGTAACTGAGCTGGAGACATGAACACTCGTTGGAAAAGGGTATGGATCGGGTTGCTCAGCCATTACAGCACCTGGTAAGGTTTATATGAGCTCTGATACCATGTGAATAGAGAGACAATATGACTGAAAACTTCTTTTTCTCACTACTCTCTAACGTTTTGATTACAGGATATATATACAACTTTGATGTGATTTCTTAAACCTAGTTCCCTCTATCTTGGACCACTTGACATGTGTCACTCTTCTAGGCACACTCTACAGCTTGCGGGGGAGCATAACGGGTAGATAAAGCTATCCCACACTCAGCTCCAGCTACGTTGTTTGTCCTTATGCTCTGTTCCTTGTGTTGTACGATCTTGCCATTACTCTGTCTCAGTCTCTGTCGTTGGGCCTCTGTTCCTGGGCCAGGTGAGTGTAAACGAGAGCCCAATAAGTTTTGATGCTGTGTACTTTCAAGTGTGTCATTGATACTCATGTAAGCTACTTTTTTTTTGTTTTATGGTTTCGACTTTTTCTTATGAGTTTCACTAAAAAATCATCAGAAAAGACAAATTTCGTGGCACGTAGATTCGCATATCCTCTGAAATATGCTTTATGTTTTCATTCTTCTCATATACGAAAATCGAATCCAAGTGTAAATGCATATAGAATCATGTTGTTATTCATGTCATCCATTACACATTAAGATTGGGACAAATATATATATTAAAAATTAGCACAACTACTTTTCGAATACACTAAAATTCCGAGAACTAATCAAACCCATTTTTACTGTTATATATAAACAAAATTATAGAACAATGTGTCGAAACAGGAATGTGTAAGTCATGGTTGAAGCCCATTTGGAACCATTTTGTATAAACTTCATCCCTCCCCCAGGCCGCAACTAAGGTTTGATTAATTGTGCAGAAATAAATAATCTTTTTTCAACATAATTTCGTTGATATACAACAACAATAAACTCATTCTAAACTAATGCACGAATCTAGCTCTCTCATGTAGAGGTCAACATTGTAGCCTCGAACTTTTATTTATTTTACGTTTGTGGTTACATTTCTAACAACTAATTAAGAAGTTAAATCGAGTTATAAACATGATAATTTGTATGCTTAAAAGACCGCTTTGAACCTTATGATAACGGTTCACGTATAAGGCCCATGTTTAGCTCATATGTATTACAAAGAGTTGCAAAGTCCTTTAAGGCCCACTAAATTAAATGGTTAGGAGTTGTGTATAAATAATTGCTGGTCTATTTATCATCAGATCCGCTGTATCACACAGGTTAATTTCAACTGATGAAATCCGGGTTCAACCTCGGCAGCGGAATATGTTTTCTAAGAAAGATTTTAGGTTTACATCAATAATGTCGATAGTTTATTCCTTCTCATTAAACCTTATACGTCCACAGTAAAACAATAAAACGTCATGAAACTTATGGTATTAAAAGCATGATTAGGGGTGCTTAGTAGTGGTTTTTAGGGCATCTCCAACCCTACTCCATTTTCTCCTCCAAACATCATTTTGAAGTAAAATCTACTCCAACCCCACTCCATTTTCAATTCCAAAATTGAGTAATGAGTAAGATTACTCAATATAGTCCTTTAATTCTTTAACATTTTTATTTCTTATTTAAATAGTATTTAAAAATAATAAAATAACATGAAAAATAATTAGATATTCCACAAAAGAATATTTATTATTCTACATCAAAATGCATAAAGTAATTATAAAAATAAACATAAATAATATAAAATAAAAATAACATAACATAAAATAGATTTAATAATCTGGCAAATCGCATTTGGAAAGATATTGAACGTGCATTTAGAGTTCTACAGTCACGCTTTGCCATTGTGAAAGGACATATTTTTTTTTGGAAGAAAATTTGTTACACGACATCATGACTACATGTATAATTTTACATAGCATGATAATTGAGGATGATCGTGAACTTGATGCACCAATCGAATTGGTGGAGAAGCTCGATTTACGATTTCAAAATTTTCTTGCTCAATTTAGAAATATTAAAGAAGCTCATTTTTCATTACGAAATGCATTAGTTAAGAATTTGTGGGGAAAATATCCTAATAATAGTTATTGAACCAACATATGTATTATTTTTTTATCATTTCTTGTACTTTTTAATAATAAATTTTTAATTTAAATAAATTCTTTTTAAGGAATATTTGTAAACATAAGATAGTTTGGGATTTATTGGTAAATTCTTATAAGTAGGAGGTATTAGTAACAATTATTAATTACATAAATATAGAATTATTTAAGAATATATATTTTTGGAGTAAAAAATGGAGTAATACATTGGAGTAAAACTCAACTCCATTTTGGTGTTACACCATTTTAGAGTAAAAAATGGGGTAATACATTGGAGATGCTCTTAAGAGGTGGATCGACTAACACCCCAAAAATCAGTTCTTAAATTGCCTAATTAAGAACTGATATTGCTTTAGTTCTTGCTAAGGATGTCAAAATGAGATAGCTCGTTCAGCTCACAGTGAGCTCGGATCTTTCATTAGCTTAACTCAGCTCATTTATAATATGAGCTTTAATATGTAAACTCGAATTCAGATCATCTAGATCATGAATTAAATGAGCTAACTCATGATCTAATATTAAAAAAATATAAAATATATAAATAACTTATATAATATTATTCGAAATTTAAATATTATAAAATCCAAAACATTAATATTAAATATTATATAAAATCAACACTTAGAAATAAATTAAGTTAAACTAATGATTCAAAATCTATATTCCTCGTGAGAGTCTTGAGACAATTCATTTTCAAAGTATTTATCTGTCTAAATCATAAAAATAAAATAAAACATTTATAAATTTAGGATCAACAAAGTTTGTGAGAAATATATAATGGGCTAACATGTGTTTATATAGAAGAGTTAGATAATTTCTATTTTGTTTTTTAAATAATTTATATTTTCTTTCTTCTAAAAAGTTATAGATAATTCAAAAAAATTTATATATTATTTATGTATGTTTTACATTTTAATTTTAAAAAGATTAATATGATTAATATAGAAATTATATTTTAAGAATATTTGGTTGTACATTTTAATTATAAAAGATAAATACGATTAATATAAAAATTATCTTTTTCACATACGAAAAATAGAAGTTATCCAAAAAAAAATATATATATACAATTGTAAGTATAAAAATGATTAAGCTCATGAGATGACTCGTGTTCAATAAAGCTCGTTCATATAACTCGTGATCTAATTTTTGCTCGATCAATAAACTCATTTACTAAATGAACCTAAAAACTAAAAATCGTACTCATGAAAAATTGAGCTGAGATGAGCCAGCTCATGAGTT
Source organism: Moricandia moricandioides (assembly GCA_905132885.1). Taxonomy (NCBI): domain Eukaryota; kingdom Viridiplantae; phylum Streptophyta; class Magnoliopsida; order Brassicales; family Brassicaceae; genus Moricandia; species Moricandia moricandioides. The sequence goes on from CAJHQQ010000088.1 coordinate 101,469, forward strand.
ATGGCTCATTTGACACCCCTAGTTCTTGCACTGTTCGCGGGTTTCACTGACAAATAAGATCCGCGATTAGTTCGATTTAATTTATTTTTTTAAATCAGAAAAACAAAACAAAAAATTAAGAAATTCATAGGGTTTCATGGTTAAAAATACCCTAAGGACACTTGATTTTAATCAACTGTGGAAGCACCATGGTTTAGTAAAAGTTTCTACACCCATATATAGGGTTTAAAACTTAAGGATTTAAATCTTAGACAACACAATTTTTATATCAAGAGATTTGAGTTTCAATTTCCGGAGAATGTGAATTATGCAGAAAATTGGAAAAACGCTTATAAAAAATCTTCAACATGGTGCAAGAAGTATCATTAGAAATGAATCTTATAGGGCGATTTATAGTAATGTAGTCAAACGTAAATTCTGAGGTAGAATTGTCAACTATATTATCGTCTATATAATATTTCTCATAGTTTGTAATAGTATAAACAAGACAAAAAAAAAATTCATCAACTTGATATTTTGGAAAGAAAATTTGTTGTCATGATTTTGTTACCTGTTTTATGTCCTAGCTAACCAATATCTTCGAAACAAAAATAAAAATAATATTTTCTCTGTCAGCACAAAATCAATTGTTCTACAAAAAAAAACATGAGCAAAAAACATATTAGTATATAAAATCTGTAGAAAATTGGAGTTTATTTCCAGATAAAATTGACAACGAGAGTTGACAAGTAATAGTAAGAGCCAAGAGTACGATTTTTAAATTATTGACCTCGTTTTCATAATTTCTACAAGACTCGGAAAAATCTCGAATAAGTCGGTTACTAAAATCTTTTAACTTAAGTGAACCCTAAAGCCTAATGTATTAAACCCGCAGACTGGTTCTCCCTCACACATCGAGAGATTGTTAATTGCGATAATACCCATTTACAGCTTTTGTAGAAGATATGAAACAGTCAATGGGATTTTAAGGTTTGATATAAGAGAGGCTCTTATTATTAGATTATCACCACACTCTTCACCTATTCCTTGGTCAAGTAGGAGCAATATAATTCTCGGATTATGTACAAAATTCGACAGGTTAATTCGAGTGACTCATCGATTGCAATATTATATTTTGATCAATAGTCTCTCCCATATTGGAGCTCCATGCAAACGCGCAAAACTCATCATCCCACAGTAGCTTTGGTCTAGATAGAAATAACAAAGTTTAGATATGAGTTCATCTTGAGAAGAATTATATATTTTTACATTAATTATTATTTTTAGCTTATTATTTATGATCTGTTATAATGTATATCCTCACGCAAACCCCAAAATACCAAACGATCTAGATCTCTTTAAACTTGGTCTCTTTGACCAATTGAGATCATTTATCGCTTAAACAAGACTGCACAAAATGCTTCCATCTACTAATCAGCATCGCAATTATCGTGTAGATCGATGTATACCCAAAATATAAATAAGAGTACTACTTGCGTGTTTTTCTCTAGAAATGATGATAAAGAACTATGATCAAGCAACAAATCTTAGCGGAAACGCAAAAAAAAAAAAACATGAATTATTTCAACTCATGATAAAAAAAGCAAGCAAGCTATGACGTATGAACCTATATATATAAGTCAGAGTGATACCAAATGAAGAAATACTCGTAATCTCTACTGCTGTTTCTTGAACTTCAAATAGAATAAGGGAACATCATAATAACATACCTCGCACTAGTCAACGTTGTCACGATATAGTCCAAAGGTTCTACACGATAGAGGAGGAAAACCAAAGGCTACAGAAGTTTATACAAACAAAAATCAATGTAATGATCTAGATAAACATATATATAATCAAGGATCAATATTAAAAACAATCTTATGTATGAACTCAAAGGAAAAAGGAGCAACATGATCAAAGATATGAGAATCAAGAGGAGGCTCGTCATCGCCAAGTAACAGATCAAGATAGATATGTATATCAAGAGGGTTTTACAAAGAAACCCTAACAGATGTCTCCTGGCAGTATGACCACCTCCTTCTTTCACACACAACCGATATACAAAGAAGGAGGTGGACAGAATGCCAAAGAAATCTGTAAGAAACTCTTTGCCAAACACTCGCGAAAGGAAAATAAAAGAAATTCTAAGATCCAATCTGTTTTCCATTCTTCTGTTTATATTCACCAGACGATGGAGAGATACACAAGAGGGTTTTGTAAATAGATTGTTTAGTGATATGAGAGGAGGAAGGTTGTGGAGTTATATTTAATATGGGAGGAAGAGAGGGAGAGAGTGAGAGAGAAAGTCACAGGTGAGATTGCTGACTTTGCTTTTGCATAAAACCCTAGATGGGTTATCATGAAATAAGAGAAGATGATAGGATTCGGAAATTAAGAAGACCACAAAATATTGGAAATCGAAGGAGACAGAGACTTTAACCAAAAGGAACAAAGCAGATTGAAGAAAGAAACTCATGTGTGAATAGTATTGTTTCTCGAGCTCTTTATTTATTTGTTGACAATTGTCACACTGCATATTGATATTTTTTAACGGGGTTTCACCTTACCGCCTACCGTTTTTCACCGTTTTGACGGATAAATAAACGTTGACGTAATGACGTTGTCAATATGCAGTGTAACCCAAAACTATCACATAAGAGCATTGATTAACCGGGGTCTCTTAAGGTAGGGTTCTTAACTTTTCTAAAAGACGTATCTTAGCTTTTAACTAAGAAAAGCTAAGAACCGTCTCTTAAATAAGAACCATAAGAGCCGTCTCTTAGCGGGAAAAATGCAAAAAAAAAAAAAAAAAAAAAAAAAAGACAAATTTTTCGTTAAGAACCCCACCTTAAGAGACCCGGGTTAATCATGGCTTAACAAAAGCTAACAGAAATAAAAAAATAAATTACCACTACCTGCTGCATATTTTTCTACCAATTTTAATAAGTATTTAAAAAAAACAATAGTGCTGGACGAATAATGAGTTTAGCTCTTACTTCAATTTTGGCTTACAACTAAGTTGTTACTCGTACTCGCTTTTTTACCACCAAGCTCATTTTCAAGATTCAAGAGCATAAAACGAGAAAAAATTAAGATATTGAATCTAAACAATATCGAATTTTAAAGTCGAGTAGTCACTAATTTTTTTGTCTGAGATTGAAAATCAATTTTCATCATATGCGTAACTAGAAAATATTTACATATTGATTGATTAGCTATACAAACGTTAAAACCTGACAAGAAAATATTGATCAGCATACATGTGATGTCGTCACGTTGATCAGTGATCACTACAACCGTTACTTAACTAGAAAACTATTTAAGTTATCAATTGTAACGTTAATAATCCGAAGTTACGGAACACATATGAAGAAACGGAGAACATGCTTGTTCATAGTATTGATTAGTATAATATGGCGAATTATATTAACGTATTTTAAACAATTTTCTCACTTTTGGTTCATGCGACGGACTGTACAAGACAACATTCAGTTGATGGGTCCATTTACTAGTCCCCTAGAGGGAAGTGGATTACAGTATCCAAAGCACATGGTAAAAATCATAATATGGGTAAGGCGTCTAAATTAACTCTCTAGGGCTCATTAAAAGAAGGGTAAATCTTTAGGGTTTAAAAAGGGTCAATCTCTTCTCTCTTTTTTTTTCTCGAGATAGCCAGTTTATATTACAAATCAATTTGAGAACATTACAGATTAGTAATTGGAGTGAAAACATCTTTCATATGTTGCACTCATCACTCCCACGACCTTCAAATCATATCTTATATTCTTCTTGACCATTTTGCTCAGACAAATATCTTTACTTTTTTCGTTTATAAGGAACTTTCACATAAATAATTTTCTTTTGTTTCGAGAAAAAAAGGAACAAACTCCCACAAAATGGAACCGGAGTTATAAATCAGTGTGAATAATAAGGTATAAAATGCACCAACTCATAATAATAACTTTTTTAACAAAAAAAAATTATTAAAAAAAATTATCCCTCACTATGTATTGCCTCTGAGCATCCACAATGAGGATGCTTAGTGGAGTGCTTAAGCAGTGGGATCCACTAACATCCCTTAAACCAAACTCTTAAAATGTCTAATTAAGCATTTTTTTTTCTTTGGTTTTTGCACTGTTCACGGGTCTCACTGACACATGACGGTCCGTGATTGATCAACTTTATTTTATTTTTTTAAATCGAAAAAAAAATAACACCTCACTTGGGGTGCTAGGGTTGCGGATGGTCTCAGAATCTAACCACTCCACTATTTTTTTCATCAACCCTCTTACTCCAAACTTTTTTTTTCTTTTAAGTTTTAAGAGTTCACTCAAAACATTGATAACTTTAATTTTTGGTGTTTCCTATACTATCAAATTACACCACGCACTTAGCTAAATCGTTGTCTTTTTGTCTGGCACGTAAAACTCTATACAAATCTCCAAAGCATGAAGACCCTGTATAAGATATTCGTACTTCGTAATAGCTATAGGTAGAAATGTTTAACAATGCTTTTCTATAAATTCCTCTCACTGTTGCATGCATAGTCTTTTATTTGGTTTTTCATATTTCTGAAATAGGGTTTAACGAAGAAATGTGTGAACATCCAAGGTCTTTGGTGAAGTGTTTTGATAAATATTTGCATTCAATAATAATGAAAGTAAAAAAACTAAAATACGGGTTTGTCGGATTCTGAAGGTGTCGGTGTATGATTGAATCATTAAATGAATGTTTCAGACTTCTTGCTTGCTTTCCAGGACAGTAACTACAGGCTACTGGATTCGAATCTGCATTATAGATTTAACATTCACAATAAATATTACTATAGTTTTCTTGTCCAAAAAATATTACTCTTTCTATTTTTTTTTTATATTTGAATTTTTATAACTAGGCACATAGATTAAAAATATTTAATTTTTTATTATTTTCAAAACAAAAACATCATTAATTGTGATACAAGATTCTGTGTTACATGTATATATATATGGTAAAATTGTGATAGAATATTAGGTGAGTTCTATAAAATACTACTATAGTAATCAACAAAAAACAATAGTGAAACACATCATCATCTAAAGGCTCAATTCGTTCAATTCAATAAATATTGGGGTAAATAGGTTGGTGAAAGTTGATTTAGTGGATTAGATATTAAAGAAAACAATTACAAGTCGCCAGCGCAAATCATAATTATGTTTTGGCGAATTTATTCCTTACTTTTTCAACATTATGCATGCGTAGACACTGTCTCATGCATACCATCATCATTATCGTCATTTACTCGAATTATCATCAGGTGTGTTCATTCAAACCCATTAATCAAAGATATTTTTTTGACATCTTAAATTAATCAAAGATTGTATGACAGTTTTGTATTTTTTATTACGACCTTACTCTATAGGAGTAGGCCATCACTTAAATTGCTCAAAAGTTTATATTATTTCCAGTTCTCCAAATATGTTAATTAACATGAAACAATAAATAAGTAATTTGTTAGGTTCCCTGTCACAAGCTTCTTAATTAAAACTATATCTAAACACATGTTTACTTACATGGTATACTTCTTAAAAAGGGAACATTTACCCCCGAGATTATGTGTTTTTTTTATGGTTAGCGTTGTATGTATGTGGTTAATCAGATCTTAAAAAGAAGAATAAGATGATTTTTCAGTTAATTTTTTTTTTGAAAGAATAAACTTTTTATTTTATTTTAAGAAGAAATTAATTGGCAAGATCTACGTGAGACTCCATGATTAAAAAACTTTTATGGCAGGATGAGCAGCATCTTCACGTGATGGAGAAGGTATCTGATGAATAATTTGTTCTTTATGCCGTTTGCCGAGTATTGATTGACATTTTAAACCCAAATAATAATAAAATATTATTTTTAATATATAGAAGATGGCTAGTGAAGAAAGAAACAAGAGAAAACGAAGAAGATAAAGAAAGGAAAAGACAGTGTTGGGTTGGGTCGAACGTCAAGTGATGGGATGTCACAAAATATCGGCTTTTGGAATTTAATTTCAAAATATGAATCATGAAGTACCATGACTACATAAAATTCACATCAGTTGCAGTGGCGTATCTAAACAAATTATTTGATGGAAGTACATAATTAATAAAATATTAAATTAATATAAAAGTAAAAAATAACAATATATGTATATATATATATATTATAACTTGTTAATACTATAAAAACAATCAAAACATATTTATTTTTATAAATTTTATTAATTATAAATATTTAACATTAATTGAATATATATAGTAAAAAATTCTATATGTAAACAATGATATGTTAATGCATAAAAATATCTCTTTTAGTCGTCATACCTTAAAAATAAATTTTAAAATATTAAGCTAAAATAAAAAAATTATTTATTATTATATTTTAACTAAAATTATTTATGTATTAACAATTATGAATACCTACTATTAACGAGATAAAATATGCTTCAAAAATTTTTTTGACCTAAATATGAAAATATAATAGAAAGAATTATGAAAAAAATAAAGAAAAAATATGCTAACAAAAACAAAAGAGAATAATATCAAAAATAAAATAAAATATAGGAAAATGCTAATATAATATAGCTACAGAAAAATATAGTAAACTTGGCAAACAACATATTTATTGTACATAAAAAAATAAAAAGTGAGGACTTCAAACTTAAAATGTTAGAATTAAAAGGAAAAATTTTAAATAATTGTTCTATCAAAGTTAAATAATATCTTTAATAACTACGCAAATATATAAAATAGTAAGGTGCACGTGCCCCCGTAGACGTAGATCCGCCCCTGATCACTTGCTTTTAGGTATCCTTCACCCCTGCTTATGTTTTGATATTTAAAAAAAAAATTGCTTATGGGTTAACAACGAGTGTAGAGTGTATGTGTTGTGTACTAGAGTAGATAATCCCTGAAACCTTATGTCTTATTTTACCCTTTAAGCTAAAATTATTTTATGTAGTGGTTAAGTGAAAAGTTTTAAACATAACTTCCAACAAATTTCAAGTTGTATGAGGACTGACCCATATGATACATACAGCTACAGATGTTGTATTTATCATGCGATGCCAATTTAGAGCAAGTACGTAAAGGCTTTTGACTTTCAAGGATTTCTCTTTACTTAGAATTTGGCTGATTCAACGAACTCTGCCTGATCTAAGTCCGGTGGGACTCTTGTCTTGGGTGAAAGATAAACATTGGCTACGCAGAGCAATATTTGACATAACTTTCACTATTTACTGAAAAGGATTTTTAACATCTACTTTTTCAATTTGAATTTTACAAGATCTTAAACTGATTTTGGACTTGGCACAGAGTTTGGCTAATGAGTTTCCGAATGAGGACCCCGTCGTTTTGGCAATAATGCGGGTGTGACATGGTTAGTCCCATCTCACTCGTTAGGGATAGTGCAAAACCACCCCAAAAGTATGTCTAAAAGAATACGTAAATCATTGTTTCTCAAATGGTGAGCAAACCAACCTAAAATTTTAAGAGTCGACGTGTTATTTCGTAAGAAAACTATAGTATAACATCATATATCCCTTATATTATGATCACATTATATATATTTTCGAATTCAAAATTTAAAGCCCTACATCCTGGTAATGAAATAGCTCTTTAACCTAAAGCTAATTGCTTATGTTTCAGAAAAGCCTGGACTTTAAGTCCAAACGGATGCATTTTGGTTAAAGGGCCACTATTAATCAGGATGTAGGGCTTTCGAGGCCCGATTAGTTAACATCAATCTGATTCTATAGTACGTCGTCGTTGCCGTCTTCTAGGTTTAGGGTTCTATGAAGGGACATCACTTAACTTCAATCTGTAGCTAAGAAGAAAAGCCCTTAATGCTGAAAATGGAGAATCAGGAGCCCGAGATCGAAAATCTTCCCCAAGACGAGGCTCCTGATCACGAGCCAGAGCATAAGAAGCTCAAGATCTCCACCGCAGGCGATGAACCATCTTTACCAGCTTCTGTAACCGGCGGAAGCGGCGGCGCTGAGCGAAGACCGCCGAAATACAAACGCCGGAAAGTCGCCATCGTGTTTGCGTTTTGCGGGGTAGGGTACCAGGGAATGCAAAAGAACCCCGGCGCGAAAACCATCGAAGGCGAGCTCGAAGAGGCTCTGTTTCACTCCGGCGCCGTACCCGAAGCCGATCGGAACAAACCACGAAACTACGAATGGGCTCGATCCGCTCGAACCGATAAAGGCGTGAGTGCGGTGGGACAGGTCGTCTCCGGTCGATTCTACGTCGACCCGCCTGGGTTCGTGGAGCGGCTCAACTCGAATCTTCCCGATCAGATTCGTGTGTTTGGGTTCAAGCGTGTCGCGCCGTCGTTTAGCTCGAAGAAGTTTTGTGATCGGAGGAGGTATGTGTATCTGATCCCTGTTTTTGCTCTTGATCCATGCTCGCATAGTGAAGCTGAGATGGCTAGATCGGATTCAGGATATGAGTATGTGAAGTGTGTTGATTGTTGTGAGAAAGGGTATAAGATCCCACTTGGTGTTATGGGCAAAGAAAGTGTCGATGATGAGACTAAATCATCGGATCTTCAGTCAGACATTTCGTCGAACAACTGTGATGCGTTAAAGGTTGAGACTTTAAGCTCTAATGGAGAGAATACTCTAAACCCAGATTCTAAAACCTTGGCTGACGAAGAGATGAGTAAAAGCGAGAGCAAGTTCTGCTATGGGGAAGAGGAGAAGAAGAGGTTAAATAGAATCCTAAGCTATTATGTTGGTTCACATAACTTCCACAACTTCACCACCAGAACAAAAGCAGCAGACCCAGCTGCGAACCGCTACATTCTCTCCTTTAATGCCAACACAGTGATTACACTCGACGGAACAGACTTTGTCAAGTGTGAAGTTGTTGGACAGAGCTTCATGCTTCATCAGATCCGGAAAATGATTGGACTTGCTGTTGCTGTCATGAGGAACTATGCACCTGAATCAGTGATCCAAACCGCTTTCAAGAAGTAAGCTTAGCATTTTTATATTAGAATTGTTTTGAGAGGCAAGCTGATTTTTTTGAATTGGCAACTCTTTTATCAGGGATGTGAGAATAGTTGTACCGATGGCGCCAGAGGTTGGACTCTACCTTGATGAATGCTTCTTCACGTCTTATAACAAAAGGTTTAAAGTCACCCATGAGGAGGTGTCAATGGAAGAATACAAGGAAGTAGCTGAAGAATTCAAATGGAAGCATGTTTACTCTCATATTGGCTCAGCAGAAGAAAAAGATGGAATTGTAGCGATTTGGTTGCATTCATTGAACGAAAGAAACTATCCAGACCTACGTGTTGCTGAACACAAACCAGATGAAGTCATTGTCTATAAGAAGATCAGTGCAGCCTCTGAAGAAAAGATCCATGAAGAGGAAGTTGTTGTGAAAGAGGACACTAATGGCGCTGGAGAGCTACTCGTTGACAGTAAGGTAAATGATGAAACCTCTGAAGAAAAGAGTATGGAAGAAGGGATAAGAGTGGAAGAGAAGGCAACCGAGTGAAGCCGCTTTTGCCTAGTGCGGATCACTGGATTCAGGTGGAAGCACTCGCAGTTCCATACCGGTCTAGTGAGTATGCATCATTTGTTCTAGAGATCTTGACATTGTTTATGTTTTTCATATGAATAGCTACGGTGGAAACATGTCTTCGCCTTCTTTTTTTTTGTTTGTCCTCGTTAGCAAAGCCATTCAGACCAATTGTTTTGACACACAACTAAGCATCACTAAAAACAAGAGTAAAAATCAAATCCCTGGGTAAACTCTATATTAGAAGACGCTAGTTTGATCATCCGTTCGCTAACGAAATACTTCGTCGATACGGGGATGAAACAATATTTTTCAGAACGTAAAAAAATTAAAATCAGTCACACAACTTAAATGGGAAAATAAGAACAGAGTCATAACGTAGGTTGCGTGGAAACTCTTGATGGAAATGTTTGGGAATCCAAATCTTTTAGAAATGGATGGAAACACGTTGAAAATATTTTTCTAAAAAAATCATTTAAGAAAAGCGATGAAAACTTACGTTTTAGAAAACTGAGATTTTGTTTTGGAAATATGAAAAAATGCTGTATTAAAGCAAAATATGTAAATAATATATTAATATATTGTAGAATCGAGATTCATGACTACTTTATATGTTTGTGTTCATGTGCGAGTAAATATGAGCATAAAGTAAAAGACACAGAGATTTGTTAACGAGGTTCGTTTCCTACATCCCCGGGACCATGTCCAGAACTCATCCACTAGAAAAGACCACAACAAAGCGTTGCTATATGGTATCCAGCACACACCCGTGCCTACCATCATAATCTAGAATTACAATGATAAGAGCAACTACATCTAGTTCTCTATGCAAAACTACCAACAGATCTCAACATCTGTCTAGTAGGACGACGTCACACACATCCATGTGCATCTTCAATAAACCCTAGACGCGTGCCTCTTCATGTCACCATGTCTTCCTTTTTATACTTTAAGAGCATGTTGCCCTAGTCTCACGTGGTTTATCTCCTAAAACTAAGGAGATTCCACCAATAGAATATCTTCCATATATTCTATCTTTTTTTCTCTTATTCTCTCGAAGCGTGTGTCACACCTCATCTTCCTTGTGTAACACCAGAGCACGAACTATGTAAAAACTTATCAAGCTCCAATTTCTTGAGCTTACATATATTTCTTATTTTGACAAGTTTTATTTTATAATAACCTATTTTATTTTCTATTATTTGATAAAAGAGAAATGATTTCAATTAGCATATAAATTAAATTCAAGAAGATGATATATACATTAGTAAGATCTTTATTATATATACACTCAAAAAAAAATCTAATTATACGTTTAGGAAGGCATTTCTGAATTCATTTTTTTTTTGCAAATTCAAGAACGTTTTTTAAATTGTATTTAAGAAATGTTTCGAAAAAAAAGTTTTGACAAAAAAATTGAAAACTTTTTGAATTTTATTTATATTTATTTTGAATTTTTAACATTTAATTATTTTATATATTTAATAAAAATTAAGTAGATAATAAATAAGAATATAATTTTATTTACCTTATGGAATCTATTTTGACCACTTTGATCATTATGGACTATTTAGAGAACAAAAAGTAAAAAAAATGTTATTTAGAAAAATTGCCATTAATAAAATGTGTTTAAATCTATAAAAGAAATCTTTTATTGTCTCATTTTATATATTATGTAAACTAAATAGATATACAAGTGAATTTACGGGTTGATATATATAAGATTTTCTAAAATGATTTCATTTAAAAAACTATTGAAAGCCATGTTTCTACTTTTGCGTAACGTTTCCGATTTCATTCAACTAATAACTCCATTCCACGTGTATGCAATTTTCTAAAATGATTTAATTTCTAAAAAGTGGAAAATGATGTTTTTACATTTTTGGTAACGTTTAGATTCCACATATAAGTTTTCAATTGCGTGTAAGTAATAACTCCACTCAACGTGTATACATGAGTTTTCGACTAAAACCATTTTAGCTAAAGATTTCGTTAAACTTGTGTGCCACAAGAAACCACTTATTAGCGTATCAGAAACTATAAAACGGAGAGGCTCGCAACTCTCACGATCACATTACAAACATCAGAGTTCAGAAGAGAGATACAATAGCAAAAGAAATAACATTCCTTCACATAAAAATGGGGATAGCCGCATTCGAATGGGGAGAAAGGCAACTAACGCTGCTGTATAACAGAGACAACTTTGATACCTGGCAAGTTTAATATTATTCAGACCTTTTTAGAGTTTTTAATTTCTTTAGTTTTATTTTACATTCGTGTGGTTTAAAAAAAAAGGATGATAAACGGGGCGGCATGGGATGGCGAGGTATTGAGTGGTCGGGCTCAACCGAACGGAGGGACATGGTGTGGTATCTCTAGAAATGGCCGAGTTGCTTTTCTTGTGGACGCAATGATCTTTGAGGGTTTAAACAATTGCGTGTCTCTTCCTTCTGGTTTCTTGCAGGTTTAGTTATATATTACTCTATCTATTTCATATTAAGTGTCAAACATACAGATTAAAAAAACAATTAATTTTACATATTCTTTTATATAAAAATACAATTATCTATACACTTAATCATATTTTAACCAATAGAAAAATAATTTTTTGTATAAAATTAATAATTTTTGCATCGAAATTCAGAAAAAACATTTATTTTGTAACAAAAAAAATTATCTACAACAACACTTAATATGAAACGGAATAAATATTTTTTTTTCTTTTTCTTATTTTTGTTTAAGCTATTGGAAATTGATCTCAAGAAGAATTGCTTTTATTACAGGGCCACATGAGTCCACAGGAGTTTGCAAATGAAATAGCTGGAGACCCTTTCAGATACACCGGGATGACTTTTAAGCTAATTGTGGGAGACATAACTTCAAACTCTATGTTTTACATCAACAAATTATCTGCAACTGTGCCACATGTTCGTACAAAACAAGTTGCTTTTGGTGTGCATATCCTTTCTTACTCCGGACTCGATGGCTATCTTCCCAACGTAAACAATTACAAGATATAAGTTATTTAGGATCTTCCATCATGTGCAAGGTTATGTTTTTAACAGTGACGTTTTTGGTAATAATATATGCAGGATTTACGTCTAAAAGACTTTTTCACTGAGATGATTGATCAATATGAAAACAAACCACTACCATCGCTTAAGGAGATTGCTGAGAGGTTTATGTATGATCCAACCGAAGCTGTCGAAGGAAACAAGCTGAGCTCATTCTTTGTTGACTTTGAAATAAGAGAATTAAAAAGTAAATGGATTCCTATAAAGGAAGGACGGTACAGTACAACTAGTACAACAGCATTGACCGTGAAACCCACTAATGAAGTAAAGTTCTATGAGAGGTATTTGGAGAATGGCCAATGGAGAGACCATGAAGTCCCTTCCAACATCGTCTAGCTACTTTTAATCAACATTGATCAGACATCCATCTGAATCTTATTATCTCTAATAAATAATATTGTTGATGCTGTATAGTGTTATTGTCTCTCTTTCTCTTTACTTTCACCTTTCATTAATTCTTGCCTTATGAGCAAGTTGGAATCCATCGCATAATCTTTAGAAGAAACAATGCCACGTCATCGAGTAAGCTTATCTCATTTATCCACCTCACACTGCCACGTCATGACAGACAGTATCTAAAACCAACCAATCACAACACGTGTCTACAGATAGATAGTATGGAGTTTACTTTTTAGAGCCATGCATTGCGTTATCTCTTTCTCTCCTTCTCACCACTTAAAACTCATATACCTGACCATTACTCAATCATACCCTCTAAAGCATATCTACATTATCATGGCTTCAGTAACCTCAGCCACCGTCGCTATCCCATCGTTCACCGGTCTCAAATCCACAATCTCCAAACCATTTGCAGTCGTTAGAATCCCCACCAAGGCGGCAAAAACATCATCAAAGCTTACCGTGAAGTCATCACTTAAGGACTTTGGAGTCGCGGCCGTAGCGGCAGCAGCTTCCATCGCTTTGGCTGGAAACGCCATGGCGATAGATGTTCTCTTGGGATCAGGAGATGGAGCGTTAGCTTTCGTTCCCAACGAGTTCACAATAGCCAAAGGAGAGAAGATTGTGTTCAAGAACAACGCTGGATTCCCACACAATGTTGTGTTCGATGAGGACGAGATCCCAAGTGGTGTTGACGCGAGCAAGATCTCCATGGACGAGCAAGATCTACTCAACGCTGCGGGAGAGACGTACGAGGTTGCTTTGACTGAGCCTGGGACCTACAGCTTCTATTGTGCGCCGCATCAGGGTGCTGGTATGGTCGGTAAAGTCACCGTTAACTAAATAAAATGTGAATGTAAGCTAAAGAATGTCTCTGACCCAAAGTAGAGACTTCTCTGTCAGTCTTACATAAGGTGTTTTGTAATAATTTTAGTGTTGAATTGAATGGACTGTGATTTGTTATAGTATGACTGGTACCATAAATGGTTTTCCTTGGTTTATTAGTTATATATGTAGATTTATGTCTCTCCTTAACGTTATATTATTTAGTATATACAACTCAAACTACAACAAGTAAAATCTCAGCTATTGTTCTGTCTATACTCTAAACTCAGCATCTTTGTAGCCGGTTTATCTACCAGCACACAGTTGGAAGAAATATTCAACTATAACTTGGAATCTAGAATCCAGAGATTAAACTCTTTATCAACATATCAAAATCTATCTTCTTCTTTTTTGAAACACTTCAAAATCTATCTATAACATGTTACATCACGTAAAAAAGTGTTTAAACCCAGGATGTCAAAGTATAGTTTTTAGTACGAATGTTTTTGGCCATTAGCATTTCAGCTCTGTTTTATCGTATCACTGGTTTATGGTGTGCCCAGTTCATTTACTAAACAGTTTGCATTGCATATAATATAACCACAAAGCTAGTGATTGAGGATCAAAAGCTTTTCACCAAAAAAGATTAGAGCATGATTAACCACTTATTTTTTTTTAATTTTTTTTCTGATTTTAAAAAAAAAATAAATAAAATGAACCAATCGCGGACTGCCACGTGTCAGTGGGGCCCGCGAACAGTACAAGCAACCAAGAAAATTGGTGCTTATTTTGGCAACTTAAGAAGTGTTTCTTAAATTTTTTGTGAGACCTACTTAATTTTTTAATGTTTTTTAGTTAAGCACTCATGGTAAGCAACCAAGGATAATGGTGCTCTTAGGAGTACCCCAATTTAAACCATTTGGGTGATTGGGCCAGTAAGCCCATAAAAACGTGCAAAAAACTTATTCTATTCGACCCAAAAGGGTAATCATTCCGAAAGAATACACTATCAATTCCTTCCATCCATCCAATCCAAAGGTCGAGCCATAAACCACTGATAGTAGTATAAGCAGACTGATTGCTACACGTTCCACTTTTAGAAGCTCAAAATCAGCATATTAGATCCATGATCACCATTTACTTGTTAATATACTTCTAAACACACACACTCTTTTTAATCTCTCTTTCGGATCTCCAACTCTTCAGCCAGGATAACACAACATAGAATATTTGTTGATTGTTTGTTATCCATCTTTGTGCAAATTTGTTTTACTTCTCATATATCAAATTGTCCTATACAAAGTTTTCTTCTGGTAACAAAAATGTATCAGAACTTTTGGATTTTGGTAATGATAATAGGTCTTTAAGTAACAGTTTCACTAGTGCCAACTTTCAATTTAAACCGCAAGAGAGAAAGAAAAGAAAAGTTGTTTAAGTGGGAAAGATACAAAAAAAACAAGACAGTGCATAGACTTGGGAGAGATCTAAAAGGTAAAAGAAGAGGAGAAAGAGCATCTTTTGAAGTAATATGGTACTGATTAGAAGCCAAGAAACAAAACGACAACAACAAAAAGAAATAAGAGCATATCAATATGAATCTACTTTTTGTAAACAAGTCGAAAAGCCCTCATAATTTTTTTTTAAAAAAAGAAGCTTCCACGTGATTTCCACTTCTCTGGTCGGTACTTCTCTCCCATGTCCATCACTTCTTTGCTTTTTCGTTTTTTGTTGTTTTGTCACAAGAGATAGATCTTAAATCAGTTTATTTCTGTTGCTTCTAACTTAATTTCACAGTTCTGATGAGTGTTTTTTCGTTCGAACAAAATTTTTCCAAACAATACATTTCAGAATTTCTCTAAGACGTTAAGTGTCTTTGACAGACATCACTTTGATGAATTTCTTGGACCAATTGCCACGTTTTATTTGTTGACAAATTGTAATCAAGTTTTTTTATTGTGGGTAAAAGCATATATGTTCGGCAACTACAGTGGGCCAATCAAAATTTTATTCTTTTCAATTATTGTGATAATTTGAGGAGAGCAAACTCTAGTGTACTCTTTCTTCTTCCGCCACACGTGATTCCCTTCCAAGACGGTCATTGTTCAAATTCGGCATGACGCTGGGGACCTTTTAGAGTGTTTATTAGCAGTGGTGTCTGAGTATCTTTTCGGATTTCGGATATTTGGAGTTGAAAATTTTAGTCTTATTTTCTATGTAGAAATTTTGGTTCAAATTTGATTCGAAATTGTGCGGGTTCAGTTCGGATAACATGTACTCCCTCTTTTATAGTCGAAATAAAATAAATGGTATTTTTTTTTTTTTTATTTTTTCTCTATTTTCGTCATTCTTGTAACCGTTTCATATTAACTATTATAGTTGAGAAAAATTTTCGTTATAAAATAAATATTGTTTTTAGTTTTAATGTAAAATTTATTGATTTTATTATGTAATTCAGTTTTTTATTGGTTAAAATATGGTTAAGCATATAAGGAATTATGTTTATATATATTAAATATACATAATTAATTGTTTCATTAATATGTGTGCACAAATCTAAAATGACATTTATAATGAAACACAAGAAGTATAAATTATTTTTAAAATTTTGAAATTCATACTTAAATTTCTCAAAATATAAAATAAAAAAATGTATAACATATAAATTTGAGCAATGTATGTAAAATTACCTAAACTTAATATAAAAATCGTTTTGATTTGAATAATTTGATAACAATCAGTAGATATTTTAAGCATTTTTGGTGATTTGAGTATTGATGAACTATTTTAGATATTTAGTTTTAACTATTTGTATATGTTTTCAAATATTTGGGACAACTACAAAATGTCTTATACATTTAGATATTTTTTTGATATTAATCTAAAAATGTTTAATGTATTCAAGTATATAAATTTGATTCAAATATATTTAGATACCTTAAATATATTGGATCGGATCATGTTCGGTTATAGTTTCTTAGATATTTAGAGCATGTTCGGATATTTAACAAAAATTGGTTCGAATTCAAATTCGATACTACTTTTCGAGATCAAAATCGGTGGGGATCTTCAACTTCAGGTTTTTTTGGCGAGCACTAGTGTTTATTTCATTTGTTTTTTTTTGTTTCCTTAGATTAATAATTAGATTTTGACTCGTTCTTAAAAAATATGGAGCTTTGTTTTGTTGACTATTTCTATAAATTTTGTATAAGTTATATGGTTCGATTATATAGAATATTGAACGAAATTTAAATTTTATAAAGTGTTGCAAAATGACCATTAGTTAAATATTGAAGTTGTCACTCAAGTTTTTATATATATGATAACTAAATAAGTGAAATAATGTTTGACGATGAAATTTTATATTTACCATAATTGTTAAAAGTTAATTAATTATATTTTTCATAAAATTTTGTTAATATATATAGTGGATTATTTTCGTTTCAAAATTGTGAAAATATCCTAAAATATATTGTTTATGAATTTACTGAATTATAGTGATTTTAAATAGCTATAGAATTAATTAGGATGTTTATTATTAATAATTTATATCAACTATATGAACATTTTGAATTTGAAGAATATTCTGATTTTAAATTGGAACAATATCCTCTTGATAAATGATTCATAATTGCGCATATAATATAATAGATAAATTACCAACTAAATTCACTAATAATTGTTTAGAGCCTAATATGTACAATTTTAATTAATTTAGTTTAATACTCCATCCGTTACATTATAATAAACTTTTTAGAAAAAAAATTAGTTTCACAAAATACAATTTTTAATGTTTTTTATAAAATATTGTAAACATCAAGAAAATTATGACTTTATTAATTTATTATTAATTAAAATTTATTAAAAATTAAAAATTACAGAAAATAATACATTTATTATAGTGATTTAAAGAGTTTTTTAATGTGTAAAAATAATAAAAAATCTATCTTTATGAAACAAATAAAATATTTTCCAGTGCTTTTCTTTAAAATTTAATTAAAATGTCATTAATGAATAATCAAATTTAGGCATACAATAAATAATAGTTTTGAAAATTTTAAGTTTTTTAATGGTATTGATAGCTAAATCTGCGTGGAGTTTGCAATAAATTTACATTTGACTAAGCGTTTTCTTTTATTCTTAATACTTTCCTTGGCCATACTGCCATAGAATGTGGATATACTTGTTCACAATAAAAAAAACAAAAAACAAAAAAAAATCTTAGATTTTTCAAGTCAAAGAACTCTTCTCATTAATTATTATTATTAATACGAAATAAATGGAGGCCATAAATAAGTCATTCAAAAAAACTATCTTCTCATCTATTTATGACTTACTACTTCACTTCTGACTTCTCTACCAGTAACGAAAACGTCTCTCTCTCTCTTAGAAATAAAATGGACAGTGTAGCACTCTTCTTCACCGGTGCTCTCGTAGCCGGCGGTATCTACTGGTTCCTCTGCGTCCTTGGACCAGCCGAGCGTAAAGGAAAACGAGCCTTGGATCTATCCGGCGGCTCCATCTCCGCCGAGAAAGTTCAAGACAACTACAAACAGTACTGGTCTTTCTTCCGCCGTCCCAAAGAGATCGAAACCGCCGAGAAAGTCCCCGACTTCGTCGACACGTTCTACAACCTCGTCACCGACATCTACGAGTGGGGATGGGGACAGTCCTTCCACTTCTCTCCTTCCATCCGAGGCAAGTCCCACCGCGACGCCACGCGCCTCCACGAAGAGATGGCCGTAGATCTGATCCAAGTGAAACCGGGTCAAAAGATCCTCGACGTCGGGTGCGGCGTCGGAGGCCCGATGCGCGCGATTGCGTCTCACTCGCGAGCCAACGTGGTCGGGATCACGATCAACGAGTATCAGGTGAAGAGAGCGCGTGAGCACAACAGGAAAGCCGGACTAGACGCGCTCTGCGAGGTCGTGTGTGGTAACTTCCTCCAGATGCCGTTCGATGATAACTCCTTCGACGGCGCGTACTCGATCGAAGCGACGTGTCACGCGCCGAAGCTGGAAGAAGTCTACGCGGAGATCTACAGGGTGTTGAAACCTGGATCTCTCTACGTGTCGTACGAGTGGGTCACGACCGATAAGTTCAACCCTGAGGATGAGGAACACGTGGAGGTCATCCAAGGGATCGAGAGAGGAGACGCGCTTCCTGGGCTTAGGGCTTACTCGGAGATAGCCCAGACGGCGAAGAAAGTTGGGTTCGAAGTTGTGAAAGAGAAGGATCTAGCGGCTCCACCGGCTGAGCCGTGGTGGACAAGGCTTAAGATGGGTCGGATCGCTTACTGGAGGAACCACATTGTGGTTCAGGTTTTGTCTGCGATTGGAGTTGCGCCTAAAGGAACCGTTGATGTTCATGAGATGTTGTTTAAGACCGCTGATTTCTTGTCCAGAGGAGGCGAAACTGAAATTTTCTCTCCGATGCATATGATTCTCTGCCGGAAACCTATTTCTTAGAAGACAATCTTTCTCCGATGTCTGTAATTTTTCTTTTGCTTGGTCAGTCAATGTACTCCTATAGATTTAAAATCGTGTTTAATCTTAGTTTGGTATTAATGTTTTCTTTTTCCTGAATAAGTGAATCTGAGTATCGGATAATCTGCCGGAAGCTTAGCGCCGACGAGACACAGTGTTGTAGTAGAACTGATTACTGTGTTCGAAGGGTACTTTAGTAAACTAATGTACATTGTAGTTAGGTGTCAACCGCGTTTGATATTAGTTGATAAGTGTTGCGAGTCAGTGTCTGATTTGAATTTATTTTTTATTAAAAAGGAGAAGTGTGCGTGGCGCGACAAGATGTCAAAATTACCTTTTTAGGTTTTCAGTTTGTCGCAAAGGCAATGTTGTTCGGAAGTAACTGGGAAGAGTGGAGACACGCGTGGTCGGATGCTATAAAAATTATTGTCCATACGTATTAAATTATCTTATACGTTTTTGTTTTTTCTTAATAGAAAAACGAGAATTCACGTGATTCTTTTTATTTTTCTTTGAAATATTCTTAGTTATGGTTTTTTTTGTTCACATCTTAATGTTATTGTTAGATATATAAAATATATATAACAAAATGCATTTCCCTTTTGGTTTTGCTCGATTTTGGCCTACTCACTGCACTGATCTCGTGTGTCTGATCGATAATTTCTTATACAGAAACAGCCTTGTCGCGATCGTATTCCAGTTCCAGATAGTGATGATTCCCGTCGAAAAGGACATGAGGGATATGTGATGTAGATATGGATCGTGGTGTCACTATCTTCTTATCTAACGGGTCTTTGTGGCAAGATCTCGATTCTCCAACTTAAGGAGAAGTCAGGCCCACCTCTGCTTCCAGTTAATTATTTGGTCTCAAAGTGTTTTCCAATACTTTTTAAGTTTATATGTTGGTTGAAGTATTAGGAACAAACATTAGTGTCTTGGGTTGATGGGCCACTTGTAATATTTTTAGTTTGTTTTGGAATTTATTAAAGCCTTAAGCCTTTTGACAAACTAAAGATAATCTTCTATTTACCATTGAAAATTCGTAATGACGTTATTACTGTAACATGTCAACCAATTATCTGATTCATTACCTTAAAGCATAAATCCAATGGATTGTTGAATTCAACTTTACTAATGCAAATAGAAACATGTTTTGATTTTTTTTTTTAGATTACCAGAGACTCTGGGCGAAGTTGTATAAGCATTGCTTATATGACCTCTGTACTTTGTTTTTGATATTTTTTTTTGTTGAAATAACGACACCAACTAAGGCTGTAACCTGTTAATGTATAATGGAATTAGTGAGATAAAAAGGAATAGAATATAAAGAAAAATGAAATAAATCTATTCTATTTATTGATCAAAATTGTAGTAGAATAGTTGTTTTGAATTTTAATTAAATCTTTTAGAATTGATAGAATAATCACTTAAGACAAATTTGGAAGATATGGAATAGAGCATTTCAATTTATTCCATTCCAAATTTGGACAATCAAAGTTACAATTGGATTGTCAAATTTTGGACTGAAATAATGTGGAATGCTCTGTTCCATATAATTCCATTTTTTTCACTATTATCTTGAATAAGATCAATCATAAGGTGGAGGTATTGGATTTAGGAATTGAATTGAATTCAAAAGAATTGAACTTTCCATTAAATATTGGTGTTATTCAATCATGGATTTCACCAATTCATAGAAATTCTTGTGTTATTGGATTTAGTGAATTTCAAATTCCATCAAATATTTGTGTTATCCAATTTTTAGTGGATTTTGTGATAATTGTATTTCAATGGAATTTAATGGAAATTTTTTTAAATATTGTAAAGAACCAATTCTCTGCCTTTAAGCTAAGATTTGAAGATAATTCATTGTATTTTTTATCTATCAAATGTATATATCAAAATTATTAATCATTATAATATGAGAGATATGAAAACATAATTTTCACAATAAATATACAAATTTTCACAATAAATCATTAGTCAAAATTTTTATTTACCTTTTTTTCTTAAATGATTTTATCTTTTATATAAAATAAAAATGTTTAACTTTTTTTTCAAGTTTTATAAATTTTTCTCTTTGTGTAAAAATATTAATTCATAGAATTTAGAGGAATTGATATGATCAAATTTATTAGAATTCTTTTAAAATCCAAAACATTAGAATTAACCAAATGCATTAAAATTCTTATTAAATCCTTTAAAATACCTCAAAAGCTATTTAAATGAATTCTTTTAAAATCAGTTAAATTCGTCAATCAAATACCACCCCCTAAAAAGAATTAAGCAAAATTCAAAGAAAACTATTTTACAAAAAATTTGTTCATGAATAAATTAAATAGATCTATTCTATTTTTCTTCATGTTCCATTCTTCTTATTCCGTTCTTTTTTTATTCCACCAATTTCATTATACAATTACCAGTTACAGCCAGAGTTGCAGCCTTAGTTTTGTTTGTAACACACATAGGTGATAGGCCGATGTTTCGATTATTAAACTCGATATATGTATAGTGTAAACCGAAAAAAAAAAAAAAAACGGTTTGATCTGTCCACAAGTATAATTATTTTGTTTGCTGGATATATCCATAAAATTCAGACCTAGTACGTAGAAACCGAGTTCATACACACAAAAAAAAAAACATGTATACATAGAATAGTAACGAATACAAAATTAATAAGTAGCTTTAACTTGAAGTGGTTTTGGTTTTGGTCGATCTATGGTTCTTCTCTCCCACAAATTAACTTCACTCTTCTGTCTCGGACACAAACTACTCAACCCCTCTCGCTGAGTCAGAGGCATGCTTACAGAGCAAGGAACCATCTTCTTTTCGTCACCGGAAGAGTAACCTCGGCGACGATGATCCAATCGAGATTCTTCTTCTTGACGTTTCATCTCCACCCTCCAATCGAATCCACCAAGAGATTCCCTGCTGGTCGCGAACTTCTTCATTGTACCCAAAGAAGGCGCCGCAACCGCTTCCACCGCCACTACGGGATGTTCGACGACGGCGGCGGCAGAGGCCGTGGAGATGGATTTTCTCAAAAGATTCCTTCCCGTTGAGAAGAGACATTTTAGTTTCGACCAGTTTCCTTTGCCTTCCTCTTTAACGAGAGAAGACGACGTCGTTTCGAGATTCTTAGGTGCTCTTGTATTCTTCTTCTCAGGACATTTCGACTTAGCGAGTTTGATCTGACCGATGCAGGAGACTTTAGGCGAAGTGGGTTCGGCGACAACGCCGTTGCTCTTAGTTCTTCTCCTAGCTCTAGCCGACGTTGGAAGCAACGGTGTCATCGGACCGGAGAAGAAAATTCCTCTGTTCGCCGTGGAAATCGTACGGTGGTGACGGAAATCTTTTACCGGACTAAACGGCGCCGCACTGTGACCGATTGATAACGCTTTTTGAAGCATCATCGAGAGTTTCTTGGAGTTGTTGTTGTTGGATGCTTTTTCCATTTATTCACACAGAAAGACGAAACAGAGGTTCTTTGGTTTTATATGTTCTGTTTTGTCTGAAATTTCTAAGAAAGTGAAAAAAAGGAAAAACTGTCAGCGCTGATGACGTCACGGAAGGGGTTTTGGTCAAAGCTTTAGCTAAACCGGAGAAGACCTTAAATGTCATTATACAGAGTTGACGGAAAACCGGAAAATGACATTTATGGCTTATAGTCTTACACGACCAACTTTGAACCGGTTTATGAAATTAAATGCTGGTTCATAGGTTTCCTTATTGTTTAGATTGTCTTCTCTTCTTCTTCTTCTTCTTTCTAGAATTAGTTTAATGGTTTATTTGACTTTGATGGGATTATTATTATTAATCCCACATGTATTGTCCACTAGATTTAGAGGATAATAAGAAGCCACATGATTTTCATGCTTGTATATGAATTATTAGTTAAAGAAAGTAGTTAGTAGTATGAACAGCTAAGTGAACCGATAAATTATTAGACTGAGAGCGACTTGCAAAGTGAACACTTGTCGTTTTGGCTTTTGGTCAATTAAAGACAAATGATGTTAATATATACATAGCATTTTCAAATAGTTGCCAGCACATCTATATACCAATTTATTTCATTTTGACATTGAAAAGTACTTCCTAGGATATCGTCTTCTCTTTAGTCTTCTCATGTTAAATGCTGTTTTTTTGCAATCTCTTTTTCCATGAAAATAGTCTATCTTTTGAATCTTCTCTTGCTACATGTTTAATTAAATCAATGTTGTTTTACTACATTTTTTCTCATTTCACAAGAAATGTATGTACCTACGTACACACAGAGCCGACCATAAACATCAAATCATCCAGAAACATATTTAAATTTTGGTTTTCAACTTGTAATTGTTCCAAGTCCATTTTATAATTGTCAATGTGTATACACTTAAGCGAAGGATCCAAACTTTTTTTTTTTGGAACAGCAAAGCGAAGATACATTACTAGCGGAGAGGGTAAAAGATAGCTTTGGACCATCTTTATCCTCAAACCAAACTACATAACTGATGTTATGATCTCTTCTTTGTCCAGAACAGCTTTGTGGGTATGGTTCGAAATGAGAGTTTATACACATTAGTCATAGCATTGGTTTTTGCAATGCGTTCCCAGGAGAGCTGCTCGATTGTGTTTCGTCTCTTTGATGTGCAAGAACCTACTTTACCTTGGATTAACCACTAACACTATATACATAGGCAATCATTTGGATTTTATTATCAATTGTTGCAACAACATTTGCATTTCCTGAGAAAATTAAGAGCATACTGTTTGCTATATTTAGATAAAGAAAGAGTACATTCATACTTCTTTATGCACGTTAACCAGTGTTGTGCACAAAATGAAGTAACAAATAAAATTATTCTTAAATCTTCTCGAGGATAAAAAAGAAGAGCAAAAGATCTGATTTAATACTTGGAAAGTTCCTTCCTACAATGGCCGAGCAACGAGTCCCTTCTGAATCATCTTCTCCACCAACTCTTCATGCTTCTTCAACTGCCCAGCTTTCCTCAACTGAGCAAGAACCATCTCATACAAAGACAAGCTCGGCACCAAACACTTCTCTTCAACCATCTCCCTAAACAACTTATACGCATTGTTCCAATGTCCCATCCCACAAAACATCGTAACCAAAAGCCTATAAGTATTCACATTCGGCTCAACCTCTCTCTCATCCATCTCCTTCTTCATCTTCAACACCATATCAGTAGATTTCGACCCGGCAAACATCCTCATCAGTATGTTATACGTCACAGTATTCCCCTCGCACTTCGCCTCCATCATCTTCGAATACATCCTATGCGCGCCATTCACGTCTCTCTTCTTCTCAATGCACCTAAAAATCGTATTGAAAGTCGAAGCATTCACCTCACACTTCCTCTTGATCATCGTGTTCAACACCTTCACCGCGTTGTCAAGATTCTCATCTCTGCAATGAGTCTCGATCAAGAAGTTATAAGTGATCGTATCAGGCTCACACCCTAGCTTCTTCATCTGGTTATAAACCTGCAAAACCTTCTCCGTCCTCCCTGCCTTCACATGAACCCTCATCAAGTTATTAAAAGTAATCGCATTGGGAGCACAACCCGAGTCTAACATATCCGCAAACACATCATGAGCTCTACTTATCTGCCCGCATCTACACAAAGCATCAATCACAATACTATAAGTATACACATTAGGTTCAACACCAGCCACTTTCATCTCCTTGAACACTCTCTCAGCCTCCGTGATCTCACCAGCACGACACCAACCACGAACAAGATTAGTATAAACAATCACATCAGGCTCAAACCTATGTTTCAAGCTATCGAAAAACGACTGAGCTTCACAAGCTCGTCTCTTCCTAGACAAGATGCTAATGACAATAGAGAAGGCGATCTTATCAGGGACACAACCGTAATCCTCCATACGGTTAAAGCAATGCACAGCCTCAGAGGCCAACCCGGCTCTCACGTAGCGTCTGATCAAAACCGTGAAGGTCTCCATCGAGATCTCGACGTCTCTCGATTTCATGAGGTCGATTAAGCGCCACGCTAGGTCGAAATGTCGAACCTTTCCGGCGAGATCGATCATCTCGTTGTAAGGGAGAGGGGATCGATGGTGGTGGTCGGTGTATTGGGCTTGTGAAGTGGCCCAGTTGAAGAAAGATAGGGTCTGGAGGAGGGGGATCCCGTGGCGGACGGCGGCGGAGTTCTTTATCACGGATTGGACGACGGAGGGGGAGATTGTGGCGGAGATTTGGGAGAAGTCGAGGGAGAGTGAAGGGAGGGTGAAGGTGGGGTTTAAGACGGCGTCGTTTGATGGTGGGTTTTTGCGGTAGTGGTCTTTGATGATTGAGTGGAGCTTTTCTACGGTTTTTGTATCTTCCGGAGTTAAGATAGGCGTCGTGACGGCGGTGGCGGCGGATTCATGGTCATCGTGTGGAGAAGTGGTGAAGGGTTTGGGTGAAAGAGGAGAGATGAAGGAAAGGGTACGAGGAAGACGGAGTTTTGATCGTATTAACGCCATTGATGGGGAGATTTTCTCAGAACGCAGAGTGTGGCTTTGTTTGGTGAAGGAAGGAAACTCTCAGAAGGTCTAATTTGCTTCAGCTAGCTGAAGCGGCGTCGTTTTACTGCTTAAACCCTATTGATGTTTTTCTGAAGTGGTAGTTTTGTAATTTGGCTACCTTTGGTTTGCTTATTAGAGTAGTCAACCGATTATTCCCACTGTTGTCTGGTTTAGTTGGTTAATAACTGTCTCTTACGTAACAGTAGTCATGATTTCGGTTCTTGGTTCCAATTTCGGTTTGGTTCTTTAACTTTTTTATTTTTCGGTTCTAAAAATTTAGAATCCGTTCGAGTATTAAAAAAAATCGGTTCGGCTTCTTTAAGAAAAACTCCACTGAAGGTCAAAGACCAAGAAACAAGATGCGCAGCTCGTTGATGAGTTCGACTTCGGAATGCCAAATTTGTTTGGTGAAGGAAACTCCCAGAAGGTCAAATTTGCTAGCTAGCTGAAGCGGCGTCGTTTTCCTGCTTAAACCCTATTGATTTTTTTCTCCAGTGGTAGTTTTGTAATTTTGCTATCTGTGGTTTGCTTTTGCTTCCACCGTATACTTAAAACCGATTATACAAATTGTTGTTTGGTTTAGTTGAAGTGTCTCTTACATAACAGAAAAGTTACTTACACAACTTCATCTTCGTGAACACTGACGTATACTTATGTTATTATTTTAAAGTTTTCGGAATGAATCACATACTTAAACAGGGAAACTTTCAAACACATTAATACTATATACTATATGTAGCTGCTGAAACTTGTAGCTGTTATAGCCAACGACTAGATACCGTACGGAACTAATCTTTAGTAATGTCATTATCGTAATCGTGTCATTGATCTTTCATATTGTAACCATGTGTGTTTGGAATATAACTCAACTACTCATGATGTAATCAAAGAATACCTCTAATCAGAATTCATGACATATTCAAGTTTGTTAACACTTCCAACTAATTAAGGATATATTCAATACATTGGAACACAGTCGTTTACACGTATTATATGATGCATGAAGCTAAAGCTTTATGTGGCTGAAGTAATATTTGAATGATGCTTATTGTTTGCTTTGGTCATTGTGAGGTCTATAAGCATCTTGACCATGCCGGTTTCTCACTCGCATTTTGCAAGCAGACATATACCCTCCTTATTATAAAAATAAACATTTGATAGTTTCAAACCTAAATTATTGGCTACAAACAAATATAAAATAAAATAAAAGCATCAAGAATCCTAATGATAAATGACTTGGGACTAATTAAAAAAAGGAAAGACTCTTTCTAGAGTAAATTCTTCTCCATTCTTTGGAAATTTCACCTGACATTCTTGAGAAAAATCCTTACAACGCACGCTTAAGTTCTCTTCTCCATCTAATTCCTAGTATTTATAAGTCATAACCCAACATTAGTTCTAATCGTAGAGCATTATGTATACAGTATACATAAACATATAACCTTTTTGTTGTTGTTTTTTTTAACCATTACTCCAAAACCTCAGAAAAAAAGAAAAAAGAAAAAAAATCACTGGGTTCTTGTGAAATAGTACCGTCGGCACTGAGGCCGGCGAATGAGAAACACGTGTCGTTAAAGGATCTGATACCCTTCTGTTATCCAGAAGGGACCCCGACGCCTCCATTCGAGCATATGCCTAAGTCGTTACAACGGCGTTACGTCAAGGTTAAAGAGCCTCTCTTTGATCCAGAGACTTCCAAGCCTATATACTGGCAGGAAGTGCCTTTTTATGAACAAGATCACGATCAGGACCATGATCATGATCATGATCATGGATGTTTATTTTTGTTGAAGATAAGCATTCGGAGAATGATCGATAAGTGGTTTGGTGCTCTTTTTGGATTGACCAAGTTTGATGAGTTTCATTATTGAAGTATCTTTTTTTTTTTTTTGTTTGTTGGTGAGAAGATTTTTTGTTTGTTTGTTTGTTTGTTTGCTGATGAGAAGATTGAAACACAAACAAACATGAGTTTCTTTCTTGATTGGGATGACTTGAGTTGAGAGAGAGTACGATACTGTGTTTTTTTATAAGAGTGTTTGATTGTATTATCACGAGTCTGTTGATCTGCTGTTTCTTCGAAGAACGCACGTCCTACTTTTTGTGTTCCAGGCTTAGATAGGCCCGTATATTCATATAAGTAAGCCCATTTAATTGAACTCAAAATCCCAAATATTTCAGCTGATTTTTCTTTTCTGAAATTTTAAAATTTAATTTTGATAAATACGTTAATTTTGATAAAACCCAAAAATAAAATATTAAAAGGTGTTAATATATGTTTATATTTATAAAATTAATTGATATAAATTTAGAGTTATGAATTAAGTTTTGAAAATGAAATTTAAAATAAAAAACATAAAAAATATTTAAAAATTAAAATAAAAAGCCCAAAGAATTATTTCATTAGTTTTTTCTTAAAATTTATTTTAGTACAAAAGTTTAAAAAGTTATTTAAGAGAATTACTATTTAATTTTTGCTAAACTGAATTAATGACGTTACTTGTAATTTGTAAACATTCCGTTCATGGATTGACTTTCTCTGTCTCCAATCCTCACAATGATTTTGGGGATTTGTCACATTTACAGATTTTTGTACCATTTTTACATGTATACAAGTGCGATTGTCATTACATTGCCAGATTTTATAATGATCTCAAATTTATTTAGCTAAATAATTATTCTAATTAGGTATAAATCAGAGCTAAAAGCCTAAAATTAAATTAAAAAGTAACCAACCAATAAAACCATGATTTTTTAAATTTAAACAAAAAAACTCAATTCATATTTGAGTCAAACAAATCTTCAACTTTAAAATATTAACTGTTTAATTTTTACTTTTTTGTTGACTTGACTATTTAAAAAATTCAAACATTTCACTGTATATGAAAAATGATGTTAGTTTGATTAAATGTTTACTCAGTTTTCAAAATAATATCATTTAGAGAATTAACAAATGATTTTCTTCAATCGAGTTTCACAATTAACTATTTAAAATTTTAAATGAGAACAGAAGATAAAAATTAAAACAATTAATATTTAAAAGTTAAACTTTTTAGAGTAAATACAAATTGAATTTTTTTAACTTAAATTTTAAAAGTTTCTGATTAAAACAAGGCTTCCCAATATCAATCTAATCCAAAAAAATATAAACGGAAAATAATTCATAACAGTCTGGAAATCTGTACTAATTAGAAATACATCATCTATTCAAGGAAATAGAATTATGTTTTTTTAAATAGAGTGGAATGTCATATGTTTAGTCAAAGATGATACTTTTATCCACTATGTATAATTAGCCCATTGGTTGGTTTCATGTGTAGAAAAATAAAACGTTCTCGAGAAAAAAACCAATTCCAGCTGGAATTACGTAATCATCCTCATCTATCAACGACCGTCCATTGTCTATATAAGGGTAAAAATGTCATTTCAGTATTTTTTTGTAAAGACACGGCGTTAGAAGCACATAGATAGAAAATAAAGAAAGGAAGAAGAATTATAAGTGAGAAAAAAAAAATTTGATCATTTATATATTTTTGTTTCTGCATCTCATTCTCAGGGGTTTTGTGATTCTCTTCTCAGATCGATTTCTATCTCTATTCCTTTGTTTCTGGTGGATCTTTCGCGGTGATGGCGAAGCTGAGACAGTCGCAGAGATTATTACAGGCGAGGAAATGGTCGACGTTGATGCTGGTTCTGTTTATGCTTTTCATGTTAACGATTGTTCTATTGATGCTTTTGGCTTTTGGGGTTTTCTCTCTTCCCATTAATAACAACGACGAATCTTCTCCAATGGATCTCTCTTATTTCCGACGAGCTGCAACTGAGAGGTGCCTGAGTCGTGTCTGAACTCTTGATCTGTCTGAGATTTTTTTTGTTTGGTCGAAACGTTTTTGATTCAAATTGTTTTTGTTACTTTCGAGTTTTTAGAAGTGAGGAGGGACTTGGGAAGAGAGGAGATCAGTGGACTGAAGTGCTCTCTTGGGAACCTAGAGCTTTCGTCTACCACAACTTCTTGGTTTGTCTTCGTATTTCAAACGAAACTCTTACATTGAATGTTTTAGTGTCTGTTTCTGTTATGTCGGAACTGATGCATGTCTGAACGAAAAATCGAATCTTGATTTATTAATATACATTGTTGATTTGACTAGTCGAAGGAAGAATGTGAATATTTAATCAGTCTTGCCAAACCACATATGGTGAAGTCAACTGTTGTTGATAGCCAAACCGGGAAGAGCAAAGATAGCAGGTTCGTTTTCTTTTCTCCATGGATGAAAATGATTAACGATTACTGTCTGAGAGAAGTAAAAAGAAAGACTTTTTTGAATCCACGAGCATTGTGTATTGTTCAGGGTGCGAACAAGCTCAGGGACTTTCCTTAGGAGAGGAAGGGACAAAATCATTAAGACCATTGAGAAAAGAATAGCAGATTACACCTTTATTCCAGCAGGTTTGGTAGACTTATCAATGATCACTAGCAGTTTATACTCTCTTTTTTTCTCTGAATTTTTAAAATCATATGTAGAAAACATGTTATAATATAAAATTTACTGTCAAAATGAGAATATCAACTTTCTTCTGCATGATAAATTATGAGAGTTAGTATTGTTCTTAAGAAGATTGATTCTGGAATGGGCAGATCATGGAGAAGGACTTCAAGTGCTTCACTACGAAGAAGGCCAAAAGTATGAACCACACTATGATTACTTTGTTGACGAGTTCAACACTAAGAATGGAGGTCAACGGATGGCTACCATGCTCATGTATCTGTAAGATCTACTCATCTTTAAGTTCAATCATTTACCAGTCATGTCTTCTTTCTCTTATACAAAAGAAATCACTCTTAATTCTATACAGGTCGGATGTTGAAGAAGGCGGTGAAACGGTGTTTCCTGCTGCCAATATGAATTTTAGTTCTGTGCCATGGTATAATGAGCTCTCTGAGTGTGGTAAGAAGGGACTTTCCGTAAAGCCGAGGATGGGAGATGCGTTGCTCTTCTGGAGCATGAGGCCCGATGCTACACTAGATCCGTCAAGCTTGCATGGTATCATAATCTTATAAAATGACCCTTGTACAACCAGTTGAGTGTGGAGTTGGTAATATATGTCCTCATTGATTCTAGGTGGATGTCCTGTGATTAGAGGGAACAAGTGGTCATCTACCAAATGGATGCATGTCGGCCAGTACAAAATCTAGTGTCTTTGGTTTGCTGGTAACGCTTCATTCGCCCTTAAGTATCAAACAAAAGTTTGTGCATTATGTTCATATTACATAAAGCACCTCGTGCTCGCTCTCGGTTCTTACATTATTATTATTTTTTTGTTCGGCAGGACAGTATACTGGTTCCTACCTAGATGGTGTCAGAACCAAAAATTGGAGAGAGAGAGAGTTATGTTTGTTTGATTTTGTTTTCCATGCGGCTCAGTGTAGTGGTCAGCACCATTCGTTGTTTTGATGGGATTCAGAGGTTCATATATATCTCAGTGGAGAATACCAAAAGATAGGGAGTTTGTTAGATTACATTAGGATGGCTTAGATTAGACATTGTTGCTCACTGTTCTACGAGCCATCAGCTTGTGTCAGTCATTGAGTAGACGTTGTGAATTAGTTATTAACATTATTCAAATAAAAAAGGTGTCTTCTTCATGTATAAGAAGAAATGTTTAAATCCATACACCCAAATTATCAAAGGGCCTGGACCATACGTGATTTAGATTGTGTTATTAACTCGTTTTTGGAGTTCTTTATGAGCAAGACAATCATTTCTCTATTTTATATCCAGAGAACTGAGCAACTATAAAAAAACAAATGTAATAACACAACTATTGCACATAGATGTAATAAAAGTCTAAACGAATAGATTATTACACAACAACAAAAAAGACATTATTCACCAGCTTGTAAGGTATAGAAGGCTTATAAATAGCGTGTTCTCGTGTGTAGTTTTCATACACAAACCTTTATTACACAGATGAAAAAACAAACGAATAATCCAAATATCACAATTCTCTGAGTTTTTGTGTTTTCGTTTTTCTCTCAACATGATTCAAGTTCCAAAATAAAACGAGGATGGAGCAATATAGAGGTTGTTTAAAAAGGCTTAACTTGTGGCATCGCGGCTGTAGAACTGATCAAGTGTTTTGGCAGGAATACGGTGAAGCAGCTCACGCGGGAAGATACGGAGCAGTGTCCATGCCAAATCAAGTGACTGGAAGATGTTTCTTGTATCGTATGCTCCTTGCATCACAAACTTCCTCTCAAATTTGTCTAGGAACTCTAGGTACAGCTGCAAAACCACAACACAAGAAGCTATAGTCATGAGTAATTGTTGTTGGGATTATTGATGTGAAAATGAATGTGATTGAGTAGAGAGAAAAGGTACCAGATCCTCAGAAGAAAGAGCTTCTTCTCCAACGACAGCTTTCATGGCTTGAACATCCTTCCCGATTGCATAGTTTGCGTAGAGCTGAAAATTGATACAGAATATTGAGAATTAGGTTTGATGATACTAAAACGAACATGCGAGATACTTTAGAAGAGTAAGATCTTGTATATAGCGAACCTGGTTGGACACATCAGAATGGTCACGACGAGTCATTCCCTCCCCAATAGCACTCTGCAGAATTGAACGATGGTTAAGATAATATAGTATGTTTCTATCCCTGCGAATCCATAAGGGTATATAATCAAATGGCTTGCCTACCTTCATTAATCGAGAAAGTGATGGAAGCACGTTAATGGGTGGATATATCTGTTTCAGGGAAGAACCAGAAATAAAATCAGAGATCATTGTATATGGATGAGAAAAAAAAACAATGACAGATATGTAAAAAATGTAAAGCATATCGTACCTGTCTGTTGTGAAGCTGCCTGTCAATATATATCTGACCCTCGGTAATGTAACCAGTAAGATCCGGAGTTGGGTGAGTGATGTCTGAGTATTACAACAAGAGATATTATGAGCCTTGTTCAATCAGAAAGAAGAGCATCGAAGAGAAGAATGAAATGGCTTTTTACCATCATTGGGCATAGTCAGGATAGGGATTTGGGTAATGGAACCCTTTCTTCCTTCAATACGCCCTGCACGCTCATAGATAGTTGCAAGATCTGTATACATATAACCCGGATATCCACGTCTCCCAGGTACTTCTTCTCGAGCAGCAGAGACCTACAGTTTATCAAAATATGTCGAAGGTAGACTTGAGAAAACATATTCGTGCTGTTGTCTAAAACAAAATATAACATACATGCTGGTTAAGGTGTGAGAAAACCTAAAGCAAGTTAGAATTATGGGACATATGAAAAAATTAACCTCACGAAGAGCATCTGCATAAGAACTCATGTCTGTCAATATAACAAGCACATGCTTCCCACATTCATAAGCTAGATACTCTGCGGTTGTCAGGGCAATTCGAGGAGTGATAATTCTCTCGATGGTCGGGTCATTTGCCTGTTGGAGTGGAATGCATAATAAATTTCAATACATCATTTGTATAATATAATAGTACTATCAACCATGAAATATACAGCAAGAAGCATAAAAATCACAAGAAGTTACCAAGTTCAGGAAAAGGGTAACCCTTTCCATTGATCCATTTTCTTCAAAATCACGCTTGAAGAACTGAGCTGTCTCCATGTTTACTCCCATAGCTGCGAAGACAATTGCAAAATTGTCCTCTCCATGATCCTGGAAAACACAGGGTAAGAATGACGGGTTTCACAATCAGAGAATGAAATTACAAAGTAGGATACTCGATTGTCGCAGAAGCATGCTTAAAAAGTCAATGGTATTGCAAACTATAGCCCCTCTACATGTCACACAGATTCCAAGAGATGCTTAAATCCTTCTATATTTGTTAAAAAATGAATGTGTGCACATACGCACTTACACTTCAGCACGATCCTTTGAACTTAAAAGTATTTTAGTGGTGGTAGATGGGGAAAATAATTACCTCAATAAGGTTCTCGGTCTTTTCCAATCGCTTAACAAGACCAGCCTGACGACAAATTTGAGCAGCGATTTCGTTATGAGGTAGACCAGCAGCAGAGAAAAGAGGAATCTTCTGTCCACGAGCGATTGAGTTCATGACATCGATGGTAGAAATCCCAGTTTGAATCATCTCTTCAGGGTAGGTTCTTTCACTGGGGTTGATGGAGCTTCCTATAGATAATATTCACAGACACAATTAAAACAACAACAATTTTTTTTGCTTCAGAATGAGACACTAAACACTCACCAGAGATATCAAGGTATGCCTCTGGCAAAATAGGAGGGCCATTATCAATTGGCTTTCCCGAGCCGTTAAATATGCGGCCAAGCATGTCTTGTGATACAGGGGTCTTCAAAACCTGATACACATACCATGAACAGAAATGTTAAAGAAAAAAAATAACAACGATTCTCAGTTCTTCGAGATCTACCAACCATTAAACAAATAAACTTAGTTTTAAGTGAAGAAGACTTATGATAAATACCTCTCCTGTGAATTGCACGGTGGTAAATTTGTTGTCAATTCCAGATGTTCCTTCAAAAACCTGAAACCATTATATGAATAAGTTACTGAGGACAGCAAACCCCTACAGCCTGTGATATAGTGTAATGCAGAATTCAAGCTAGAGTAAGACGGAAAAACATTAACCTGGACAACAGCTTTCTCCCCATCAACCTCCAAGACCTGACCACGCCTCATAGATCCATCTCCTAAGCGAATATTAACAATCTCCTGGTACTTTGGACCCTGTTACATTATAAACAGTTCAATAAATCTTTAGAGTAAGTAAGTGGCAAAAACTTTTCTCTTTATCAAATGTTCTCATACCTTCACTTTTTCAAGGATGACCAAGGGTCCCGCAACACCAGAGACAGTTCTGTACTCTACACAATTCAAACGATTCTCAAAATCAGTCTCTCACAAAGATAATAACGTAACATAAGCTATGTGATCAACGAATAAATCCATCTACATCATCCGTTAGTCAACCAACGTTTTAGAGAATATGTGATCCAAGATCAGAATCTACAGATCAAATCAAATCATCTTACCCATTCCGATCTCGAGAGCTCCTTCATCCATGTCGATACCAGCAGCCACCATTGTCACAGATCGAAATCAAATCAAACCGCTCCACCAATCCCTGTGAACAAAACGCGACGCGAGAACAGATCGATATCAAAAATGAAACCAAATCAAGTGAAAATTCGATCGTTAACATTGGAGCCCGTGAAAGTGAGGAAGAGAACATAATCGAAGAGTGATGAAAGATCTGATGAACAGATCACGTACCTGGAACGAATCGATTCAAGCAGAGAGAGAGAGATTGAGAGAGAGAAAACTGCGATGTCTATGATGCTGTGGCTCTCTGTGAAAACGTGGTTGGATGATGATATCTGACAATATTTATTATTTTCCTGAAAATCTAAAATTATTATTTTTCTGAGCGAAAAGTTTTTGTCCTTTTTGGGAGATATTTCATTAGTCTCAAAAGAAAAAAATTAAGCGCCCACCCTGTTCTTCGAACCCACGACCACGACCGCAAAATTAAGAGCCTTATGCTCTACCAACTGAGCTAAACGGGCTATACTATTAAAAGTCATTAGATTTATTTTTAATTCCATTTCCACTTCCTATTTATTTGTATATCATCACACTAATACATACTTTCCTTGCTCATAAAGCTTATGACGAGTTATTAAACAAGAGCCAATCTGCTCTATGTGTACATACATTATGAACCAAAGTTTTGAAAGTATCATGATTCCATGAACTATATCTCCTGTAGGTTTATACCATTGATAAGCGTTTCTAATCAACTTGTATAGTAGAGAAACAACATGATAATTCAAAAATCTTTTATAGTAAAAAAAGCCCTTAAAATGTATTGTCACCAGAAATCTCCACAAGAACAAACACCATCTTTGAAGTGATGAAACCTATTCGTGTCTCTAACGAAAATCTCTCTACCTGCGTAACCCGAAATAAACTTAATGACTGTGTGGCAATCTCCGCATATCCTAAGGTTCTTTATGACCTGAAGAGGTGTACCCTCTGGTGTGTTCAGAAGACCAAAAACTACTGCTAGTTTCTCGCTGTGTCCCCACAATATCTGCTCTTGTTCTTCTTGCTCCTCCACATCTTGCAGAGCAAAATCCAAATTTGGGAGATGACCAGACTTCCTCATCTCTTTCCTAATCTCATCCATCTTCTCTGTTATTTGATCTATCTGCGGATGCAACTTGTCACCAGCAAGAAGCGTGTACACTTTGTTCTTCACTTGAATCCAGCTGCATCCCGGGTTCTTCTTCAGCCCTAGGCTCTCCATCTTGTTTCTAATACTATCTACTTCTTCCCACATGCCTTTAGCTGCGTATATGTTGGACAAGAGAACGTAACTCCCTGGGTTTTCAGGTTCTAGACTGAAAAGTTTCTCTGCTACGATCTCAGCTAAATCTACGTTGTTTTGGAGTCTGCAAGAGTTTAGCAAAGCTCCCCAGACGCAGGAGTCTGGTTCCAAAGGCATCTCCTGTATCAAATCACATGCTTCTTGCAACTTCCCTGCGCGTCCAAGAAGGCTCACCATGCAAGAATAATGTTCCAACCTCGGTTTAATCCCATATTCCTCAGTCATCATGCCGAAGTATTTCCATCCTTCATCTGTTAAACCTACCTGGCTACATGCTGATAATAAACTTGTAAAGCTGATGAAATCAGGTTTTAACCTGGTTCTCACAAGAGATTCAAATATGCTCATGACTTCCTTGGCCTTCCCGTGCATTGAGTATCCACTCATTAAAGAATTCCAGCAGACTAAGTTTTTCGTGGGCATCATATCAAAAACAACCTGAGACATGTTGATTCTTCCACATTTAGCATACATGTCAATCAGAGCGCTCCCTACATGAACATCATTCAAAAGGTGGACTCGAACAGAAAATGCATGAGCCGATCTCCCATGAACCAAAGCTGCTATATTTCCACACGCTGGAAGCATTGAAGGGATTGTTACACGGTTTGGCTTCACTCCAGCAACCTGCATCTCTCTAAACAGTTCCAAGGCTTCCATATCTTTCCCATTCTGTGCACACCCAGCTATGATTGAAGTCCATGACACGACATTTAGCTCCATATTCTGCTCCTTGAATAACGCAAACATCTCAAGCGCCTTGTCAACAAGACCATTTCGCGACAGCCCTGTAATGCATGCATTGCAAACCCCGGTCTCCATCAGCTCAAACTGTTCAAAAAGTTTTATAATTCCATAGACATGACCAGACTTCCCATACATATCTATCATCGCACTAATAACACATTTATCCTTAATCAGACCCTGTTTAATCACATACCCATGAATCTGCCTCCCAATATCCAGCCTCTCCGAGTCTCCAACAGAAGGAAGAACACTTGAAACAGCAATCTCATCAGGTAGAAAACCCACACGGTGCATCTTCTGGAACATCACCACTGCTTCCTTATGATACCCGCTACGATTAAACCCACTAAGAATCCCATTCCAAGACACGACATTCGGTTCAATCCCCGAACTTTCCATCTCAGAGAGAACACGAACCACCTCTTCTAAACAACCCTTTCTTGCATACCCACAAAGCAAAGCACTACAAGTCACAACATCTCTCTCAGGCATTCTATCGAACACCTTGCGTGCATCACCCATCTGACCACACCTCATGTACATATGAAACAAAGAACCCTGAACGAACCCATCTCCATCCAACCCCAACGCACACGATACACAATGAATCTGTTTACCAGCTCTAAAAGCCGATAACTCAGCACACACTTTGAACAAATTGGGAAGAACATGGGCATCTGGAATCAACCCGCGAGAGAACATCCGAGAAAACACGCCGAGCGATTGAGAGTAAAGCTTGGCCTTGGTCAACGCGTAGATGAGAGACGAGAAAGAGTAGACATTTGGATCCGGAATCGATTGCAAGATGAGATTCGCATCGTCGAAGCAGCTATAGTTCGAGTAGGAAGCGATGAGTTTAGCGGAGATGTAGCCATCGTTCTGGGCTCCGGATTTGAGTATACGAGCATGAGCTTGCGTCGTCTTCGATAGAGAAGAAGACCAACACGATGGAGAAGATTCTAAGAATCCAAGAATCGTTTGAGGGATCTTCTCTATCAGTGGAAGAACTTGTTTTGTCATTGCTTTGACAAAAAAAAAAAGAAACTTTCCCGCTTAACATTAAGCACTTTATAAATTATAAATCGTCCACGTCACCATAATGAATCAACGGCTGGAGATGAAACACATGGTCTCACTTAGCTTATGAGGAATCTTGGCCGTTGATTTTATCTTCTCCCTGAGTTTTTTTAATCCTCTAATAATAGATGCCACGTCACCAGGAATTCAACGGCTGAAGTTGAAGACTGGGTCTCACTTAGCTTCCGAGGAATCATGGCCGTTGATTACTTCTCCGTGTCTCCGCCGTGAGTTTTTAATCTCTCCTTGCAAGAGAAATCGATCCAAAGAGAGCGAAAATGATTCGAACAGCTTTATTGTTCGTTACTTTGCTCGTCGGAACAAACGTACAAGCGC
Organism: Moricandia moricandioides; assembly: GCA_905132885.1. Classification (NCBI taxonomy): domain Eukaryota; kingdom Viridiplantae; phylum Streptophyta; class Magnoliopsida; order Brassicales; family Brassicaceae; genus Moricandia; species Moricandia moricandioides. The sequence goes on from CAJHQQ010000088.1 coordinate 139,861, forward strand.
AGCAACTACCTCCGTCGACCCGCGATGGGTTCGTGTATCCACCGGGTCGGAAGATGGACCTGGATACGATACTTATCGAAGCGTATTTTGACCCGGTTTGCTCAGATTGCAGAGACGCTTGGGAACCGCTAAAGCTAGCGGTTGATCACTATGGATCTCGCGTTGCTCTTGTTCTTCACCTCATCCCTTTGCCGTCAGTGTTTGAGATTTCCCTTACGCAAAAATGTTTCGTAATAATGTGATGGACTTTTATGTTTCGGACCATGCAGGTTCCATGACAATGCGTTTGTAGTATCTCGGGCCTTACACATTGTGAATACCTTAAACGCTAATGCCACGTTCAATTTGCTTGAAGGGATCTTCAAGCACCAGGTTCGATTAGTGTATTTAAAAATCCACACTTTTGCATGTATTAAATTTATATCTGCGGTTCTGTTTTTTTGTTCTGTTTCGTTGTGGTGTAGTGAAGCCCTTGTCTATGATGGTTTTGTTTGATATTGTTTTAACAGGCATTGTTCGACAACTCGCAAACACAGTTCATGTCAAGACCTGCAGTTGTGGATAAATTAGTCAAACTTGGGACAGTTACATTAGGTAGCTCATATCATTATCCTCTTAAATCTGGCTTCCGCAACTCAAAATCTGATCTTGCCACTAGGGTTTCCTTCAAGGTGATCCCTTCAGCTTTTCCCCTTGTTGGTTTTATATAGGATGGCTTATTCTGTTCGGTCCTCTGTATTATTGCTCATATCGCCCCTACTCACAAGTCATTATCTTATGCTTGAATCCTAGTAGCTTGCCTTACTTTTTGTCATTACTCATTCTAGCTTTCATAATATGTTTTGTCCACTCCATAGATTGTTTTGCCTTTGTTCTGTTTTGCAGTATAGCGTTTCAAGAGGAGTTTCCTCAACACCAACCTTCTATGTGAATGGGTTTGAGCTCCCCGATGCTGGTTCTCCCATAGATTTTGAAGGATGGAGAAACACCATTGATCCTCTGGTTAAACCACGAGAAGTAATGATAAAGGACACCTTCCTTTCATTCCTCACGCAACCATCTTATTAGCAGGGTTTTTTAATGATGTCTCAGACTCACACATAATGTACTAGACATATTTAACTCTCCACAATTTGTATGTAAAGAAATAATTTGAAATGCATAGAAGCATAAAATCATGCATGTTCACAATTTTCAGTTACATGTTCAGTTTCTTATAGGCATTTTAATATTTGACCAAAATCTTAAGATATGGTAAGTAGTTTTCATTTTTTTTATCAAGTATGCGTAGTAAAATAGAGTTAATCAATTGTCTTTAACCATGTGACTAGGTTGAATGCAATGGCTAGTATATATATATTTGTTTTCTTTTCCAGACCTCCTTTTGTATAGTGAAAGTCACTTATACAATACATAGATATGATGACATGTGATTATGTGATAGAGAACATATATTTGTTTTTCTTCTTTTGTCAAACACTTCATATTAATATCTTGTATGAAAAAGTCCAAAAGTCCATTTATAGACTTCTTTAGCCCACAGACAACCACCATTTGTTGACTGTTTCCTGCTCCCACGAATATTGATGCTTGACCATTCTAACAAACTGGCCGACCGGTACCGGAGCAGGTGCAAGTAAAAAAGTTGTAGGAATACGATTTGGGATATTCTTTTGTTCATTATTTTCCTTTATAGCATAAAGAGACAATGCTTTGATGAATAAAAGAACATTTAATTCACCGATCTCTCGTGTGCACAATAATTTGAAACATGTTTGGATTTTTTTCCGAGTAAATACGGTGATCCCTCTATATATTAAATGAGAAGTACATTTGACACGTGTCGCTCATACAGTCCTTCTCAGCCGAAATAACGCGATTCTATTGGTTGATTTTTTAGAAATTCATTTTTGATTTATTTTTTTCATCGACACAACTTAAATGGAAAGAACTATAAACACTTACCTTATATTGTATTCTCGGTTCAAAATAAATCTTTTTCCGATGATTTCTCTTTTTAATGCATTGAATACTCATTGAATACAAATTAATTAATTTCGCAATAATATTAGTTAATACATGTAATAATTAGTTTCCTTATAACAAATATATTACTTGCGCAAGAATATTAATTAATACATGTAATAATTAGTTTCCTTATAACAAATATATTACTTGCGCAAGAATTATTACATGATACATGTAATAATTAGTTTCCTTATACCGAATAAATAACTTGCGCAAGAATATTAGTTAATACATGTACTAATTAGTTTCCTTAAGCCTTGCAACCTCTTAAGTTCCATTATTTAAATTTGTATATATATAGGTGAATCTCGATGTCTTTACACCCACACATTCTTCGCGTTGGAAAGACCACTGGGAAGCCTCTACATTTCAAAGGGTCATCTTTCCATCGAGTCATTAAAGGATTCATGGCTCAAGTATGTATCCCTTCTACTCCTGCATTGAAATTTCTTCTATCATTTTGTATGCTTATGATGGACAAACGAATTCTTTATTCATTAGCGGTTCTCTTTCTATTTTTCTTTTTTTGCAGGGTGGTGATTTTTCTAATGAAAATGGTATTCTTCAAACCTGTTATCCTTTATTTATTTAATCATTTTATATATAACTTGGCATTACATCATGCACTATTATATATTTATACCTCATTGTCGTAGAGGCAATGTAGTGTGTAATTATTTACCACACAAGTTCAAGGAGTATATGTATTTACATATGATGAAATACAGCACTTTAGAAGGGCGTATTAGGGCTTCTGAATCCCATCCCGTGAAACTTATTACCATGTACTGCTTGACCCTGATAATGATGCCCTCATTTGTAAGGATTTTTGTTGATTTGTAGGCACCGGTGGGGAGAGCATCTATGGTGGGAAGTTTTCAGGTATAACTTTTTTATAAGCTCTATATTCAGCTTTCTGGGATTGGAAAAAAATCTTCAGTTTGTCCTGTTACCTCTACAGATGAGAATTTTGAACTAGACCACGAAGAAGGTGGATTCCTTTCGATGGGAAATTGTGGCCCAAACACCAACGGGTCACACTTTTTTATCCTTTTCAAACGCCAGCCACATCTCGATGGGTAATGCATGTTCCATATATAGATATGGTTATTTTTTAGAGATTGAAGTCACTGTAAAAAACAGTCATAGGGTCTAATGCAGCTTCAAGTGTCCTTATTTTTTCTTTAAACATTTTGTAGGATGCATGTTGGTATGGCAAACGCCACATCAGCCGCCGCTTACATCACCGGGAACCTAACCACCGCCGCAAAAGATATCGTCCTTAAGAAGGTCTTAAAAGATTGCTCTGACAAGTATACTCTCGCAGCTGAATCTCTCCAGCTAACCATTCAAGATCTCTATATGATGAAGCTTATGACTATGCTTACATGCATGTGTTGGCAGCTCAGGACTATCCTAATGTTTGCCGGAATGTTTTCCGGCGAGTTAAGGGTCTGGTTTATCCGGCGGAGATTAGCCGACGTGAAATGAGTTTGAGAAGTATATGTGGCGTTGTCTCCGGGATTTTTGATCGGCTGGCTGCATGATTTTAATTGTAGTTAAATATTTGTTTTGTGATGTCACGGGAATATATTACGTACTGACGGAGGTAGTAGTAGAAAACAAATCAAGAAGTTGGTCATAGAAGTATAGAACTATATAATAAGCGAGAAAATTCACCACATATGTTGTGGCATGTCACCCGCCACCGGATCATTTTGACATTTTTATGGAGTGATCTTGAATATTTTAAAATTGTCACATGATACGTTCTTATGGATGAAAATTAGTTTGATTGTTTTCTTTTAAGTTAAAAGTGGCTGATTTTTTTTGTTATTCTTTGTCAAGCTAAAATTTAAATAAACATTAACAATTCTCAATTGAAATAGCAAGTCAAAAATATACACTTTTTAATTAAAAAATTATATTCAAACCTAAAAGTATACAAATTTATGTGTTATATTTGGATCGTACATTTGCCACGTGTCGCTCATACAGAGCTTTTCAGAATAATTTGAGATATTTTTTTAGTTGATTTTTGGGAATTTCTTAATCACCTTTTAAATTTATCGCCAAGCTCTAATTTGAGACATTTGTCGCCAAGCTCTCATCACTTCTGTCATGTAGACAAGTATGTTGGTTGGTTAGTCGGACACAGAGGAAGAAGACAACAAAAACTTAGAGACAAAGATGATGTAAATGATTCGAACAAATCTCAAGATATAACACCAGCAACATAAAGCCAAAAACAAGAAAAAATAAAAACTCTTCTCACAATAAAACAGAGCTCTTAAAGTGGTTTTCCACTTATCTTGATGTCATTTCTGATAGCTCATTGGATCATCTTAACGACAAAGTACTACAAAAAAAAGTAAAGAAAAGTTTGTTTAGCAAAGTTAGAAAAGACATCAAAATCGAATTGGTGTCTCTAAGAGTGGATGATGTGTGTTCTTTTTTACCTGAGCGGCGACAATAAGAGGGATGAGTTTCTTTCCTTTATCATCAGAGTAAGATCCATCTACCATCTTCTTGTCTACATGAATCGCTTTCTTCTGATTTGTTGCTACATCCGTTATCGCCTTAACCAAGTTCGGGATCCACGCTTCACCATTCGGTAATGCCTAACCCGAGAGAAAGAGATTCTTGATAGATGATTTTATTCTTCTGCGGATTCTTGATATGTTTCTTCTCTTTGTTATGTGTTCTCTTTGCTGACTTGACTCTTTGAAATATTTTACAGTTTTCCAACAATAATTTGGTCCTCAGCGTATTTTCAATTACACAATTATTTTGATTGTGGAGTTTATCACTATCTTTCATGTAGTTAGAGTTGTATTTTTCTTCTGTTCAAACCACATCAAATGTCACTTAAAAATATTTATTATCTATTCTATCCCCCTATATATTAAAAAAGAAGTCACTTTGCCACATGTCACTCATACAAAGTTTCTCAGAAGAATTTGAGATATTTGATTCGATTTTGATAAGTACCGCTTTGAGATATAAACTTTTCGAAAAAACAAAACATAATAATAATTTTACCTAAAATAAAGACTTACAACACATATACAATACAATTCTAATTAGTGATAATATAAAATATGTTACTTCTAAAAATATACACTATTAATTCCAGATTTGGAAAATAAAATATCTTCTTAAACACACAAATTATTTTGGGACGTTGCAATTATGCATACCGAAACGACTACCTCTTGATACTGAAGTTACTTTGTTCCATCTCCTCCGTGTAAAAGATCGACTACCAACATTTTCTTGTGCCTGATGCTTTCTAATAAAGACGGTGGTCTTATGATATAAAATTCGTTACTGCTAAAACTTTGTACTACTTAATCCATAATTTGAATTTGTTTATCCCCGCACAGGGTGCGGACGGCCACCTAGTATTAAATAAACTAGTAGCCATTAATTTCACGGTGATATTAAATAAACTAGTAGCCATTAGTTTCACTATAATACGCAAAAACTGAATTTAATCAAATGAGAAGTTCATTTCATTATATATCGTGTGTGATAGGCCTGGACACAGATCGGGTAAATGGGATATTTTAAAGTATATGAATCCAGATTTTTATCCGATGGTTTTTATCCAGATCTAAGGTTCAAGAATATTTAAGTATTGGATATTCTTTTAAATTATAATATATGATAGATATCCAGATCTAAATTTGAATCTTTAAAATAAATAAAATTAATATTAAAATATAGAAATTATTAACAATAAAAGTATATATAATGTTTTTAATTATTTATATGTATATATTTACAAAATTTATATAAGATCTATATATATTATAGAAATAAGAATATATAAATAAAATTAGTTATATATATATATATTTTGAAATAATTATCAATAAAAATTATGGATCCGGATATTTAGATTAAAAAATTTAAGATACTCAGATCCGAATTCAATTTTAACAGATTCAACATTTTATTATCTAGATCTGGCTCTTTCAAATATCCGGATTTTTACAACTAGTCCGGATACGATCTTGGATCAAATCCAAATCCCGGCCTAGTGTGCGATGCGATGATGCTCAAATTTTACAAAGAGATAATTAAAACTGATGAAATTAATGTCTTATTGTCGGTTCGGTTTGAACCGGTTTAAAGTGAAAATTTTCAAACCGGAAATCAATTAGGGCAGTTCACTGGTGCGGCTGTTATATATGAGAGGGCGCCTTGTACAAAACCGCTCTAATTCCTTGCTTATCCGAATCTTCTAGGGTTTCTAAGGATCTAACACCACCAGTCACACAAGGTAAAGCATTCAATCGATTCATGAGGATTATAAGAACAACCTGATTCGAATCAGTATTATCTATATTAAACCTTCGTTAACAAATTTGTTTTTAAGAAGAGCTCTTCTGATTTTTTGGTTTGCTGTTGTTCAGATGGACATGTATGAGCGAGTTGCGAAGCCGAAGGATGAGACTCCGATTGCTGAGAACGAGATTCGTATCACCAGTACCGGTAGGGCGCGAAACTGCATCACCTATGCGATGGCTCTTCTTCAGGTATTGTGTGTTCTTCGTTTAATCTGAGATACGTTTTTGTTTGATTCAGTTTCTTCTATGGTTTTATGTTTTATTCGGACAATCGACTAAGCATGTATGTTCTTACATTTCGTGTCTGTTTCAGTAGAAAATCGAAACATGAATTTATGTTCGAACGAGCAAATTTAACCATGTCTTAACTTTCTGTCTGTTGTAATGTTTATATCTTTTATGCCTATTAGACTTAGTTATGTCTTCTGTGGTGTGGTGAGGTTATTACAATGATTTTGTCGATAAACATATCATTATGTATTGTCTTTGATTTCGATTTTTATTACAAAACTTGTCCTGCTTGCTTAACGGGAGTTTTTTCTTATAATGTAGGAGAAAGGATCAGATGAAGTTATTTTCAAGGCAATGGGAAGAGCTATCAACAAGAGTGTTAACATTGTTGAGTTGATCAAGGTATGTTTTTGTCTGGTATAACATAGAGAGGGTCTATTGTATCTGAACACTTTTCTTGTAATCTTTATTGCAGAGAAGGATTCCTGGTCTTCACCAGCACACATCTATTGGATCCACGGACATAACAGATACCTGGGAACCTAAAGAGGAAGGCCTTCTTCCGTAAGTTTATTAACATCTTCATTTGTGCTAGGACTCGTAACAATTCTATGCTCTTAATCTTGTTATTAATTTTCTTGTTATCTTATCTCTGAAGAATCGAGACGACAAGGCATGTGTCGTTAATCACTATAATACTTTCGAAGAAGGAGCTGAACACATCCTCTGTTGGGTGAGCTTTTTCAATGCTTTTTTTTTTTTTTCTGTAATCACAAAGGTTCTGTGTCTCAAGCAGGATTCTTTCTAGAGATGTACATTGTCTCTAATGCTGATAATAACTTACTAAATGATATTGCAGGTACCAGCCTCCGATTCCTATTGAGATGGTGAAGCCATTAGCTGAGATTGATTACGAAGGCCGAGGTATTTACATCCTCTCTTTAAATGAATGTCTTCAAGCTCCATGCTTCTTGCGTTTTTTGATAACTTTATCATCTGTTGTAGATGGATCCCCAAGAGGCAGAGGAAGAAGAGGTAGAGGAAGGGGAAATGGAAGAGGTAGGATTGCTTTGTAATTTCCTTTCCAAAATCTTTGTTTCACTTTCATCTGAACTGTGGAAAACGGTTCCTATTTTGTGGATTGATTGTGTTTTCTTTTGTTAGGGGATGGATTCGTGAACGTTGAGTATGATGATGGAGGTATGGAACCTGAGCGGCCGTCTGGTAGAGGAAGAGGAGGGCGCGGGAGAGGTGGAAGACGTGGTGGTCGTGGGAGAGGAGGTAACAATGGTCCTCCACCATACTATGAAGCTCAACAAGATGGAGGAGACTATGGAAACAATGCTCCTCCTCCACAATATCATGAGTATGATGATGGAGGTATGGAGCCTGAGCGGTCATCTGGTAGAGGAAGAGGAGGGCGCGGAAGAGGAGGACGACGTGGTGGTGGTCGTGGAAGAGGAGGTAACAATGGTCCTCAACCATACTATGAAGCTCAACAACATGGAGGAGACTATGGATACAATCCTGCTCCGCCTCAACAGGATTATGGATATGATGCGCCTCAGGGCCGGGGTACGATGATGTTTAAAACACCATCGTTGTCTCAATACATTATCTCGTAAACCATTACTGGCTTGAGTTTTTAATGTGAGAATTTTGTTGGAACAGGAGGTGGCCGTGGAAGGGGAGGTCGTGGAAGAGGAGGAGGTCGTGGTGGGTTCAACAGATCAAACGGACCGCCGATTCAGGCAGCTGCTTAAGTGACTTTGTCTTTGTTCTTTTCCTTCATTCTCTCCACCTTTTGTCTTTGTCCATCAAACAACAAGATGTTGCCGTAGCATAATTTTTACTCTTTTCATTTTGCCTTTAGGTTACATAATATGTTCATTTATTTTATGGATGTTGACTTTGGGATTTCTCAAGTTTCCAGACAATTTTCCAGTTTTGTCTCTTGTTTTTGAGTTATTGGAAATTTGGAGTCATGGTATTTGATTTACTCGATGGAATTTTCAGGTTCACAAGCCTTCCTCAACGCTCGTCATGATCATACTATCGTTCTCAACAACAGAGAAAATGATTAAAAAGTAAAATCTTTAAACCGTGTTAGCCACAATGATAGGCTGGCTGGGTTTTGGACTAAGGAAGGCCCATAAATTTAACCAAACCAAGGGGCCCGTAAGTGTAAAAGTCATGGTAAAAAACATTTCGCCGTTGCCGGGGATCGAACCCGGGTCACCCGCGTGACAGGCGGGAATACTTACCACTATACTACAACGACTTCGGTGCTATACACTGTTTGATCCAAAAAATAAACAAGAAAAGTCTCTTCGCAGCAGCATCGGTTCATCTTCAAATCTAATGCATCATCACCAGTATTGCTCATGATGTGCGTCTCACTATTGGACTTAGGCGTAAATTCACCGCCTTCGTGCTATCTTCTTTCCTGAATCCGAACAAAACATGATGAAGCAGTGGCTGAGCCAGCATCACATTTTACAGGGGTCATTTACCAAATTAATTATGTAATATTATCAAGAAAATACAAAGATGGGTCAAATGAAGATTTGATCTTGAGTTATGGGGTCAAATTAAAAGTTTTTAACCAAATATTCTAACAACTATCACACGGGTTAATTTTTTTAATTTTTTCAGTAGTTTTCTAAATGAAAAGTCTCTCTTGCGTTTTTTTTTTGGTTTGGTCTGGTAAAAACAGAGTAAACTGTTACAAGAAAGGAGGAGTGAGATTCAGAATAAACGGAAGAGACTATTTCGAGCTAGTGAACATATCGAACGTAGGAGGAGCATGCTCCATTAAATCTGTCTCCATAAAAGGATCAAAGACTGGTTGGTTAGCCATGTCTCGCAACTGGGGAGCTAATTGGCAATCAAACGCTTATCTCGATGGCCAGTCTCTCTCTCTTTCTCCATTACCACTAGTCCACTACCGATGGTGCTACAAGAGTCTTCCTCAATGTTGTTCCTTCTTCTTGGTCCTTCGGTCAGACTTATTCAGTTTTAAGAATGTTCTTTTCTTTTCTATCTGAAAGATTCTTGGCAGTGGTCTCGCTAAGTCTCTTCTTTTCTCCTGGAGCGACCCGCCCGCTTTGTTATTATATACTTTCTCCGGTTTTTAATACATACGTTTTAGTGAACTCTTTTGTTCCAGATGTTTTCAGAAAATTTATTATTTTTTAAAAAATTATATGATTATTTGTATTTATAAATTGTCATATTATTAACTGAATTTTAGTTAGTTGAATAACTAATAATGTTTTTGTATAGAGTATATAAAAACTAAATATTTTGGTAAATCTAGTGCATGATCCTAAAAAGTCATCTAAAAAGAATGTGGGAGTATATACTTTCTTTAACTCAGTCTCACTAGAATCATCATGAATAAAATTGTAACCTTCTCAGCGTCCACGGCTAGTGGACCTTTCACGTCCGTTTTCTTAGACCGTGGGCTTCATCCCATGCGATTGGCTGTGCGCTAATTTCTTTAATGTTCGAAATTATTATTTAGTGATTATGTACTCATCACATGACATTTTATATATTTTGGCCTAACCCACAAGGTATCGCAAATCACTTTCAGATAAGTTATACATCATTCCACTATTCCAGCGCAAGTACACTTAAATCTAGAATTCTAAATAAATGTGTGACGGAAAAGATAAGTACACTTTGATGACATCGATAACCAAATCAATTCTTTTAAACTTTTCATAATATATTAAAAATCAGAATGTTACAATTCACCCTCACTTACAGAGCGCGACGCTCCTACTGCGTACCACAACATATTTCAAGATGCCTCTCGAGTCCAAAAGGAGATGACTAACTAGCTCTAATCTTGTAAACTGGAGTTTAAAACGAATGTGTGATGAAAAATGTAAACATACTTTGGTGACATAGAGTCAAATCAATTTTCTTTAGATCTTTAGAAATCAAATGCTACAAAAACATTAAAGGTTTTTTATATAATAATTATTTTATGATAATTAATTCATAAATCCTACAAAAGTATTTATTTTTAGATCAACCAAAAGAATCAAGAACTTGGTGCTGTGATTTGCGCAAACACTAGTCTTCTTGATGTATTAATAGTGTGGAAACATAGGTAGATATGTTCTTCAAGTTCTTGCAATTGCTCTGAGAATCTTTCTTCATGTCCGTTAAACTCTCTCAACGCTTCCTTTAAAACTTCAATCTGCCCACTCTTTGCGCACATTGCAGCTACGGTTTTTCTATGCTCTATCTCATCGCATAATCTCCCGGCAAGTCTACTCAATGTATCCAAATCATTTATAATTATGAACGTTCCTTTAGCTGCAATATCCATTTGTGTCCCGAGCTTCTCTAGCGTTGTATCGGTCTTGCTCATGTTTCTACTCGCTTTCTTCTTCTTCTTCCTCAAAAGAACCAATGAGCATAAACCGAGCAAATCAGGAGCTGCTAGAACGCCAAGTATGCTGTGTAATGCTACTATCAGCAATTTAATAACAATGGCGCAATGAGAAATCACTAGACTACAACCTCCTAGCTTCTTACAAAATGCAAAGAACCTGAGTTTTCTTCTGATTCTTCTCCTTTGCGATGTCAATCTGTTGAGCAAATCCGAGTTTGCATCATGAACTCTGCAGAACTGAACTTGGTTGAAGATACAGTACAAAGGGTTTTTCAGCAAGGCGTATCTCGAAAGCTCTTGAAATATCAAAGCGCTTAGCTTTTCGGGTGAACATTGCGAGGTTATAGCACCATTACAAACCCTTTTCCCGATCTTGATAACCCTTTTGAGTTTCATGTGATTGGTCTTGATTTGTTGGATGCATTGAAGGAGAGACTCACATACATCACAAGCATCGGAGCTTAAGTCAAAGAAGTTAACTAGAAGATAGTGGAAACTCGAGTCTTGCATAAGAGCATCGAGAGTGTCTTGAGGAGGGTCGAGCAAGTAATCGGTGAAGTGTGAATGGAAGCTCAGATCTGAGGAGGAAGGAGAGAGTTTGCTACAGAATGTAATGCCTAATTGATCTTCTGCTTTTGTTCGAATTTCTAAGTAGGATTTTGTCCTCAAAGCTTCATTGTACTCCTCGTTAACACTTAGCTTGCATGTCAAGCTACGTCGACATTCTTTCTCTACATTTTCTGCTTTATTGACAATAAAACAGTTTAGATAACTCAAAATTTTTCGTTTTGGCAGATATTTTTTTTCAAAAATACAAAGTATAGAAGATTTAAACATTCTTTATAAACATTTTCAAGAATTAATTAAGAGAAGAAGGAGAAACAAATCACTCACATATTCTTGAACAAAAGTGGAAAGAAAGAAAAAAAGTTTCACCTTGTCTTGCTGAGTAAGATTTTAATCTAGAACCAATAAAATTCTTCATTTTCATCATCTTCGATGGAGCTCAAAGGCAGATGTGATTCAGGTGAATAATAGTAAAGCTTCTAGTTTCTTATATACATACGTCTTTATCTTTTTTTGGTATGGCGGTTTATGATTTATTATATGATTATAAACGTATAAATAGGAATGATTGGTTGGACAAAGATTGAGAGAGAGAGAGAGAGAATAAGACTGAGAAGCGACAGCTAGAGAGATGGTGTACGTTAGCACCGCTGCTACATAGATATTGCTTTCGGAGCTTTAAACGATTGCTTCTGGCGCAAGTTAGAGGGAGAGACGCGTCGCGTTTTAGACGTGTTGTGGTCTCTTGGTATATGGATTATGGAAGGTGACTTGTTACTTTGGAGAAGAAGTTTCCTTTTAACGGTGTTACCTGCGTTTGTTAAATTAATTGAAAAAAACAAAACATAATTCGTTATGAGAAATTAGTATGGAGTTCCTCGTACGCTTTCCCAAACGAGTGATTGCCCACGTACATCTCTCTCCTTTCAGATATTATCTTTTTCTGGATACTGCTTCATAGGGGTGGGCGTTCGGATACCCGTTCGGGTTCGGATCGGGTATTTCGGATTTTCGGGTATTTCGGTATAGAGGTATAGAACCCGTTCGGGTATTTTTGTACTTCGGGTCGGGTTCGGGTATTTTTTGTTCGGGTTCGGTTATTTCGGGTCGGGTTTTCGGATATTTACATTTTGAAAGAAAAAAAATTAAAATTTTCATTTCTCAAGTTTCTTGTATATAAAAATATAAATTTCACTATTATCTAATTTTTTATTTTTGATAGATTGAATGATTAATAGATTTGGAAATAACATTTCAATAATAAAAAGACACTAATTTGGTTATTGTTTTTAAATTTTAGATATCACTTTTATTAATGCATGAAACAAAAAGCTTGACATACATTTAAAGTGTGTATCAAATCATTTTATTCGTAATTATATGTATATTATATGATTTTAAAGTATGTATAACATCAATATATAAATATTTTAAATAAATTGAGAGATGTAAACTAAAAATATAAGGTAAGTATACATATGTTCGGTTTAGGGGTGGGCGTTCGGATACCCGTTCGGGTTCGGATCGGGTACTTTGGATTTTTGGATATTTCGGTATAGAGGTATAGAACCCGTTCGGGTATTTTTGTACTTCGGGTCGGGTTCGGGTATTTTTAGTTCGGGTTCGGTTATTTCGGGTCGGGTTTTCGGATATTTACGTTTGCAAAGAAAATTTTTTTTTTTTATTTCTCAAGTTTCTTGTATATAAAAATATAAATTTCACTTAACTGATTTTTTATTTTTTATAGATTGAATGATTAATAGATTTAGAGATAACATTTCAAAAATAAAAAGACACTGATTTGGTTATTGTTTTAAATTTTAGTTATAAATTTTGTTAATGCATGAAACAAAAAAACTTGGTATAAATTTGAAGTGAGTATCATATCATTTTTATTCGTGATTATATGTATATTATATAGTTTTAAAGTATGTATAACATCAATATATATATATTTTTTAAATAATTTGAGAGATGTAAACTAAAAATATAAGGTAAGTATACATATGTTCGGTTATCTTCAGATATCCATTCGGATTCGGATATTACCCGTTCGGGTTCGGATATCCAATCTCACTTAATTCAATACCCATTCGGGTATTTTACTACTTCGGTTCGGATTTCGGTTCAGGTTTTTCGGATCGGGTTCGGGTGTGGCTTCGGGTATCGGGTAAAGTGCCCACCCCTAGTTCGGTTATTTTCGGATATCCATTCGGATTCGGATATTACCCGTTCGGGTTCGGATATCCAATCTCATCTAATTCAATACCCATTCGGGTATTTTACTACTTCGGTTCGGATTTCGGTTCGGATTTCGGTTCGGGTTTTTTGGATCGGTTTCGGATGCGGTTTCGGGTATCGGGTAAAGTGCCCACCCCTACTGCTTCACCTAATATACTTTTTTTTTGCTAATCTTTTCTAAATTTGTTTAATTATACATACTGAATTACTAGTATATATGCAGGTGCTTTCATGATAAATATATTACATAATTGTGTAATTAATTCTTCATGATTTCTTTTTCCGGGAAAAATCTTCATGGTATTGATCATATTGTATAATGTGAATATATATCAATGATCTAAAGAATATCATTTAAACTTGTCATGATGGTGAAGTAATATCAAATGATTCAATAATGTGTTATAAAATATAGATAAATACTTTATGATAGTACTAAAAAGTTTTTGTCACAAAATGATATTTAAAGAGAAAAATAATCAAATGAGATTTTATTAATGATGTAAATATACACTTATATTTTATGATTAGGTAATTTAGATTTATGGTTTAAAATTATGAGATGAAGTTTTAGAGGTAAATTTAAAATTTTCAAAACAAAAAAAAAGTTATTTCAATAATTTTTAAAAATTATTTTGGTGATAAAAACTTAAAAAGTTATTTAAGAGAATTGCCCTCTAATATAACCATACTTGCATATTATACCATATTGTACATATATTTGGTTATTGATAGAAGTATGTGTCTTTAATCAAAAAAAGAAAAAAAAATAGAAGTATGTGGCTCCTGATTCATAGATCTTCACCACACACACGCCTGCCTTTTCTTTTTTTTGGTGATTCACCGTATTACCAAAAGAATCATAAATAATCATTTCAAATCTTCTATGTATATCATTGATTGATGAAATTTGAATGCAAGTTTAGAATTATAATTATAATTATATGATTCACGATATCACCTACGAGAGACTTCTATCCCATCAACAATAAACGAAAAAGATTATAGAGAAATATTTTATAATAACATTAAAAACTTTTTTATCACAAAAATAATTTAAAAATTAATTAATTAAAATAGATTTTATTAAATAATGTAAATATATATAGCTTGGGGTTTAAAGTTATAGGATATATCTAAAAAAAAATTAAATTTTAGGAGTATTTTTGCAAAAAAACTAAAAAAATTATTTGAGAAAGTTATGAAGATTATTTGGGCTTGAAAGCTTTTAGCTGATATCTCAGGCTTTCTTTCCAAGAGATCTAGCCCAACGTTAAATCTTTCAAATATTGAGACCAACCCAAGGAGTTAAGTAAAATTTATTATTACTCGCGAATTCGGTTTGGTTTTGTTTTGTCATCGGTTAAGTCCTCAGTTTTGCAAGATTATTCAGTCTCTTACTGGCTCTTTTTCAGGTGTTTGACACTTATTGCCTTTTACCCAAGCCCATCAAAAACCTTTTCCTTAATACAAATAAAAGATCAAATCGAAAGGAAAGTTTACGAACCAACCCTACCGTTTGGGTTTTTCATTAAACCAGAATTTATATTAAACCGAACTGGATAAACAAAGGGGACTGAGTCTGCGTTCTGAATCAAACATGTGCTTCTTTGGGAAGTAAAACAAGTCCCTGGGGTTTCCAGTTATGAATTTCAGAGTTATAGATTCCCTTTTTGGAGTCTTGTAATTAATTTTTCGAACCTTTTGTTACAGCTTAATAATGGGTTCGCTTGTTAATTGTCACTGAACAAACCTGCTATGTGTTCTCCAATGCTGTGCCACAGGATGGTAAGGTTTCAAGCATGTCTTCATTCGAGGCAGTACATATGAGAAGCTTACTTGCCCCTGAAACTGCAGCAGCAAGATTGGCTCTGATTAACAATACATACCAGGTGTAGGTATAGAGAGAAGTAAGATCAATCCTACAAAGACTGATGGTATAAAGATCTTGCTGCTGAAGTTTCAGGGGCAAGAACCATAAGTGGTATAAGCTAGAAGAATGTTTAAGCAATCTACTCAACGCATTCAACAACATGAACAACAAATGGAGCAAGAACCACAAGTAGTTGCATATGCAAGATCCATGCTGAATAAGATATTAGCAACCCTCTTGTATTAAGTTCTCAAACTCAAACATTCAAGTGTAAGATATTTCAAACTGCACAATGAAAACGAACAACCTTTTGAGTCTTTAAAAGATGCACAATTCTATCTCTGTAGTCAAATGTAAAGTGAAGTTTCAAAAAGGCATGATCAAAGGTCAAGTGTTAAAAGAAGATTCATGCGTTGTTGAGCTGTGCTTGGTGTCGTCTCTTAGGTGAAGATAGACGAGTCCTTTTAGGTATTCCACTATTTCAGATCCTCCCACCTTCGAAGTTCCAAAGACTCTATCCACATGTGATGGGTACTCGCTAGATGAAGACATAGTACCTCTTTACAACATGAAAGACAAACGGAGCAAGAACCACAAGTGGTATAAGCTAGAACAATGTTTAAGCAATCCACTCAACGCAGTCAGCAACATGAACAACAAACAGAGCAAGAACCACAGGTGGTATAAGTCTTTTTGAAGCCTTTTTCCTACATACCTCTAATTTACTCTTTCAGAATCATGGATCAATAGGTGCATCACAAATTCTTTGAAAAACTGTTTTATATAAGCACGGTAATCAAAACAAGACAACCTCACAAGCTCATCGACCGACATAGTCCTTGTAGCCTCAATCAACAGCATATTCGATTCAGTTTGAACTAGTTGTAAGAAGAACAAAAATCAGATTAGCCATAACTTTAAAAAACTTTAGTGTTAATAAAAAAAATCAGATCAAGTAACCTTTTGCTTGACCAGTGACTAGAGATGGTCAATGCGCTTGGACATCGCATCATCATTGACTCCTTGCTCTTCTGCCTACAGATTGTGCTAAGGATATCGCGGAACATTGTGAACCGAATGATGTGAGACATGGTTTTCCCTGTTCGAGAACATCTCTCACAACACATAAAAATATTTTGTTTGTGTCACTCTTTTCACATTCGATGAATCTTTTCACATTCGATGAACAAAAAAATTTTATCTTTGGAGAAGTTTCATGTATCAATAAGGGCATCTATATAGGCTTCTACATGTGAAGTGAACAACTCTGAGAAGAGCAATCCAAATAGGAAGATGATCCTTGTTGACTGGAGTAAGAAACACTTTGGGATGTGTAATCATCAAACCCCGTGAGTAAGTAGCACCACGAGAATGAACATTCTTATAGTAAGCATGTGGTTCTAACTCATCATTCTTCCCTTTATCATCAACACATCATAAAATGTTTATGTTATTTTCTTTTATTTTTCTTTTTTTTACAAGTTTATTTTCACTCATTTCACACTTTTTACTCTAGTTTAGTTACCAAACAAATCCAAGATAATAAAAATCAAGATCACTAAGCATGTATGATGATTAAAGTTTATAGAATAATATCACCCAATAATCAAAATTCTCAAAATATCATTTATTTAACATGAAAAACATTAAATTACTCTAACTCCTAAACTGTAATTTCACTCTCACCCCTAAATATTAAATTCTAATCACTAAATCCAAACAAAAATAAAATATATGCTTTTATTTTTTAATTAATGTTATTTTAGAATTTTTGTGCACTAATTTTGTCATAAACATGATTTAGTGTTATTTAAAGTGGGGTGTTCAATCTAGATTTTGGTTCAGTTTTTGTTCATTTTTTTCGTTTTTCTTTGGTGTATAAAAAGTAGCGACCATATTAAAATCATATCTAATTTAGTTTGGTTTATATACCGTTTTTTTGGTTGATTTGGTTTTATAACAAAAACCATAATATATTTATCTTTTTTAATATTTTGTGAATTTTATGTTAGATGATTGGGTATCGACTTTAATAAAACATGAAGATTTTCAGTTTTTAAATAAATTATTTTTTATTTTAATTTTTACTATTTAAAATAATTAGTAAACATATTAAGTTAATAATAATAATTTTATAAAAAATAAGAAAAATCAGTAATCCATAATATTATTAAATAACTAGATATTAGCACACATATTTGTCAACAGAAAAATAAAAATTATGCTTTGTTTAATTTGATAAAAATGAAAAATAAACTAACTTAAAATAAAATATTAAATTACTAAAATCAACATTTTCAATATATCATATCAATAAAAATAAATTATATTAATTATTAATTATGCTATAAAATTTACATATAAAAATATTATTGTATTCTAATTATTTGGTTTTATTAGGTTTATATAGCCAACCATATTCATATACCACAGTTTCTTAAAAATAACATACATTCAGTATATTTGATATTACCAACTCTAAACCACTTTTTCTATTTCAATTTGATTCGGTTTTAATTAGTTCCATTTTACCGTGTTGAACACCCCTAAACGTATTTGTCAAAAAGAAATATATTGATGATAAATACATACTTTCCCAAAGTAGCATGAGTGCATTCCACTCTGAGCCACTAAAAACCCGCAATGCAATTTCAATTTTAAAATTTCTATATATAAAATTTACATGTTCTCGACTACACAATATTTTAAACACAAGCCTATACGCATGCTTTGGATTTGGAGGAATCCATACGAGTAGCACTCAGGCCTACACCACACTTTCTTTTTACTGGCTACTTAATCAATCCTTTTCGAGATATTGTACGGGCACATGTATATGAACTTAATACATCGAAATTAGTGAATACTCAATTCATATTCTTTTATTGTGTTAAGAATCATCTGATAAGACACTTAGATCAGGATTAACCGGGGTCTCTTAAGGTGAGGTTCTTAACTTTTCTAAGAGACGTATCTTAGCTTTTAACTAAGAAAACCTAAGAATCGTCTCTTAAATAAGAATCATAAGAGCCGTCTCTTAACGGGAAAAATGTAAAAAAAAAAAAAAATTAAAAAGACAAATTTTACGTTAAGAACCCCACCTTAAGAGACCCGGGTTAATCATGGCCTTAGCGTCATAAAATTAAATGATTTTATCTCATCTAAGCAAGTTTAAAAAAGAAGATGAGGTAGTAATCATTTTGTAGAGTTTTTGGAACCTTAGAAAGAAAAGAATGTCCAAGTGATGTAATGACTTGAACAGAAGATAGTGGTCCAGTCACTAGCTTGTTATATCTCAACTTTCTGCCCAATTCAGAAACCCACTAACTCTTCAAAGTGGGATAAGCAACTCAAGCATTAGAGACTCGTGATTCCTTTTGCTCTATCTCTAGCTTCCAACGATCTCTAAACCATTATAAATACACTTTACTTGTGTTACACTCTGTGAACAAAGTATTTTAAGTGATTAAAAACTACAGAGGTCATGAAATGCACTTCCTTCTTCTTCTCACCCTTCTCCTTGATGTTTCTCTATCTCCTATGCATCTCACTTACAACAGAAACCGAGGCTAGATTGAGAAACGGTGATGGGGTTTACATAGTGTACATGGGATCAGCTTCCTCTGCCGCAAACGCTTATAGAGCTCAGATACTCATAAACACCATGTTTAAGAGGTTATATACACTACTGAACATGATATGTATTCGTTATTTACATATAGTTTTGTTTTTTTGTGGATTATGACACATTATATGGTTCTGTTGTTGTAGGAGAGCTAATGATATTGTCCACACATATAAA
The DNA here is from genome assembly GCA_905132885.1 of Moricandia moricandioides. NCBI lineage: Eukaryota > Viridiplantae > Streptophyta > Magnoliopsida > Brassicales > Brassicaceae > Moricandia > Moricandia moricandioides. The sequence continues at coordinate 159,369 of CAJHQQ010000088.1, forward strand.
CACGGGTTCACTGGCTTCGCTGCTCGTTTGACAGCTGAAGAGGCCAAAGTCATAGCCAATAAACCTGGAGTTGTGTCGGTTTTTCCTGATCCAAACTATCAGATTCACACAACTCATTCATGGGACTTTCTCAAGTACCAAACATCTGTAAAGATCGATTCTGGTCCACCTTCATCAGCAGCTTCAGATGGTTCATACGATAGCATTATCGGCATTCTGGACACAGGTATTTTGCATCCATTACAACCTTTCTCTTTTTTCCCGTCTGTTAACAAACAAAAACAAAAATGAGTTTCATACAATATGAAAAAAAAAACAGGAATATGGCCAGAATCAGAGAGCTTTAGTGACAAAGACATGGGTCCAATTCCATCTAGGTGGAAAGGTACATGCATGGAAGCAAAGGACTTCAACTCTTCTAACTGTAACAGGTTACACTTCTTTCTCACCCAAAAGACACAAAAGACACAAAAAGTTACACTAGATGTTATGTTACTAACTTCTTTTTGAGTACTGTCTTATGCAGAAAGATAATCGGAGCAAAATTCTACAAAAGTCCTGATGATGATCCAGAATACTTTACCACAAGGGATGTGATCGGTCACGGTACTCATACCTCCTCCACTGCAGCTGGATCAGCCGTGGAGAACGCGTCCTACTATGGTGTAGCCTCAGGAACTGCTAAGGGAGGTTCACCAAACGCTAGGATAGCTATGTACAAAGTATGCAATCCCGGGGGATGCGCTGGCTCCTCTATCTTAGCTGCTTACGACGATGCTATCGCTGATGGAGTTGATGTTCTGTCGCTTTCTCTTGGAGCTCCATCTTACGCTCGCATAGAGCTGAACACTGATCCTATAGCCATTGGAGCTTTTCATGCGGTGGAGCAAGGGATCTTGGTGGTCTGCTCTGCAGGTAATGATGGGCCTAATGGTGGTACTGTTGTCAATACTGCACCTTGGATAATGACTGTTGCAGCAAACACTATTGACAGAGACTTAGAGTCTAATGTTGTGCTTGGCGGCAGTAAAGTCATCAAGGTAAAAGCCAAACATAGAGATGTTATTACGCAAAGACATAGAAACACCGAGTGTTCAGGTTTGGTAATAAGAACCTCAATGGATTTTTCAGGGTGAAGGCATACACTTTGGGAACGTAAGTACGTCTCCTGTATATCCTCTGATTCATGGCAAGTCTGCGAAAAGCACTGATGCTTCCGAAAGTTCAGCCAGGTTTATAAACAACTGTGGATTTAAATACAGTACCTTGAACGTATGTTATTCTGATAGAGAGTTACTAACAAAGGTTTTTATTTTACTTGGGATTCAGGACGTGTGACTATGGTTCTTTAGATCAAGAGAAGGTGAAAGGGAAGATTGTACTATGCGAGAACTTTGGTGGATCATCTTATGCATCAAGCGCTAGGGACGAGGTAAAGAGCAAGGGAGGCATCGGTTGCATCTTCGTAGATGATAGAACAAGAGCAGTTGCTAGCGCTTATGGAACCTTTCCTACGACTGTAATTGACTCAAAGGACGCAGCTGAGATCTTCTCCTATATCAACTCTACCAAGTACTTAAACAAGCAGACCATGCAGTTTCAAAAGATCTACACATGAACTGTAATTTACGCAGACAAGATCTAATGAATGAAACCTTTTGTTGCAGAGATCCTGTAGCAACGATTCTTCCCACTGTAACAGTTGAGAAGTTCACACCTGCTCCTTCTGTTGCGTATTTCTCTTCCAGAGGTCCTTCAAGCATCACAAGAAACATTCTCAAGGTAAATTCTCCAATACACTTGTGGCCTTCTTTGGTTTCCTAGAGACTGGTTCATAGCATATACTTACCTCTATCTACAGCCTGACATTACAGCACCAGGAGTGGCCATACTCGCGGCTTGGACAGGGAAGGACACAAGTATTTCACTGGAAGGCAAGCCGCCTTCTCAGTTCAACGTTATATCAGGAACCTCCATGGCGGCTCCTCATGTTACAGCTGTGGCATCTCTGATCAAATCACAGCATCCCACATGGGGTCCATCTGCCATCAGATCAGCTATTATGACAACAGGTTTTCCATTTGCATAGATTGTGATTATGGTATATACAAAACAATGATTCTCACCATACTGTTTGCAGCAACTCAAACGAACAACGACAAAGGCCTTATAACAACAGAAACTGGTGCAGTAGCCACACCTTATGACACTGGAGCAGGAGAGCTAAGCACAACAGCATCAATGCAACCAGGACTAATTTACGAGACTACTGCTACTGACTACTTGAACTTCCTCTGTTACTATGGTTACAACATAAGCACAATCAAGACAATATCAAAAGAGGTTCCAGCAAATTTCACTTGCCCTGAAGATTCCAAACTAGACTTGATCTCAACCATCAATTACCCATCAATTGGAATCTCTGGATTCAAGGGAAATGAGAACAAGACAGTGAGCAGGACAGTGACTAATGTTGGTGGAGACGGTGTGGCTGTTTACACAGTCAGTGTAGAAACACCACCAGGGTTTAATATTCAAGTGACGCCAGAGAAACTCCAATTTACAAAAGATGGTGAGAAGTTGACATACCAGGTGACAGTCTCTGCTGCTGATTCAATTAAAAAAGATGTATTTGGAGCTCTTACTTGGTCTAATGCCAAGTACAAGGTCAGAAGTCCAATTGTAATTAGTAGCGAGACTAGTACCACAAACTGAGTAATGGTATAAACTAAGTTCAGTAATGATGGATTTGGAATAATAAAACTTAACTTGGAGCAAAATAAACTACATCCTGTTTCTTGAAGTTCAGCAAATAACGAGATGCCTCACTGTCACCTAATCATTTTATTCGTGTTTCTTCTTCTGTCTATGATCCAAAACTGTGAATCTAAAATAAGCAAGTCAATAGACTATATATCATATACATGGGAGCAGCATCCTCAGATAGCTCAACAGGCAATGACCATTTTGAGCTCCTGAGCACAATGTTAAACCGAACACTTTAATCTTCTGACCATGATTCGTGTTATACGAATAACTAAGCAGTTTTTTAGTTGCATCAGGTCGGAAAATCTCCCATGCACAGATACAAACATGGATTCTCTGGAGTTATCAGACACTGAAGTACGCATAAAGGCCAAGCAACAAGGTATAGTATCTGTCTTTCCTGATCAGATGTTACCACTCCTCACAACTCTTCTTGGTGCAAGAAAGCTATCACAGAGACTCATCACTTCACTGAAATGAACTCTCAGCCATAATTAAATGTAGCAGTTGGAGAAACCATCATCGGCTTCCTTGATTTAGGTGAGAACATGTTAGAGAAGATATATATATAGTCTACTTCGTCACCTAGACTGGTTGACAAAACCAATCAAACAGACTACCTAAACTTTCTCCGCTACTTGGGTTCACTTCTGATCAGGTAAGAACGATCTCAAAACGCAAATCGAAAGATTTTTCTTGCCCTGAACAGAGCAACAAGGGAGACATATCGAATATCAACTACCCATCAGTCTCAAGTTTGAACTTCTGAAGCGTAGAAGAAAGCACAAGCTTAGGCAGAACAGTGACTAATGTAGCGTCACGCCTCACTGGAGACTAAGATACTGTCTACAGGATACGAGTAAGAGTGATACCAAGAAGGCTACACTTGAGGAAGATCGAAGATAAACTAAGCTAACCAAGTAATCTCTTTTTATCATCAACATCCACACTTGAGGAAGATGCGTCTGGATCAATCATATGGTCTAATGGAATGTGCATGGTTAGTAGTACGTTTGTTGTAACGAGCAAATACGATGAGAGCGACCAAATAATAGATCAAAAGAAAGCACAAAGACCCAAACTTTATGATAAAAACCAACAGAACTTGTTAGTAGAACAAAGCATTAGGTGTTCGCAGACAAATGACAATACTTCAAACCAAAAGAGAAAAGAAAGAAGACTAGACTAGACTAAGAGGATCCTAAACCACAAGGGATCAAAAGTCACTCGAAGGCCCATGCATTCTCCTTGCGAACCTCTGCTTCTTCCTCAGGTGTGTAGTCGTTCTTGATGTTGAAGTGCGCACGCATCTCCTCTGGAGTCTTCCCCACCATCATATCCGCCACAGCCTTGCACGTTAGGTCAAGAAGTCCACTGATGTTCAGATAGTTAGCAGCCTGTGCAAGAAACCATCAAAAAAAGACTCAATCTTTACTCAAAATCAATTATACCCTAAACCGTATTCGATCAAAAACCCTAACTTGATACCATCAAAAGACTCAAGCTTTACTCAAAATCAATCAAACCCTAAACCGTATTCGATCAAAAACCATCAAAAGACTCAACCTTTACTCAAAACCCTAATTAGATACTTACCAAGATGAGATCAAAGAGCGTAGGCTGATCAACTTTGACGAACTCTGCGTCCCAATTCTTGAGCTCAGTGTCTTCTGTGTTGCGGTAGATATCCTTGTCTCCGGCGTTAGCTTCGGCGGCTGCGTCGACGTGCCTCTTGCAGTACTCGATAACCTTGGCGAGGATGGGACTGGTGACGTTCGGAAGAGGGATTCCGTCAGCGACGCAGTCATCTTCGATCATGTGCTTAATCGTCTGCGATTCGAGCGCAACCACTTCATCGACCTCGAACGATTCGCCGTCGGAACTCTTGAGGATGATCTTCTTCGACATAGTTGCGGAAAAGAAACGACTTTGATTCGAAAAGGCAGAGAGAAGGAGACCCGGCGTTTGCAATGAATGTGATGATGAATGAACACAAGGGTTAACAAATCGGTACTGTATTTATAGGACTCTTGTGTTAAGTTAAATAGAAAATCTTTATCATAATAACTAAATCGGTTTGTTGCTATCCTTTTTCTTTTTTTGAAAAAAAAAAGAAAAGGGAAAAAGAATTTTACATCTCTAAACATTTTTTTATCTAAAATTTGGAAAAGTGGCAAATAAAAAAAATGTTAACTAGTATCTACATTGTAGCTGAAAAAAGTAAATAAGAAATCCATGTGAATTATTATAAGAAAAATATCTTAAGATAAACTTAAAAATATTTTTTGTCATCAAAATAGATTTTAAGAAGAAAAATAATTAAATAAAATTTATTAAATGTTTAAATATTTACACTCTTCAGATTAACTAATCTAAAGTTAGTTATGAGCTAAAATTTTGAAGGTAAAATTTAAATTTAAAATAAAATAAAAATATATTCAAACTTTTAAATAAAAATATTTATTTTGGTTTTATTTTGTTTATGTGCGATAAAAAACTTAAAAAATGAGATTTGCTCTTATTATAAAACAGTAAAATTAAATTATGGATATTAAGCAAAAAAAAAGAAACTTTAAAAGATATCTATCAATCAAGATAATAATCTGATTCTATTCCTTGTTTATCTCTATATAATTAACACATTGAGAAAATACAATTTACCACAAGTTTGATATCATTTTATAAATTTACTTTTAATGAATGACAATTTTCAAAAATAGCTTAATTTTTTGATGAAAATAGACTTAATTAATTTTTTTAAATATTTATAAAAAAAAATTAGAAACTCAACCTCACTCATTTAACATTAAACCCTAAACAATAATCAATAAAGTGTAAATCTAAATGTTAATATATTTTTGTATGTTTATTTTTACAAAATAATACTTAAATTATGTTATTTTTATCAATTTTTCTTTAACATACTATATTCAGCAAAATTGAGAAGATGCTTTCAAAAATAAAAATAAAGAAATTGAGACGTAATAGTGTCAAGCTGGCAACTGACTAGGATGAGACTACACATTATAACATATTTATAATTAAATTGTATATTAATAAAAAGAGTTTTAAAAATAAAAAATAATTAATAATGTATACATTATAACATATTTATAATTAAAAATAAATAAGAATATTTTTTTATATAAAATTGGCAGATTGACTGATATCAGTGGTTTTAAAATGGTTGATCTGCATCCACCATGCATCATAAACATTCAACTATCATTCACTTGGTAGAGGCATTCAAAAAATCTTGACCCGCATCCGCTCCCAACTGATCAAGCAGGCAGATTTTTTGAACCAAATTCGCTGCCCTACTACTAGGCAATGTTATTGCAGTAGTCAACACCGTGCTAGTAGTCTACTATTTAATCATGACTTCTTTGACCTTAAATGAGTTTGGGCTCGAAGCTTCTTTGAAGATGATCTTCTTCGATACTCATAACAAAACAAGAAACGAAACTAGTTGATGTTGTGATGATATTTCTACGACGTGGCTCATCACTAATCACTGATGAGATTTTTACAAAGTATAAACCATGTGAACAGTGATGAAATTTTCTAATATAGAGTCAATTTACAACCAATAGAGTGATACATCAAGCTATAATTGCGTGAGCATAACGAAAAGCATACGGTATTACATTTTATTCAAATGGTGGATGTATCTCTCAACAATTATTTTGGTTAAAACTTTATAGAATCTTTGGGTAGGATGGAAACTATCCCAAAACAAGTAAGCAGATACATTGGAGCACACATATGATGTGAATCGATTGCAGAGTATACCTGCTTCCACAAGTCCAGTTCCACAACATCCTTTCTTTATTTCCTCAAACCCTGAAACATTAATTTCCCAATTCTAGCTATATATACATGTTACTATAAAATTCGATTTTTGTAATTCTTAGAAGTTGTGTTCGGTCTAAAATTTACCATAATGTTGTGAGTTTTCTATGATGTCACTGAAAGGAGAGTAGATATCGATGTAGAAGACATTTGAATTTGGTAGGGCATAAGCCAACTGATCCAACTTGAGTGAGAGTCTGGCATTGAAAAGCTGAGATGCATAGTTTAGATCTTGAGCACATTCTCTATGAGGACCTCCCTTTAGGGTTCTTTGTAATGGTACACATCCAATTGGTGGTGTTCCTACCACTGCTATTTGTCTTGCTCCATATCCATGTAACTGCTGCTTAGTTATCTCCATATTATCAGTTCAGTAAGTTAATATTTGAACAGTAACTCTCATAATTATAATTACCGTGAGATTTCTGTAGTTTAAAAAAAAAATCATAGATAGGTTTTTGCTAGATGAAATCACTTTGACTAGTTCCAAAAAATATATTTTTGTTTTAGATCCTATGATAACTTAGTTTTTAATTCAAAACAGTACCAGAAAAATCACCATTTTTTTACTAAAAGGAGGTTCGAAATCGAACCCACAACATATAATATTAGTTTCGTTTCAGCGGTTACTCGAGTTGGATATCTCTGACCCAATCACACAATGATAAAATCACCATTGCATTGCATAACTATGTTCCTAAACCTGGAAATTTTGCAAACTCCTATCTTACGGTCAAGTTCTTATTAATTTGGGTTCGTTTAGTTGTTAGCAAATTTCAGTTTACCTGGGGTAGATAAATTATGAGCTTAAAGAAAAGGATGGATGAAGCAGCGTACCATAACGAAACTTGCGGCAGAATTAGCCATCATTGATGTAAAGTTGTGAATGTCGTATCTGAGCGATTGAGCACCTTGACCATAGTATGTAATAAGCAGATCGTTGCTGCCTGCGACCACAATGGCTAAGCCCTTGGTTAATAAGTGATCAGTCTTATCTTTCCCTACTAACCTCTTTACTCTCGCTATGTATTGCTCGAAATATCTCAACTGCTCCAACAGTGACCTTACATTCTGGTTATATTTTAGATGAATGATCATTAGGCTAAGAGCTAGATATGTAAACTAGAGGGGGGTTGTTTTGATCTTACTGATATTTTGGATGTTAAATGGTAATAGCCACTACCACCCGAAGCAAATGATACGCCAGTGAGAAGTTCTTCTAGCTTCACGTTGGGTTCCAAATATGCCGGTACAATCGATTTTTGTCCTAAATATCCGGCTGCATGGATTATGATACCAACAAACAGTAACTAGAGGAACTAAAAATGATCATATATAACGACCTAACAAAATAAAACAAACAAAAAATAATAACCAAAATAAACCTTAAAAAGTTTTTGTCTTCAAAATAACACTTAAGAAAAAAAATGACTAAAATAAAATTTATTAAATGATGTAAATATAAATTTATACGCTTGAGTTAATTAATCTAAACTTATGGTTTAAAGTTATGAGGTGGGTTTTGGAGGTTATATTTAAAACTAAAGAAAAAAAAATCAAAATAAAAAAAATCTATTTTAGTCATTTTTTTTAAGGTCTATTTTTATGACAAAAACTTCAAAAATGTCTATTTGAGAGATTTGCCCAACAAACAAATATATCCTCGTACCTCAACATTATAATAATTTCGATGTTTTAGAAGCAAAGATAGCATTAAAAAAATCTGCAAAATGTTTCTGGAAGGTCTTGTTCGCTTAACAAAATAACAAATATATTATCTTCTAAATGAACTATTAAATAAAAAAATAAAAAATGTCACATATTAACGGAAGAAGTACAAATTAGGCCAAGCTCCGGCTACCTCCGGCCCAAAAGAAAAAAAGAGAGAGAGAGAGAGAGGAAGAGGACGAACATAGATAATCAGAAGCGACCTTCCCGTTGCTGAATCTACCGGTGGCAACTCCCGTAGGAAAATCCATGCCATAGGGACTAAAATTACATCTCATTTCTGTTGTTAGATTATTATTATTTCCCGTGTCGATGATTGAATCCCCAAAGTAAAACACTGCCGGAGTGGTTTCGTTATGTGCTGATGGATTAGGTGGTGGGCCTGGACCAGACTCTTGTGGTAGCCATGGCCACAGTCGTCGGTGGTGGATCACTTTGGAATGGGTCGTCGTCGTCACGAAAATTATACAATATGATGATACGATTAAAAATATAACCAGCATATATTGTTTCATACTTCTATAACCTAAAGGAAAAGCTTCTCTAACAAAAAAAATAAAGATTACTAATGATACTATTTTGCATGTGTGTTTATACCACTATGCTATTAGATTACTAATGATGTCATTACGAATGTGTGTATATTTTTTTACTACACTTGGACATGCGATTTATGTGTCGTGTTAGGGTTCCGTGTGTCTCAAGCTTCTTTTATCACATGTTTGAGATTTTCCTTATTTTCAGCTTCATTTTCCTTATTCGGGTCCAAAGTAGTAAACATACGTAAGCGCAAACAGTTGCAGATCGAACTTTAGTTCTGTCCGGAAGTAGTTCTAACTTTTAAGATACTGTAATTAAATCGCTTTAGGATTTTTTTATGTTGTCAACGAAATGCATAGTTATGCCGATTTGAACTCGGATATGGACTTTAACACACTATTAGGTTACTGGTCAAAATTTATACAAATTAATCAGCAATGAATAGAGTAGCATATATGATCATTGTACATACACTTATGAATTATCTTATCATCAAGATTCTTAAACTTGACATCATTTTATCTTTGAAATCATGTGAAAGTAAATGAATTATTGACACTCAAATGATAATAAATGGAGCAGCTTATATACTATTGTTTTAATTTATCCGGGATCCTTAACAAATATTGTAGGAGCCTATGTAATGAGAATATTTTTGGAATGGCGAAATTTTCAGTCCGAAACAAACCTTTTCAAAGACAAAGAAAATTGATAGGTAACCATCGTAAACAACAATAACTTCGTAAGAACAATACGCTAACTAACACGTACGTATGCAAAATGTTTTCTCTCTTTTTATCCTCACACGATAAAACACATTTTGCTTAAGTATCTGTTAATTAGAATATTGTTCTTATGAAATGATTGTTGTTTATGATAGTTACCAATCGATTGTTGTTTATTGTTTGTTCTAATTAGTTAATTAATTTGCTCCCCGGTTATCTTAATTATAGTCTAAAACGTACCGTATGTCGGTATGTGTTTGTTTGCTCAACATAAGGAATACAAATCTTCAACAAACATGACTGGATCCGTGAGGAATCCGTTTGAGACAAAATCAAAAATCTTACATGACTATATATCTCAAATGTTGTTTGCATTATTTTTCGAAGAAACTCATCATGCCTACATTATTAATATTACAAAAGTTTTCCTTTTCGTAAAAAAAAAAAGATTATTAATAATATAATAAAGATAGTTATTAATCAGATAAAATGGATGTATTTCTTTACAAGTTTTTTGTTTGATATTTCATAAGCTCTCTGACTGGGATGGATACCGTCCCAAAACATATAAGACGATGTATTGGGACATATTTTTGATGTCCTCTCTTTGCAGAATACACCTCCTCCCGTCAATCCTATTTTGCAACACGGTTTCTTTATCTCCTCAAACCCTGCCATGTATTCAAATTCATATGATCTCATATTATAAGTAACCTATATGAAATCTCACAATGGTACGTAATAATAGAAATAATATAATAGATTTACCATAGTATTCAGGGCTTTCTAGCATCTTACTGAAGATAGAGTAGATGTCTCCGTAAACAATTGTAGAATTTGGTAGGGTTTTTGACAGTTGGCCCAAAATAATTAAGAGCTTAGAATTGAAAAGCTGAGCAGCATAATTTATATCTTCATTACATCTTTTTTTCTTTTTAACTCTCTGTGAAGGTGTACATCCAAGTGGTGGTGTTCCGATAACTCCTATGCGTCTTGCTCCATATCCATACAGTTGCTGCCCAAATATTTGGATTAATATTTTTTTTTTGATAATAAAATTACATTTTAAAGAAAATATAGTTTATCGATGATAGTAACACGTACCAGAACGAAACTAGCAGCAGAATCAGCCATGCTAGTGGTAAAAGAGTCGACGTCATTTTTGAGACGTTCAGCACCGCTTGCAAAATATGTATAAACCAGATCATTGCCTCCTGCGACCACAATGGCTGCTCCTTTGCTTACTATCTTTTTAGTCTTCTTTTTTCCTACTAGCTTCTTCATTCTTTTTTTGTAGTCTTGGAAGTATTTCAACTGGTCCAACATTGATATTACTTCCTGATTTAAATAAATCAAACGATCAGTGAGTGTATTAATAATGATTAACGTTGCAAAAAAAAAATATCTAGGGGATTATATGATGATGTTTACCCCTGATTCAGATGTTTTAGGAAGGTAGCCAGCACCACCCGAAGCAAAAGATACGCCCGTAAGTAGATCGCTTTGTTCTATTTCATTTTGTTGTAGTTTCTTGTCTAAATATGCCGGTACAATTTCTTTTACTCCCAAATATTTAGCTAGTTGAATCAAGAAACAAGGAGAAAAATACTTAGAGGAAATATTTTAAAACGAGCTAGGTAATCAACGGGGAGAACACACATTAGGCCAAACTTTGGTCCAAAAAGAAAGGGAAGGTGACAGAGAGAAAGAGGGTACGAACATATATAATCGGATGCGACCCTTCCGTTGCTGAATCTACCGGTGGCGACTCCCATTGGAAAATCCATACCATAGGGACGATAATTACTTTTTAGCTTTGTCTCTAGGTCATTGTTATTTCCTGTGTCAAAGATGGAATCACCAAAGAAAAACACTGCCGGTATGGTTTTGTTCTTTGGCTTAGGTGGTGATGGGACAGGTGGTTTGGGTGGGCTAGGTTTTGGCGATGGGGCAGGTGGTGGCAGAGGTTTCGGAGCTGGACTAGGTGGCTTAGGCGGGCTAGGTTTTGGCAGTGGAGCAGGTGGGGGCAGAGGTTTCGGAGCTGGACTAGGTGGCTTAGGTGGTGAAGGTGATGGACCTGGCTTTGGTGATGGACCAGGTGCTGGTGCTGGTGGTGGCTTAGGTTGCGGCTTTGGTGGTTGCGGTGGGCATGGAGACGGGGCAGGTGCTGGTGGTGGCTTAGGTTGCGGCTTTGGTGGTTGCGGTGGGCATGGAGACGGGGAAGGTGCTGGTGGTGGCTTCGGTTGCGGCTTTGGTGGTTGAGGTGGACATGGAGACGGGACAGGTGCTGGTGGTGGCTTTGGTTGAGGCTTAGGTGGTATTGGTGGACATGGAGATGGACCAGGGGCTGGTGGTGGCTTTGGTTGAGGCTTTGGTGGGCTTGGAGATTGTCCAGGTGGTGGACCAGGCTTTGGTGATGGGGATGGTGGTGGGCCAGGTTGTGGAGGTTCCATTGGCCATGGAAACGGCCAAGGTCTCGTTGGCCAAGGCCTTGATGGCCAAGGCCAGAGCCGTCGGTGGACTACTTGAGCATGGGTCGTCGTCACAAAGAAGATACAAAAGGATATGAAAAATATAACAAAACGAAATGTTCTCGAATAAGAACGGCGGACCGTGGAAGATTGCTTCATGCTTTTACTACGAGTAGTAATACGAAAATTTCCATTCAAGCGATTTCTTCTGTCATGTCAGTATGTGTGCACGTATGTATATATATATATATATGCATTACGAAGATTAGGGCATGCGATTTATGTGGCCGTGTTGAAGTTGCTTTTGTCTCCAGTCTTCTCTCTTCACACAATTTGAGATACATTCCTTATATTCAGTTTCTAGTCGGAACTTGACTATTTTTAAGCATCTTTCGTGACTTCTTGGAACTTAACTCTCTCTTAAGGATCTCCAACATATATACTTGTCTCTTATGGCTTCTTCTCATTCACACACTCGAACTTACCTGATATTCAGTAAACCATCACTACTCTCACCCTCGACCCTCGTATCCGATTGTATTGCGCAACACTATTATAACACAGTACTCTTCTATCAAAAAAATGAAGAAAAATACAAGATGGTTTCCGAATAACTTTAACAAGTGAATTGATCACATATACAGGAAGTTGAGGAAGAACAAGTATGAAAAAAAAAATTGAGTTTTTTAAGTTTTATATCACTTAAACCTATCGATCAGTTAAAATGAAAGAAAAAGGTTGAAGTCTATTTACCCCTATTGTAGCACGCATTTTAAAGACGTTTACATTTCAAATAGTGGGGTTGGTGTCGAGGTAATTGAGAAACAAACTCATTACAGTATTCGCAGTTCGATTCTCCTTAACCATCAAAGATTTAACATGTTTCTCTAGGACCTATAAAATAATCGGTTGGTGACAGTTATCGGACACTGCGGATAATAAAAAAAATATATATATTTTAGGTTTTTTTTATTCCTTTGCTTTTTATTAACGTCAAAAAAATTTAAACTAGGAGTGGGTTTTTTTTGGTCAAAACTTGAGGCCACATTACATATCAAATCCAAGAAACCACTCATCATGTACTCAGATCAAACCGAGTGTTGGAGTTTATTTGTTGATGCTGATGTCAGAGTAATGGACCCCATACTGCACTTCATTCACTTCAAAGGTGCCATCAGCACCATCAATAATACAATGGTAGCAGAATAACACGCATTATAATATGGGTCAGCTCAGGGGCGTGCTGGTCAAGCATGAGTTTGAGGCTAATATATTAATAAGCAGTTTAAGAGCCAATTTAGCAAGAATCATTGTTGGTTCATTACCATCATTTTGAGAAGACATGTTATATTCTTCTTAGTATAAAAGTTAGACGAATCGGTCCACTTATCATTAATTAGTTTTAAGTTGGAAATGCATCTAATTAAACATGAAATCGTATTAGAAGTTCTCTGAGAGGAAGTAAATGATCATATATACATTAAACGTTTGGTGAGTAAATCAGACAATCACCCATCAAAGAGACCGAGTGTAACTAGACAAAATAAGACTCTGCTCTACTACTCAAAATACTTTCATATAAATGATCGGTGATTGGAGTTTCGTTTGCTAATATCGGAGAGACAACGATGACGACGAAGCCCGAGAGAAGATGATGGGAGTACTTGGTGGAGGGAAGGAGTGTGCGTGTCGCGAACTACGTTTTAAGTTTCCACCAAAGCACACGTGGTGTCTCCAGAGACAGTCGATGATTTTAACCCGGGCTTTATAAGCCCAGTAATAAGATTTAGAGTAAGAAACACGTAAAGGGGTCAAAAGGGTGTTTCACATGACGTAGCAATCTCGGACCGAGTTTCACGGAGATAACAAATGACGAAAGTAACCCTTGATTAAAAAAAAGGGAAAATTGACAATTACGGTTTTCCTTTTTTTCTAATTAAGTATTGTCCCAAACGTAGGCCGAGTCGGTGGATCTGAGTGTTTCACGCCTCTTTAAATACACACCTTACCCTCTCCTTTTTTTTCCACAACCATTTGTTATTTTCTTCTCTCTCTTTCTCTCGTTTTTCGATTCACAATTCGAGTTTAGAATACAAAAATTAGGGTTTGCTTCGATTTTGATTGGTTTCGCGTCACACACAGAGAGAGAGGTTCCGTAGGCTTGTCTTAATCTTTAGGCTCGATTAGTCGTGTCCGTGTCCGTTTTTACTGTTTTAAACCGATTCGATCTTAAGATAGAAGAGAAAAAAAACAAAGGATGTCGAGATATTTCACATCACCACCGCCTGTGTATGCGAGGAACTGGGCGAACGGTCATAACTTGGTCGAATTGACTAAGGTTCGTCGATCACTCGATTCTTGTGATTGATTCCTGAACATGAATTCTCTATGAATTGTCATGTTTAATATATCCTTATATGATTGATTGAATTGCAGGGCCTTAATTGATTAGTTGTTAGATTGATTGCTAATACATCTGTGAAATTAGTCTTAACCTAGGTGATTAGCATATTGGTGGGTTTCTATATATTAGTATCGTGTAAACATGTATGTTGTTTGGTTTGGTCTGGAAGTATAGTCAACTACTATTGAGACGTGTTGTTGTTAGATGTTTTTGACTCTTGCTTTACCATTGTTTTGTGATGAAACTATGTGGGTTCTGGTTGTTACTCGATAATTCTCACCCAATAGTCTAAATCCTTTATTCTAATGGATTATAAAGATTGAAAGACCAATTATCGCCTCTAAAAAGGTGCACCGTAAAGAGAAGAAGGATAGAAAGAAAGAAAAGAAACAGAAGAATGAGAAAACCATTAAACATTTATATCTACCGACCAAGCAAGTGTCGGATGAATCTGAACAACTTGAGAGTAGTTGTTTGACAGAAGAACATGAGAAATATCTGTCTGATGGTAGCCAAAATAGTAAGAAGAGAAGAAGGGAAGCTTCTCCTGCTATTCAGAGTAGTATCAAAGGTTTGTGTTTTTTTTTTCTTTTTGAACTAGATGAATTCTATTTTTTTATAATTATGTTCTGAAGATAGTTTATTTAATCATTTGCAGCTACGCCTGTAACTGGTAATCCTCTGCGGATACGTTTTGTTTTCAAGAAACCTAAGGAACCTGAGGTTGTTGTTGCTCAAGTACATCAAGAGGATGGTGTTTGCTCCACCTCAGGGACGGATCAACCCAGTAAAATATCAAGTTCTGTCTTAGGTCATGAGGAGAATCTGCTCTCTACTTCTCTTGAGACTGACAAGACTGCAATTCTTTCTGAACCAAAGAAGAAAAAGAATCATAGGACAAGCAAAGAATCTCGGTACGGTTCATTGTTTGATGAACCTGCTCGTCCTTGTCTTTCCATGGAGGAAGACAGTAGCAACAGCGATGACTGGCTTCTTAGTGCAAGGCGGCAAGAGAATAGTTCTACCAAGTCTACTATGAAGGAAGACAAGATAAACTTGCAGAAGTCGACAGAGTCCTGTTTTCCCAGTTCACAGTTTTTGTCTGAAGTGGGAATTTTTTCATTGCCATACACAGTCCTGTTTTAGGTCCACTATATTTGTATTGTTTTGTTCTTTCTCAGCGTAGGCTAGGCCTTAACACTGTACAGTTCCACGGATTGTAACAATTATACAGATCTATAACACTTGCCTATTTTTGACTCTAATCTTGTGCTACTATATGACATCATTAGAGTTTAGGTGTTGTCCAGTTGCTTCTCTCTTTTCTTCTTCTTGAGTGTGCTTGAAGTGTAATCAATTGTTGGAAGTTGTGTGTTAAAGATGACTTTATCAGGAAGCAAGCGAATGATTACAACAAAGTGATACTCATCAAGAACAATAGACGAGAAAGAGATTTAGTCTACATAGCAAGAGTAGAACACACTGTAAACTCAAATGATTCACCAGCAAAAAGTAAAAGACACAACAACACAGCTTGTTTTTATACAAAAAGCTACTTGGAATGTCTCCCTTAAAGTGGGGATGGAATCAAATAGTCAAGATCACCTTCTTATTCTTCCTTTTGTTTACCTAGTCCTTAGCGGTTTTCTTTATCACAAGAACAAGCAACGATTCTTGTTCTTTTTCTTCTTCTGCATTGGTGGCTGAAGCACCACTTTTATGGGTGCATCAAACACTGCCTTCACATTCTGCAGAATCCCCAAAACAAAACAAAAACACAACTCTATTAGCAAGAGGTTATGCAAACATAAAGCCATGATTAAGAGCATGTTTATCGAGGAACTCCTAAATAGGTTCTTGATAAATTTTTAAGTATTAAAGTTAAGCTAAGAACTTTTACTAAGAAACAATTGGTTTGAAGGCTTCATTGCTAGAACCAACGTCAAACTATCGAAGAGAACAAAGAGGCATCTCTTGTCTTTACCTCTTTTCTTTTCCTCTCAAACACAAACCCATTACCTTCTCTACACGTGTATAACAAGAGCCGTTTCTTCCAGACCTTAATTAAGACCCGTTGCTTAAGTTATTAGCTATTTTTCTTTTTTCTTTAATTACTAATTACCTAAAAAACACAATTAAGATACCCCAATAAACCTGCTCTAACCCGGATCTCTTAAGATAGGGTTCTTAACGTAAAATTTATTGTTATTTTTTTTACATTTTTCCCGCTAAGAAACGGCTCTTATGGTTCTTATTTAAGAGACAGTTCTTAGATTTTTTTAGTTAAAAGCTAAGATACGTCTCTTAGAAAAGCTAATAACCCCACCTTAAGAGACCCCGGTTAATCCTGCTCTTATAAAAGCTAAGAACCTTACCTTAAGAACCAGAAAAGCGATTCATATAAAGTCTACCTGCTGTGTCTTTGAACTAACATTCAATGTAAACCGCAAATCCAATCATTTTCTTCAGTTCCTCTCCCTGCACAATTCTTAACAGCATTAGACCCTTTTGTTTTATATCAGCGCCACGGTAATATTACCATTATGTTTTAGTTAGCAAAATTAAATGGTGAAACATACTAGTTTATAGTATTAAACTACTTGGATGAATGTGTAATCCCTTAACATATATCTAGCCCAAAGGCCGAAGTACGCATCCCATTGATGGGAAAGCCTAGCCTTATTATTAAACTATTATCATCTCAACTTAAAATGGATCATATAATTTGATGTAGTGACCAATACTATGTATGATGCATGTAGCATATGTGATTTATTCCAAATCTCCTTTTCATATGTGAATATAGGACAGTTAGATGTATCATACACCTAGCTACATGTCTTATACACGTGAAGAAATACTTGAAGTTTGATACTCAAATGTGTGTTAGATTTAGAGCCTATAGCCAATTTGTTTTCAATTTTTCTTATTATATATACGTCAGCAATTTAAACTAGTAGTATATATTAATATGTTATGCGACTTGTCTCCATAGAAATTTGATCCAAATATTCGAGATTTAAAGACTCAATGTTAGTTGTCTCACTGCCGACGATTGTTTCACATCGATAATAGCATATTAATTATTAGGATACATCCGTATAAATTGGATTACATAACGATACTTTAATTATTTACAACTAACAAGTATAGTTACATACAGAGTGATCTTAAGCATGACATTCAAACAATAAAAATCACACTCCATAATATACTATATAAATGTAGTAGAATTAGTATATACTACATTATATATAATATTTATAATGCGAGTTAACATAAAGAAAAAGTAGATCTAAAATAAACTAGGGTATTGGAACATACAAAGTGAGGTATGTGGCCTTAGATATGGTCGATGCACAAAGTAACACTACTAATCCTAGTGGACCACGTAAGGAGACTCCAAAAGTAGCAATGCACGCTCGTGGTAACTCCACATAATTAAACCCTAGCTAGTAAATGCGGGGAAATTTTTTTTAACACCAACATTTTATTGCTTAAAGACTTTTTTAATGGGGTAGTGGAAGAAAATTATTGAACTGTAGAATTATTCGAATGGTCTCTTCAAAAGGCTATTTGATAGCATGAATGAGAGCTGTTTATTGATTACGGTGGGTCGGGTCTTGATCTTAGATTATAAAAACATATATTGATATGTAATACGCAACTTGTGTGCATGCAATTTGTGTTAAACTTTGATTTCTTTGGTTGAAAAATGGAAGTCAACAAATAGAACCAAAGTTCTACCAAACACGGTGTATTGTTAATAAATACATGAGTTGCACCTAACCATGATCATCCCAAAACAAGTAAAAAAAAGACAAGTTGTCATCATCCAAAGTATCTATAGAATAAATGACAATCGAGCATCCACACTTCGTATAATCTATGTATATATAGTTGTTATATACACATAAATATAGCATGCGATTTACTGTATATATCTTTTCGGTGTTCCCAAGCACATCGACACACACACACATATATATATATATATATGGAATTCCAAGCTTCTACTTGCGGTTATAAATCAGTTATATAGATTGATGTTGTTTTGGTATTTTGAGATTTGCGTGGTTGAGTTAAAAGCATTACGTTTTATAAATTATATTTTCTCTCTTTCAAAATAATCCATGTTTTTTAGAAAAATATTTATATTTTATATTTTTAACGTATGTAATAATGTTAAATTATAAATTTCAGTAATTTTAATTATATTTATTAATTTTTGATTGATTAAAAGTTATGAAAAATAGCTAAACACATAAAATAATACGTTTATAATCAAAAAAATAGTGTGTTTTTTTAATAAGTGTGAAAACTCTAAAACATACATTATTTTGAAACGAAAGAGTATTGATTATTTTTGATAACCCCAAGAAGTATGAACAAAAATTCATATGACTCCTCAGTTCAAAAAAATTCATGACTCTTTGTAGATTGTGGAACATCATTTTTATTTGGTTTCATTTATACTTTATAGACGCATACAAAAACATAACTAGTATTGCAGGCTTGCAGAGGGATACTGATGACGCATTTTTAGCTAAAAACAATTATAGTTGATTAAATGCAACTCTTAATACACTTTAGTTATGTAATCTATTGTTAGCCGTCAGAGGTAAATTGTCTATTTTCTATACACAAATAAAAAATCACCCCCACACACACATCTCATTAAAGATTCTGCAGTGCCGATTGGCTCAATCGCTGAGATGTATATTACATCAGGAAAATGACAATGTTTTGATTTGCAGCACGTAGTTTTATCAAATATTTTTTTGATTTCTAGCTAGGCTTAATCGTTCAATGGTATAGCATTATACCCTATCATTTTAATTTTAATTTTAATTTTGCATTATATAGTTATATATATTTTAATTGATCGCTACGCAATAGATAATATCGCAGTGATATCCTCGCTGCTTTCAATATTATAATGTCCACCATACAAAATAACTATTCGGTATCTTCTTCCTTGGTATAGTTTTTATGGTAGCCACATGCAAACGATGCATGAAGACCGACCAATCCTATTCTGGGAAAGCCTCACCACAACGATGCAATGCCACGTAGTCAAGATCTACGGTGGATCGATGACTGGAACCCATACTTTCCCTCCACGTGAGGTAAGCAGGAGGAAAGCCAACGACGTGTATGGTCAAGATCTACCTAAAAACAGATCCCTTGTTGGACGGTTAAGATTCTCTAAACGGCTATTATAATACTTATTTCATGATCCAACGGTTTAGATTCAATAGGCGGTGACCGTCCTACATGGTTTATCGGGACTTGTACGGGCATTTGGAATGTAAACTTGAAGCTAATAATATGCTGCGACATTTTTGTGTCAAATAAATAAATACTAGTAACAAATTGATTAAAAAATAAGCATTATTATTGTTGGTTTCCACTATAAAAAGAAGCAGCTGGGCCAGTGACAAGCAACATCTGTCCTCTTGAGGCTAGGGCTCTTTATAGAGAGAGTTTTGTTTGTTTCTTAATCTTATAGAAAGATCCGTATACGATCTGTGTAATGGAAGATTGAACATTAACATGTTTTAGAAACTTTTTATCGTTTCTGTTTTTGTTTTAAACACTGGAGATTTATCAACTAATAGAGCTTTCGATTGTATTATTTGGTAGATCGTCGTCATTAAAACGAATATATCTGTTTTTATTGTTCAATATCTTTATAAACTAATCTTTCATTAAAGAAAATTTTCAAAAAGTTTCAATCAATGGAAACAATATCAGTGCAACGTTCGTCACCAGGTAAGCAGGTTTCTGGTATGAGACCATTCAAGAACCCTAGAAGAAGGAGTTCTCGTGGTTCTCTTTCGAGATCCGGAGGAAGTTTGGCACTCCCTACTAACCCGGCCTCGTCTTGGGGATCTTCGCCGGCGTATCCTCCACCGCCGCCTAATTACTCACAGCCTCCTCTTCTCCCTCTTCCACGTGTCAACAGCTCAACTCTTCACAGTTCTCGCCCACGTGTGTACAGCTCTACTCTTCCTTCCGCTCAGCCAAGAGCAACGTCTGAAACACAGCAGCAGAAGAAAGTTGATTCTTCACCAAGATTGGCTCGTACCGGTTCGGTTCCGGTCTGGTCTAACAAACCGGGTGATTTCCCTAAAGGATTTGATGGTTATCCCGGTCCAGCAATCATGCTGCTATCTCCTCCTCCGAGTAGTTTGCCCATGCCCAAATTTTCGATCAAACCAAAGCTTCGTTGCAACACAGAAGCTTCGGGAAAAACTGACGGAGCTACCGATAACATCCGGCGAGTTTTACAGCTCCGGTGAAAGGTGGTGCTATACTGCTACGTAACGTAACGATATTACTAAATAAAATAAGCCCATGGGCTTTTATGGGCTTGTATCTATCTTATTTTTAAAGTGATAGAGAGCTCTCTCCTTTTGTGTGATTTGCTAAGCCGTAACTTTTTTGAAAGGCTCTCTTGGCACAAAGTATTCCCTTTGCCGGGAAGGGTGCTTTCTTTTATTTTGTTTCCTTCTCTATGATTATGCGAAATACTAACAAGAAAAAAGTTCCTGATGATTACATAAATTTAAAAGTTAAATTAAAGTAGGGTTTATAAATTTAAAAGTTAAATTAAAGTAGGGTTTTGATAAAAACAAATCTCTCAAATATACATTTTTGAAGTTTTTATCACAAAATAAACCTTAAAAGTTATTAACCAAAATAGACTTTTTCATTTTGAAAATTTGAATATTTTTGCAATTTTTTTAATTTTAAACCTTTCCATAGATTAATTAACCTAAATATTATAAATGTATATTTATTTTTAATAAGTCTATTTTGATTTTTTTTTTCTTGAATGTTATTTTGGGGATAAAATTTCTTTTATATCTATTTTGGCCATTATTTCTTTTGATAATAACATTGACTATTGAGCTCGTACCATAAATGTAATAATCAATAGTGCATAAGGTTTTGATCATGGCATAGAAGATTGAGTTGGTAACATAAATGTAAGAACACAAAATTGGCATTATATGTGAATCAAAATCTCATGCTGGAGATTGTAATAATCTCAACCTTCTGTGAATCTGTGTCCACAATTGGGGCAAGTATAATATGTTGTTTGTCCTTCGTCTGCTGATCTTGTCTGCCAAAAAGAAAAAAGAAAAACTCAAGATGAATACACTCTTTCTCTTTGTCATGAAAGAGAAGACAAAGAACTTGAATACCGTAGACTCACCTGTCTGGTCGTGTATACAAGCTCAGGGTGCTGGCATTTCTCGCACGCCTTTTTGATCTGCAAGCTCAGAATCATCAAAATCAAACGTCAGAGACTGACGAAAAAAAGAAAGTAAAATCTGGTTTTGAATAAGTAATTCATATTTATAAACCTTTGGTAGCTCAGTGTCTTCCTGCGTTTTTTCACCAAAGAGAGATATTCCAAGTTCTCTTCTGATATCCTACAAAAAAGACCAAAAGCAATGAGTTGTATTCCAACTCTATTTACTCCCGAAAGAGAAGGAAAACACTGAAAGAAACGGGTTTAGACTGCATATGATGATGCAATGTTCTTGCAAGAATAAAAACAAAAGCAATGTCCAGCTTTGTCTGTGTTGCTACTCAGTAAAACAGAAACCAAATGCGATTGATTTACACAAACCTTGTGAATAACACATGTAAGATAGCAAAACTAGCCAGACAAGAATCCACATCGCTGGTTAAAGTTAAAAAAAAAAACATACCTCATCAGAAACTACGTAAGCTATATCCTTGCCAATGATTTCTGAAAACAACGGCGTTTTTAAAGCATAATCAAGACTAATTAAAAGTGTATGATCTATCTGATATAAAAGAATACAAAAAAAGAGTTGCATGTAAGTACCAAGAGCATTTCGGGTTGTTTTGCAAAGTGGACACTCAGCGTACTTGCTAGATTTCAAGATGAGCATCGTTGAACACATATTACAGAACAAGAAACCGCTTTCCCGAGATTTCTGCATTACCACAAACCTTTCACCTGAAAAAAACATAAGTCTACATAGGTTTGAATGCGTTTAGGA
The DNA here is from genome assembly GCA_905132885.1 of Moricandia moricandioides. NCBI lineage: Eukaryota > Viridiplantae > Streptophyta > Magnoliopsida > Brassicales > Brassicaceae > Moricandia > Moricandia moricandioides. The sequence continues at coordinate 181,900 of CAJHQQ010000088.1, forward strand.
TTCTATTTTCAGCACGAACCAGAGACTAACAAACCCCACAATAAGTAAATTTCTGACTGTAAGATCAAAAAAATCAAACCCTCAAAAACACTGAGCAGCAAAAGTTGAGCAAACAATATAAGAAAGAAACTAGGATATGTGGCGAAACCTTACTTAAAGACAAAGCTTATGAGCAAAAAAAAAAAAAAAAAAAAAAGCTTATGAGCAGAGATAGTAGGGTTTTGGAACGGTGATGAGTGAGAGGTATGGTATGCTCACGGTTCCCGGCGGCGGAGATAAAAGAAACGCAGGAAGCAAAAAGAAAATATGAATCGAAACAGATCTGTTTAAATATAATGGGCCGAGAGATGCAAAAGCCCAGTATAGGCTTTAAATGTATCTTTGAGTTGAGGTACTGTTTATTCATTCTCAATAGATTATGTTGCTAACTGTATGAAACAATGAGTTTGTAGATTCTTCCATAACATCTCCTCTCTTTCTTTTTTTTTTTTAGCTCGTTTCATCATGAATGATAGTTGAGTTACAACTACGTGCTTCAGCTTGGCCAGCTCTACGGATGTCTCGTCTATCTCATTACTGCTTTCTTGGAAGGAGATAACTTTGCAACAAACTCTTTCTACTATTACTCCTACTACATTGGAGCTAATGAATGGATGGTGGAGACAAAGATGAAGAAAATCCGCTGCAGTGCACTCTTTCCAAAGTTCTTAGTCTATCATCTCCTTTGTAGTTTCAGGTTCCTTGTAAACTTGTATTCTGCAATTGTAATTGGTTTATTGATGTTATTATAACATTAAGAAAGGGGCATAAACACAAGACTCCTTCAAAAAGATTACTTATCCATTTTTCATTTGCTATTTGAACTTTCACATATTTAATTTTACTCACAGTGAGAGAAGCCAATATTGCAGCCGGGGTTTAGTTTTGAAAAAACTTCAAATCCCACTTCTGAATTTTAGCATAACTTCAAGGATAGTCGAAACTTCCATACTTTTATCATCATTGGTCACTCATGATACTATATGAAGGATCTCTTAATTGTCCAACACTATATTAGCCAATGCAAAATAAGTTCTTATGTAATTCCTAGATACCAATTAATCAAAGATGTCAGGATGGCCGAGTGGTCTAAGGCGCCAGACTCAAGTTCTGGTCTTCGAAAGAGGGCGTGGGTTCAAATCCCACTTCTGACAATTTTATTGATTTTTTTTCTCTAAATTTAACTTAATTTGTGGGCCTCTCAAATGGTAAATAAGTTAGGCCTAAAAGATCCGTGGATTTATATAACAGTTTGATAATGTCAAGATTGGTCATTGGTTATCTACCATAATATACAGATGACTGTAAACTGAGAAAGTATATATGTATTTTTTGTAAAAGGATTTAAATTGTTCCACTATATACTTGCCACCGAATGTTAATCAGTAGACACTTCAACGTTCCATTGCTCTTCTTCAAATGCATCTTATAATCAAGCAAGTCAATACCTCACACAAACCATCACAAAGTTACTAAAACTACTTTTGATTTTGCAATGGAGTGTTATTATCATTACTTTTTTACCGTCATTAGCAGCTAATGAGACCATAAAATGCCCTTAAGTCCACACATGTAACAAATGGGTTGTCTTTCTTCAACAACTCAGGATCGTATAGCACCATTCTAGTTTGGATTATACATTTTCTATTGGTTTCAATCATAATCCTGTAGTGAGAAAAGCTAAGACTATAACTTACCAAACCTGATCCTATCAGAATCAACAGCACAGCTCGTAGTAACTGCAAGAGAATAAAATTTTGAAGAACAGAGAGGAACAGCAACATTCAAAGTAGTAGCCATTGACGAGTAAAAGATGTACCAACAAGGGACTACAGAATCGAATGAGATGTTGAACTAAACACACACACAAAAAAAAATAAGCTATTTTATTGCAATAAAAGTAAAAGTTTATATCTGTAATGAAATTCAAACAAAACCAGCACTTCATCACCCTTCCGAATCTTTTTTATCCCAATCCGTAACAGTTGCTTTAGCTTCCGTACAGCTTATTCACCATTTGCTGTTCCTTTAGAAGAAAACTTTTTGAGAAGATTAAAATCATTACAACGTGCAGCTCTTACTGCACATCTTCACCACAAAAACTCGTGCCTAGATAATATGATGTGGAGGTCCGAAAGTTTTAATGGATTACCAATCCAGTGAGATTCTGACGATATTCATCTGTTATTATAATCAGCCATAGTCAAATTCGAATTCATCTACAAGCAGGACAACGTTTCACTTCACAATCCCCTACTACCATTAATTTAAGAGAGAAGAACAAGGGTTCATAGGTCAACGTAGTTGTTGAAATTTTATTAAGGAAAAAAGTTTGTGAGCTACACGAAGTTTATCCTAATATGGTGGAAACCATCCAATGTTTCATAATATGTTAACAACTACACGATGTTTATGTTAATACATGCCACATATACGAACTAAATGATTATATGGTGGGAACATCAAAATCGGGTTTAATTGATTCTAAGAAAAGTTAATGGGGTCAAACTGTAATTAATCAGAAAATTATATTTAAAACAAAAAAAAACTAAGTTTTAGAATAAATAATTGTTACATTAAATTTTGATTGGGTAAAATTATAGAAAATAGTTGAAAATAAAAATAAGAAATTTGTAATTGAAATTTAATATATTTTAATATTTATGAAAACTTTAAAAATATGAAGACAATAACTTTGATATAGTCGATCATATTAATTTCCAATATAAATTTTTTAAGGAATTCATATTTTGGGGTTTTAAATTAGAAATGAATTTTGGTTGACAAATTGTAAATATATTAACAGTGAATTATTTTAAAAGTCAAAGAAAATGAATGCTATGTAAATTTTAATATCATAATATATCAAGATTATGTTGACATAATGTTTACAAAAAGAAATGTTGATGTTGACAAAAAAAATCAGATATACATACATATATACAAATAATCATGTTATTTTAGTATCTATAGGTAATATTATAAATTTGGTATTCGTAAACAGTGTGTCAAATTACGGTAACATATTACAAAAAAAATTATAATGCTTATGTATATTATATCATTCTAATTATTAATAGTAGTAATATATTTGTAAATGGTATTTTACAATTTTATGATGTTAATTGTAAGTGTTATTAGACGTAGCATTTCTTTTCTTTGACTTCTAAAATAATCCATCTTGTTAATCTATTTAAAATCTTTCAACCAAAATTTATTTCCAATTTAAAATTTCAAAATATGAATTCTTTAAAATGTTTATATTTGAAATTAATATGATCGACTATATCAAAGTTATTGTCTTCATATTTTTAAAATTTTCATAAATATTAAAATATATTAAATTTCAATTATAAATTTATTATTTTTATTGTTAACTATTTTCTATATTTTACCCAATCAAATTTAATGTACACAATTATTTATTCTAAAACTTAGTTTTTTTGTTTTAAATATGATTTTTGATTAATTACAGTTTGACCCCATTAACTTTTCCTATAATCAATTAAACCTGATTTTGATGTTCCCAACATATAATCATTTACTTCGTATATGTGGCATGTATTAACATAAACACCGTGTAATTATTAACATATTATGAAACATTGGATGGTTTCCACCATATTAGGGTAAACTTCGTGTAGGGTCACAAACTTTTTTCCTTTTATTAATTGTTTCTATCTTTATTGCTTCAGACATCTACTAAAGTTCCTTCAATTATATTGAGTCTCTCTTTTTTTTTATAATCATTCAGACTCTTTTGTTATATATCTCAAGATGAAGCAATCAAAGATAGACAAAAACGAAGAGAGATTAATCTCTTATATGTATATAAGATAATTTTAAAAATAAGAATCAAATAAAGTTAAGGTTATTAAAACTAAAAAAAACAAAAGATTTTATAATGAAGAAAGTTTATTCATCAGAGAAGAGCGATCGGTACATCAATCGACACATAGTCTCAGACGACCGTCGTGAGAATTTTAGATCAAATCTCATCATTTGAATATTCTACTTCCTTTACATTCCAATCAAAAAGAAAAAAAAAACTAATCAATTTTTCTTGTGCAGCATAAAACAAGATCAAAGTTCAAAGCTACGGGAAAAGAAAAATAGAGACGAGGGGAAACAAGTTTCGAACAGGCGATAATGTTAACGTAGGCTAGGTGGCCTTTTAAAGGATGATGAAGAAACAACACAGCCTAGGGTTTTATTTATCGCATTGGATACGACAACGTTTTAAAGTAATGGGCTCGTTTGTTTATCTACATTCCTGGCCCATTACTTTAGGTTCAGTTTCTTGAACGATGCTCAAGTGTTTTGAATGAAAGGAAAAAGTATTTGGATATGCTTAGAGGGATTCAGAGAACCATTAACCCAAAACTCATTTGGGGTGTTTTTTTTCGTCTGACTAAGAAAAAAAAATAAAAAAAAACAAAAAAAATATAAAAAAAATATTAAAAAAAACAATCGCGGACAGCCACATATCAGTAGAGTCCGCAAACAGTGGAAGAACCAAAGCAAGAAGAGCTCTCATTTAAGAGGTTTAAGCAACTCTTTTGAGATGTTAGTGGGTCTCACCCCCTTAGGCAATCCACTAAACACCTCCATTAATCATCATCTCAGTGTTGAATCTGATCTGTGTTTTAATTTAATGAACAACAGTTTTCTTTTCTTTTTCTGTTTACATGCTAAAGGGGTTTAGGACAACTCCAAAGCATTGGTTCTATAAAAGAAATATTTCATGATGAACCTGCAAAACATTTAAGTGTGTATCAAGGACCTGAAAGATTATACAGCTAGTAGGTGTGAAGAGCTTTCCAAACACCTAATCTAGAAAACACATAAACTTACATGTGAACGTCTTGTCTTCTGTTTGTAGAGTCAATATCCATTGCAAGAAAACCATGAAAGATCACCTGAATCTACTTCTTGGTTTCATTGTGTCTTCATTCCCAAGGCAAAGGGTTAGAGAGACCCATTTCAAACCATAGTTGGCAAAAGATTTGTTGAAATCATTTTTTAATAAAGGTCATCATCGACAATTCTTATAATAAGAGTTTACAAGTGTACAAAGGAACAAAAATGTAAAGGTTTTGATCAACTCACAATCAAAGATGATTTTCTTTCTACTACGGCTGAAATGAAATAATTAGAGTTATCAATGCTGAAAGGGAAGAAACTTGAAGAATGAGTCAGTTAAAGAGATTAGAAACAAACTCTTGTCATTAGAAACAACAGATTCAGTCCTAAAGACACAATTAGATAGTTTCAAATCACAGAAGGAGGTTTCAGAGTTTTTAAATTCCAACTACTTGGCTCTTGCCTTCTTATTAGAGAGTCTGCTAGCCACGAAATCATCATCATCATCAGATTCATCATCGTCATCAGAATCCTTCTTCCGCTTCTTCGTGGTTGGTTTCGAATCATTTCCTTTCTTTTTGCTTGACAAAGCTTCAGATGATGTTTTTTTTACTTCCTTCTTCTCGGTCACTGACTTGGAGCCGGTTCTTGGGGTAGAAGAAGCCGTTCTTGGGGTGGAAGCTGTAGATTTGGCTGGAGAAGTAAACTTTCCAGTCTTTTGCAACTTCTTCTCAAGAACTTTCTTTGCCTCTGCAGCTGGAAGCAACCCAGACTCCATCATCCTGGGATTAAAAAAAAAGGGTCTTCAAATTAGCATAGTAATCTGAATCAAACCATGAGAGATGTAATAATAATGCTTTGTGTGGTTGGTTTGAAAGGACTCGCCTTTCCTTATGAACAATGTTATGTCATTCAAATTTCATGTGAGTTTTAATGCCAGTGTCACCACACATAAGAGACCATTCGAAAACTAACAAAAGCAATGCATATAACAAGCCCCAAAGGAAAAAGGAATACTTCAACTTGGTGTAGAACTAAGTTTACACACTGAATGATCAAACATAATAATCAGACTCACACCAAAACAATATACATTGTATTTGTAACTATAACGAGGTTGCAGAACAATGTAGGCACATAAAGGAATAGAAAGGCTCACCAAATCTTAGCCATTTCGCTAGTTGGAACTTGCTTGTGGAGTGACTCATAAAAAATCCTAAGTGGATCTCTCTGCAAAATTAAAGAAATCAAAAGGTAAGCTCTTCAAATCTGCAAATCAGAATAAAAGAAACAGTGCAAAAGTTCACCTCCTCAGGTGGGTCTCTCTTCTGACCAGGCAAATCATATACTTTCTTCTCCTTCTTCTTCTTCACTTCTCCCTCTTCTTTCCCTGTCTTCTTCTTCCTTGCCTCTTCTTCTTCTTTCTCTTTCTCCATCTTCTTTTTCTTCAACTCTTTCTCCTATAAACCAACACAATGCTTCATCAAATCTCTAACCATCCTAACGATTACTACTCTCATCTCCAATATATTATAATCAGACAGAGAAAGAGAGAAGAAAAATCAAACCTTTGAGACGCCAACAGAGGAAGCCCTCTTGGAAAGAGGTTTCTCATCATCGTCGTCTTCCTTTTTCTTAACTGGCTTTGGACGAGACCCAGATAAAGATGACTTGATGGGTTTGTCATCATCATCATCATCGTCGTCCTTCTCTTCCTTCTTCAATTTCCTCGAAGCTGATGCCGTAGAAGAACCAGCATTGCTGGTGTTTGTAGGCTTCTTCCTAACAAGGGAACTCAAGCTCTTGTTGTCTTCCTCAGCCTCCTCGTTCTTCGCAGCTTTAGCATCATCCGATGTCATCTTCTGCTCCTACCAACAAAATATCGAAACCTTTAACTTGGGGGAGATTTGAGAAGGAAACCGCTGTTGTGTTATGCCCTAATCCGTAACATAAGGGAACTTGATACGGTGTCGTTTCATCCAAAAAGGAAAATCATCAATTCCTTGAATCGAACCGGAATTTGCCGGTTTGAAAAGAACCCGGCTGAATACAGATTTTCTGCAGTAAACCATATTTATATGATTTAGAGTATAAGAGCATGATTATTAGGGGTATTTAGAGAAGTTCTTAAGCGGAAAGGACTCAAAACAGCCGGTTTCAAAAACTCTTAATTAAGAGCCTACTTCTTCTTGTTTCTTGCACTGTTTGCGGGTCCTAGTAACATATGACGATCTACGATTGGTTCGTTTTTAATTTTTTAATTAAAATAATAATAATAATGATAATAATAATAATAATAATAAAAAAAAAACTCCCGATAAAGTTTTAGGATTAATGATACTCTAAAATCGTAGCTGCAAATTTAACTACACGAATAGAACAATAAAAGGATAGAAACACAAACTCAGCAGAGTTTGGTAATGCATCTAAAAACATACCTAAAGGCCAAACATTACACTAGAAAAGAAGAACAAGCTCACTAATCTCTTCAAACGACTTTTGATGAGCCAGCTTGTCATGTGGCTTTGAATGCAAGTCCATAACCTCAAACTTCATCGAACTGAACCTTGATGCATTTACCGGTTCCAAACAAACCTTCACACAAGAATGCAAAATGGTTAGGATAAAGATCTTTCCTCCAAAAATGTATCCTATAAAAGAACTTTTCTGGAAGAATTGAATTTTGATGGAAGTGTTCTTTCCTCAAAGGAGGAATATGGGTAAATTGATCTCTCTTGGTCCCAACAAGAGGAAGGTTGAATAGATTTTTCCATCCGTGGAAAATCTGTGGGACTAAGTGTGAAACTTTTAAAGTGGATTTGTTCCATCAACCACCGAGACATATTGTTGGAAAAGAAAGGATTGATAGTTTCCACGTTGATTGATTTCAATAACAAAGAATACAGTAGGTCTACGTCTCGATGGTGCCAGAGCTGAGATAATTGTAGTGTTTGCCCTCTTCTTTTTTCTCTAGGCATCGATTCGCAGAGAAATCTATTTTTTTCTTCAAAATTTTTTAGGTTCTAAAATTAGTTGCAGAAGTTGAAAGCAAGAAATTTTATTTCAAAATCTCATTACAATGACGACGATGATGGTCATGAAATCGCTGGCTTATTTAGACACAATCAAGTTAACAAGAACGATGATCAAAAGCATAATAATCACCACCACCATTTTCCAACTTAGATATTTTGTTGTCGAAAGAAAAAAAAATAAATCATTTGTTGGTGGAGATGCCGAGAACTCCAGCCCACACTTGCGTCCTCACCTTTGCTCTCTGCGGCTGACTAGCAAACGTGCCACCGCCGCCGCTGCTATTACCACCAACGTTGCTGTCTCCACGGACAGTTGTTGAAGAAGATTGGCCGCTTGGGTCGCTCATGTTTTTGTTTCTATGGACTCGTCGGTGCTAATAAGAGTGTTCACACAAAGGAGGAAACTAAAAGTGGATAATTATAGTCGGGGGTTGAAATGGACGCTAAATGGAATCTTTTCTCAACATCTACCCTCATTTTCGATAGTGCTTTTATTTGTAAAAATGCTAATGCATTAGCATGTTTAAATATATCAAGTTGATACTATCAACCACCAATAAAAAAATCCCTACTCACGTTCAAATCACTATAATAACAATAATTGACAGTTCCGGTTGATCTTATCTTCGAGATGGAATCTAACGGTGAAGGAGAGAAACGCCAATGGTGATCTTATTTAAAAAACGATATATATCTTCTGCAAACAACATTATTTATTTATTATGATGCCGCCACATAACTCAGCTGACCACTCCACCTCCGTTATTGAGGCATTCACTTCTCAGCATGACGCATGCAGAATGACATCATTGATATGTTCATTTTAGCGATAAGCTTCCTCGATAAAATTGATAACTGAGACATGTTGTCTTTGTAGATAGATGTTAATTCTCATTGATCGAAATCAATGGTTATAACATATTTTGATAGAGATATATTGATTTTGTCTTAACAAATAAAGAAAACTAGCATTTGACCCGCATGTCCGTGCAGGTGTTATTTTTATAAATCTTAAATATTTTAAGCAATTTGTTTGATATAATTGTATATATGACTTGAACTTAATATTTGATATCCGTTATCCGATATGAGATCCCATCCGCTTTGAAAAAGAGATATTCGGAGATCCTGATAGTGATTTTACGGATTCGACTGATCCAAGTACAAATTCGGATAGTAAAATTTTAGGTATGGATATTCGGATCCGGATGTTAAATATTTAAAATTTAATTATAGTTATTATATATACTTTTATATAAAATAACTAAAATTTTAAATTTATTTAATTTTAATGATTTTAAAGTTTTTTAAATAATAATTTTAAATAGACTAAATATATGGTTAATAGTTAGTTTTTGATTTATTTTTAATTAAAAAAAACAGATCCGGATATCCGCATGTATTCAGATTTTATTCCGAATATCCTAACCCCGAATATCCGGATCCGGATAACAATTTTACGAATCCGACGAATGCATATCCAAATCCGTATATCATAAAATACCCCAGATATTCTAGACTTAATTGTGTTTATATATTATATGGTGATAAAAAAATTATAAATTACATAAGTTATTCTTATTATATATATATATATATATATATGTATATATATATATATGTATATTGTATAAAGGAATAATACATTGTATTTGTTTGTATATATAACCACTTATAATAAATATTAGTATGTATTTTAGTTATTAAATTGTTATGGAAAGTTACATGATTTTGTTACTGTAAATGAATAATTTCATATATAATCAAAAATTATTAACATTATTATCATTTTTATAGTTCAAATATAGTTGAGTAGCTTATATGAATATGAATAAAAATAAAACTTATTTAATGCTATATATATGTATAATTCTGTTTTTATTATAAAAATTTTGAAAACACATATAAATTTTTTTATGAAGTCTTCAATTCAAATGACAAAAGTTGCTAATGGGCTTAGCCAAGCTTTATTTTTTTCTTGTTAAGAATTAATGTTTAGATGTTTGGATACAAGAATAATGTCAGTGACATTCTTTGTAAATATTAAGTAAAAGTAAGAGTTATTTCTTATTTGTATTTCAGTTTTAATAGATTAGATAGAAGCATGCGATAGATAGAAAATACGACTATTTCTAATATGGATTACAGACTTTATAAACTAATCGAACAGAGACAGTATCAACAAATCCGCTCTAGCACTCCGGTTAATTTCAATTGATGAAATATTGGTTCGGCAGCGGAATACAATTTTTTTTTTTTGAAAATATTTTAAGCAGAAACCATTCAAGGACAGTCTTGATCTCTGTATGTTTTCCTATGGTAGAAAATACTATTTTCGTCACATTTAAGAAGTTAATTGCACAAAGGGTAACCTGTTTGTTCTTTGGTATAGATATTACCTTGGGGCTGACTTTTTGTGTTGATTGTAGAGCAACAAACTGCAACATCTCACGAAGTTGCTGTCAATTGTATCTCTGTATATCATTTCAACCTAAACGACTGTTCTCAATTAAGTTAATTTCGTTACAAAAAGCTCATAGGAGAAAAGGGTAGAGATTTGTGTCCTTTTGACCTTCTCAAGTTTCTAACTATATAAATTTGAGTGTAAAGTTTGTCCAATGATGAAATCCGGGTTCGAATCTTGGCAGCGGAGTATATTTTTGTAAATTAAATCCGAAAAGAAAAAGAAAAAAGACAAATCAAAGATTAGGCTAAGGTCTGAACAACCATTTACATCTGATTAAAAAGACCATTGATAATGAAACCACTTTTTCTCCAACAAAAATCAATTATTCTTGTTTAGTTGACTTCATAATAAGAAAGTCACATCGAAAACCAGACGAGAGTTTTGAACTTTTATGTTTTTACTCTTCTATTTTTCCTTCCGCGTGTTCCCCGCTGAACGAGCTTTTCTCAGACTACCACGAGTGACCCTTAGTGTTTCCTCCATTATTGTCTCTTTCGAAGATGAAGCTCGCTTAATCTCTGACGCTGGCAACGTTGCTGCAACGACCTCTGACCCTTTCTCTATCTCTGTTGTTGATGGTGGCTGTGCCGAATCAGCGTTTGGTTTAGTGGCGGGTGAAGGTGATGGTGGTGGAGTAGGAGTGAGTTTGGGCTGCTGACGAGGTGATACAATAGGCTTGACCAATATAGGCTCTTTGGTTAGAAGCTGCGGTTTCTTAGCTTGTGGTGCTTGTGGACTAGCTTGAGAAGTGGAAGCTGTTTGGCTGGTCTTAAGATCTGGTTGCTTCTGTTCCTCATCTTTTGGTGCTGGTTGCTTCTTTTCCTAATGTTAGATAATGACGAATTAGAAGCAAGAGAAGTTTATAAACACTATCACCATTGATTGTACAAGGAAGAAAATGAAAAGTAAATGATGCATGATTAATTGTTCATGGAATCTTGGTAGGTGCATATATTACCTTAGCTTGAGGTTTTGGTGTTGATTGCAGAGCAACAAAGTGCAAGATCTCAGTGAATCTCGTTTGTCCATAGCAAACTGCTTTGCTACAGTACGACACTGCCATATCTCCAGCTTTGGTCTTCAGCTCAACCAAGTTGCGGTCAATTTCACTTTCGTGCTTTGCAACATATGGTCTAAAGAAAGAATCGTAGACGTATGTAGTTCCCTGTGGAAATACACATAGAAGGAAATGCAATGAGACAGAACTGCATTGGATCACATTATACAAATAATACTCTGTTTACTTACTCTGGTCTTGGGGAACCAAAGATATATGAAAAATGCAAGCTTTGCCTCGCAGTAGAGCGGAACCCTTCATGAAAACAGGACATATACAACATAAGTATATATATCACTTCATCTGAAAGTATATCTATAATCAAAAACACCAACCAGGAAGCAAAAGTATCCCCAACTCTTTCAAAAATGGTCAAAGCAGCCACCAAAATCCTGCAAGAAGTTTGAAGAGGAAGATAAGACTTTACTTTTACAAAACAAGAAAACATGAGAAAAAGAGGCAATCACGAACCAATACTGGCACCAGAAACGAAGCTGTTGAATCTCAGGCTTATTCTTCTCAACTGCTTTGTAGCATTCATAAGCAGGATATGCATATCCAAACACCATACTGCCAACAAATAGAAAAGTCAAAAGCTTTTAACTCTATGATCAAGTACTACTCTGGAACAGTCAATGAAGAAGATAACGAGTCATACACAAGTCCTCTTGTTAGAAAAGATCCAATCATTGTTTCAAAACCTGATAAAGAGAAAGAAGCAAACAAAAACGTGTTAAAAGAAGCAGAATCAATCGATCTTAGCTGGATCATCTCAACCAACTACACGTACTGAAGCACAAGAAATGACTTGAATTGGAGAGAAACGAATGTGAATTACTGTACGAAAACTATCTACTGGTGAAATGAGATTAGTGTCGGCAGCGAGAAGCTCGAGAAAACTCAAATGTGGTACATGACAAGCAAATCAAAGGACTAAAGTCTAGCTTCGATCTATTAGAGTAATCCTCAGTCTTCGAATTTGGATTTGAAATCGAACTTAATATTCATCATGAACAACCGATTAAGAAACGAGAATCCACACTTGTGCAGAAACTAACAACAAGGAGCTAAGATTAATGCCGATCTCTATCGATAAACACAATCTCAAACAAGACGAGGAAGATGAGGAGTCGATTTCTACTTGAACCGGATGAACAAAACAATACCTCCTGAGAATGCAAAAGGGATCGAAATACAGCAGCGAGACTTCGACGGAGCTGGTTTCGATACGTCGGCGACAGGAACGGATTGATCGGTGGAATGCGGGTGGCGACCGTTACGCAGACGGCGGCGATAGTGAGAGAGAGAGAGCGGGGGAAAGAGACAAACTAGAAAAAAAAAAAAAGTAAATCAAAAGTAAATTAAATTGTGGCTTTACTGTAATACTAGCGGTTCTTCTTAAATATTGTTTTGGTTTTTCGTTACGAGTCCTTTTCAATTCTCTCTTGTAAATATGGGTTTAATAATCTCCTGTGGCTTAACCTAGCGTACACTAGCACTTTTATAGGTTCAGTCTTTTGAGATTTAAAACGGACCGTTGAGATATGAGAAACAGGGACATAAAGAATGTATGTACTCTATTCGCTTTGTACCTGATTGCCAACGTACACTTGATCCAAGCTCTTCTTGTGAATGAATGCTTTTACTAGTTTCATTTTCTTTTCTTCTTTTCCATCTCATTCTATATTTTGATCTGGATTATTTCATTTCCTAAAATAATTAATAAGGATGGCTATATTTGTTCATAAGCTTATGCTAAATATGGTTTGGAATTATTAGTTGGTTGTATTTTAATTCATACTATTACTAAATGTGATCTTATTTTAGTCATTGGATTCCACTAAATTCTTTCTTTCTTTCCTCGTCATATTAATTATGTTAAGGTGATTGTAATATTGCAGCTTTTTCAAAAATAATAAATGATCATGGCTGTATTTCTTCATAAAATATGAAAAAGTAATTTAGAAACCGGAAATATATAAACCAGACACTGTTAGGTTATTATTGGCAATTTTGCAAATAGAGAGCTTTACAATTACTGCGATTTGAATGTAAGACACTATAAAGTGATCTAATTAGGCATCATGATGATGGTAAAAACACGTTAACTATATAAGTAGAAAGACGTAGATAACATTAGCATGCTTTATGCTATCATGTCCCTTCTAATCATGGAGTAAATTGCTACAACTTAACCAAAACGCGTTTCACAAATCTGATTTCGATTAAATCCGGATCGAACCATTTGGTTAAAGTCAAACCGGAAAAAGGGTTTGTCGACAAAAAGAGGATGAGGGGAACTGTTTTCCATTATTAAAGCAAAGAAAGTATCCCAAAAAGGAACTAACGTCTATATTGGTGATCGGTAGTTAACACATCAACATTACAGTAACAACAAGTCAATGTTAAAAGAAATGGCGTCAAGTTTTTATCAAAGCGATCAAATAGCTTTTAATGAATTATAGTTGACACATGTTATTTAGGAACGAGCATTTTATACGTTAAATTTAATTTGATTTGTTATTTATTTCAATTCAATACAAATTTGGATATATGTAAGTCGATAAATCAAATCAAATACTAAAATTTAATATCCGTTAAAAAATCAAATAAATAATAAATATTAAAAAAATTAGAGTTAGATATCCGATCTGATCCGATATTATACAAATAAATATGAATAAATATTTTAAAGGATTTATTTATCAAATAACTAAAAAAATAGAAATTAGATTTTGAGAAAAAGAATAGAAAGAGATAAGAAGAGAAAGAAGAGGAGGGGAGAGGAGAGGATTTTGGTTATGTAGTTAATTTTTTTTTCTTGGTTAGCAAGTGAAATTTCTGTATTTTAAATGTGTAGTCTAGGCATGTCAAGAATATCAAGAATCATTTTTATTCTTGTAATTTAAATGTGTAGTCTGAGATTTTTTGTTGCTGAACACATCTCTTAATAAATAAAATCTGTAGAAATTGAAGACTAGTTTTAGACCAAGACTCATATAAATAAAGCATTTCGACTTCTTATTTTTCTACAACAAAATTGACCCGAGAAAATAATGAATATCAAACAAACTTTTGTGATGTTTTCTCTTGTAGTAGCATTAGCAACGTCGTCGTTGTCCAACTCCAACGTTTTAGCGTCACGGGGTATGTTGTAAATTGTTCATTGTTCATCCATCTTTTGATCATTTTTTAAAAAATAACTTCACAAAAACTTGTCTTATATTTTTATTTGTAGTGACGTTGGCAGATCCATTGTCTAATTCCACCGTACTGGCTTCACCGGGTATGTTTTAGCTGTATAATATATTTAGTCATTCTAAAGATAAAGTGTTGATTTCCATATAATATTTAGCGAAATTTTATTTCTAAAACCGATTAATTGCATATGGGTACATTTAACATAAGTTGAACATGTGTTGCAGGCGTCGAGGCAACACCATCTCAGGTTCACATTTGCTATAAACCTTGTACAAGAACTTACGGAGTCTATCAGTGCTACGATGACTGTCTAAGCAAAGATTTTGATGATGGAAATTGTGAATATAATGGCCTTTGTTGCTGCACATAATGATATAAAGTCGTCACCTAACTGGCAATTTGAGCGTTTGAGTTATGCTTTTATATATATCAAAAGGTTATGCCTTTCTAATAGCAGATTTATGTAAACCGTTCAATGAAATAAATATTTTATTATATCATCGCTTACATAACTTTAGTTATTTCTATCTATAATTATATTTTATAAACCAAACTAGCACTGTATTAACTTTGTTCGATGCAAATGCTAAAAAGGAACATTTACTGAGGTCAAAGTTAAATAAAATACGTATTAACAAAATATTTTTATGATGCTGTATATCCTTCATATATTTTTCAAAAAGTCAATTACAAAAAGAAGTCAATATCACAAAGGCCAACAAGTTAATGCCGCCAAATCATCTAATCTCCATGGTTCATCCTATCGAAGATCAAAATTTATAGAGCTAAAGAGAGGAACCATAAGTTTAGTAAAAGAACTGAAACTAATCTTCATAGGTTGTTTGTACCTGTTAATTATAGATGACACATGTTAATTAGGGATGATCATTTTATCCCTTAAACTTGATTTGATTTTTTATTCGTTTTGATTCGATCCATAAATTCGGATATCCCTAAGTCGTCGAATCAATCAAATACTAAAAGTTAATATTTATTAAAAACGAAGCAAATAACAAATACTAAAAAATCCAGAGATGGATATCCGATCCAATCCGACATTATACAAATAGATGTATATGTACAAATAAATATAGATTTTTATATGTATAATTTTTTTTAAAAAAAATATTTTAACATATCATTTTATTAATTTTATTTAAAATTTACTTATAAAATCTTTATAAAATATCAATTTTCTAATTTTTTGTGGGTTTATAAAAAAATTAATTAATTTTAGAAGTTTATGGAACATATAGTTTCATTAAAAAATTATTTTATATTATGCAAAAACGTTTTTTGAAAACAAATTTGTATATATATATATTTAATTTGCTTGTATTAAACAAAATAGATGAAATATCCGTAAATATTCGTAAATATAAAAAAGACTTGGATATCTATATTTCTCCGAAACAAAGTAAACCGAAAAATCAGATACTCGTAAAATACGAAATAAATCACAAATACTGAAAATTACAGGATTATCTGATCTGTGTTCACCTCTAATGTTAATTAAACAACGTACATCTGAATGATGTAAGCTAAGGCACGTATCATATAATTCTCTTTTACATTTAAGATAAATTTTAGCATCATTTTGTGAAATCACATATATGCATATTGGCACACACAAGGATTATATATACAAGCCATAGTTATTTATTTTGTCAACACAAGCCATCATCATTTGAAGAAAGTTAATTATTATTTTTTTGAATGAAGAAGAAAGTTAATTTTAATCGCAGTTAGCACATACCCATCTATTGTTTGTAGCAAAACAAGACAATTAAGATAATTTGATCGTAGGGAAAGTAATATATATGCTAGACTAGCTCTACGAACAAAAATTCAACGTGTTACATCCCATTAAAGAAAATGCATGGCCACACACACTAATAAACTAGTAATGCATGGGCCGATAGCGGCTAACGAAGTGATGGTTTCGCTAAACGTGACGGAAGCCGTTTGTTTTGATAACTGATAAATATGTAATACCTAGAAGAAAGCCTCCGGCCCAAACCTATACTACAAATCCTACCCAAACCCAAAATTTTAACACGATCCAAGAATTTTTAACCGGAAGCGTCGAATTTTTATGTTATTTCTTAAGATTATAAACTCAGAAACTCTATAGGATTTGCACGATAAGTTGGCCCAAGTAGACGCAGCATAGTTAAGGTTTACTATGTGAATGACATGGTTTAAGTTGTATAGTTTTACGAAATATATGCTTCCCACTAACTCCTTACTCAGACAACGTGGTGGTTTGAACTTTGAAGTTGACTCTTAATGAATGTTCACAGGTACGTGTATTTAAAGTATTCACCAAAAATTGATAAAATATCAATGATGATGGCGACCGCCAATTGGGACATACTACTTGCCACATTTCTTCCTACTTCCTTTAGATTTATTATCAGGGATCCAGAAATAAAATATTCGGAATGTCCGAATCCGAATAGTAAAATCTTAGATCCGTCTACACCAGATCTAAATTCGGATTTCTTAATATTTAGATTCACATATCCAAATTCGTGTTTCTAAAATATATAAAAAATTTAATTTTATTAATAATTATATTTGATATATTAATATTTATATGTATAATAAAGAGAAATACCTAAGATAGACCTAAAAATACTTTCGTCACCAAAATAACTTTTAATGAAAAAAATGACCAAAATAAATTTTATTTAAAGGTGTAAATATACATTTATACTCTTTGGATTAACTATCTATACTTGAGGTTTAAAGTTATGGGGTAGAGTTTTGAAGATGAGACTTAAAATAATAAAAAATGGTATTTTTTTTTAAATGGTATTATTTATTTATTTTTAAATATACTTTGGTCATTTTTTATTTGAAATCTATTTTGTGAGAAAAACTTTAAAGAAAAATCTATTTAAATTTGTCTTAAAATAAAACTTATAA
Organism: Moricandia moricandioides; assembly: GCA_905132885.1. NCBI lineage: Eukaryota > Viridiplantae > Streptophyta > Magnoliopsida > Brassicales > Brassicaceae > Moricandia > Moricandia moricandioides. The sequence goes on from CAJHQQ010000088.1 coordinate 199,493, forward strand.
TATTATATTTTATTTTTACTAATATTATATGTCATATATATTCATAAATTTTGTATAAATATTTAACTAATGTATTATTTTAAAAAATTTGTATTTTTTAAAAAAATATATATATACATTAATTATTTTTATAGATTTAGATCTAAATCTAAGTATCTGCGTTTACTACAATATCTAAACAGTATTTTTATTTATGTCTGAATTCAAATACTAAAATTACTTACCCGGTTCCAAATACCTTAAATTTCATGATATCCGTCCGGTCTGTATAGTGCTTCCTTTGAAGGTAAGAGTAGTTCCGTAATGACTACAAAGATTGCGGACATAAATAAAAAAAAAACGGTTCATCGTCCCGCGTGGTTACAGGTTTGATCAATGTCGGTGCATCTCTCTCTCTCTCCTCGCAGCTAAATCTGTTAATTTCCTTATTTGAATATTTTTCCATGATACACGACTTTTCCAAATCTATTTTCCAAAACCCCCCACTAGAGATTCCTAAAATGCATGTCCATTGACAATTCGGATCTACCTAGTTAACATTTCTCTCTGTTTCAATCCAAAGAAGGAGAACTAAATGGGAGAGAGATCGAGTTCGAGATGCTGTTGCTGTAGCTGGTTCATCGGGATCATCGTGTTGATCGCTCTAGTCCTCGCTATTGTTTTCACCATCAGGCATAACAAATCTAATACACATTCCGATGATGGAGCCGATCATATAGTTCCACTTCCAGGCTCCATTGATAAAAACTACGCCGATGCTCTCAACATCGCGATGCAGTTCTTCGATATCCAGAAATGTAAATCATCAACACTCATCTTCTTACTCCTGGTTACTAATGATTCTTGTCTTTTTTTTTTTTTTTTTGGTGCAGCTGGTAAGCTGGAGAACAACAAAGTACCTTGGAGAGGAGACTCTGGTCTTAAAGACGGAAGTGAAGCGGGTCTTGACCTTTCCAAAGGTTTATACGATGCTGGAGATCACATGAAGTTTGGTTTCCCTATGGCTTTCACTGCCACTCTTCTCTCTTGGTCCATTCTCGAGTACGGTCTTCACATGGACTCTGTGAACCAGTTGGATCTTGCTAAAGACTCTCTCAGATGGACCACTGATTTCCTCATCAATGCTCATCCTTCTGCAAACGTGCTCTATATCCAGGTACAATCATCAAGCGGATCTCGGACACAGACTAATGAAACACTGATCTTGATTTACCAAAGTTTTATAAGTAGACATGAACTCCTAAACTATGAATTATTTTTAATTACATTTTTTTATTAAATGTTTATGGCCCCCAAAATCTCGGATAGCTATGTGTGCAAGTTTCTAAAAGTAGTGATTATACAATGTATGAAGGTTGGAGATCCGGAGACAGATCATAAATGTTGGGATAGGCCAGAAACAATGTCGAGGAACAGAACTCTCACCAAGATTGATACAGACACTCCAGGGACTGAGGTTGCTGCAGAAACAGCAGCTGCCATGGCTGCTGCATCTCTAGTCTTCAAACAAAGTGATCCTAAATATTCAAGCACGCTTCTGAAACACGCCAAGGAGTTGTTCGGTTTCGCGGATAACCACAGGGGATCTTACAGTGTCAACATACCTGAGGTTCAGAGTTACTACAACTCGACTGGATACGGCGATGAGCTTCTTTGGGCAGCTTCATGGTTGTACCATGCCACAGAAGACAAAACTTACCTAGACTTTGTGTCTAAAAATGGAGATGAGTTTGCTAATTTTGGAAGTCCTTCATGGTTTAGTTGGGACAACAAGCTTCCAGGGACACAGGTTACAAGTTACAAATCATGGATCATGTCTTGTTGTTCAATAATACCATTTACTGAGTTATATAGCATTGCAGATACTATTATCAAGATTGACCTTCTTCAAAAAAGGCTTATCAGGAAGCAAAGGACTTCAAGGTTATAAAGAAACAGCAGAAGCTGTCATGTGTGGGCTCATACCAGACTCCCCAACAGCTACATCTAGTAGAACTGAGGGTAGATACAATCTCCTACACCTGATAGTAAACCATACATTCACTTATGCTACAATTTCATAAGACTTTTATTGTTATAGGTGGTCTTATATGGGTTGCTGAATGGAATGCACTACAACAACCTGTGTCCTCAGCATTTTTAGCCACACTCTACAGTGATTACATGCTCACATCCGGCACTGAGAAACTATCTTGTGGTGACACATCTTTCAAAGCTTCAGATCTCAGAAAGTTCGCCAGATCCCAGGTTCTTTAATCTTCCATTGTGCTAAACTCATGACCTCTTTACATATATTATATATAGAACCATTTACACTTTTTCAGGCTGATTACATGCTAGGGAAAAATCCAGAGAAAATGAGCTATTTGGTGGGTTATGGTGACAAGTATCCAGAGTATGTGCATCATAGAGGAGCTTCGATACCAGCTGATGCAAACCACTGGATGCAAAGATGGATTCAAGTGGCTTAACTCGGAGGAACCAAACCCGAACGTAGCTTATGGTGCACTTGTTGGTGGACCGTTTCTAAACGAGACGTTTATAGACGCAAGGAACAACTCTATGCAAAACGAGCCAAGTACTTACAACAGTGCTCTTGTGGTTGGTCTCTTGTCTAGTCTGGTTACCACGTCTTCCTCACTAAAATCTTTTACGTAGAGTTTTGTAAAAGCCCACTTAATTAGAGTTGCACATTCTCAACACCTTAATTTGCTGAGATGGAACGTGCTATGGTTTTGTATTGCATACGGTAAATCAAATGTATAAGCCACAAACAAGTTATTTCTCGAGTGTTAAAAGTTTAACATAAGCCGAGTCTTACTATGCGGGCCCATTTTTAAGAAACAGAAGGGTAAAAAGGACATTTCATACAATGGGCAATAACTCCATCCACGAGTCAAAAAAGGAAAGAGACAAAAGTGGCAAACGTGTGGATCTCTTTAATATTCCACATCCATCACTGTTCGGTCTTCTTCTTCTTCGTCCTCCTCCAATCATGTTCAACCATATCTCAGCTTCACTGTTCACACACTACCCTCCACTGACCTTTCTTCACCAATGTCTCTTCTGATCAGATCCTCTGCTTCTCAATCTCACCTCAATCTCTTTCAACGTCGAAACTCAAAACCATCCTCTTTCTCCGACCAAAACCCGTCAAAACTAGTGTTCTTCTCTTCTTTGAGTCACAACCCTTTCGTCAGTTTGTTGTATAAACGCAACCCAACAATGCAAAATCTCACCTTTACTTCTTCAATGAATGTTAAGAGCTCCTTGATTGACCCAGACGGTGGGGAACTCGTTGAGTTAGTGATTCCTGAATCGGAGATCAAGCTGAGGAAGGCGGAATCAGAGACCATGCCGAAAGTGAAGCTGACGAAGATAGATATGGAGTGGGTACACGTGATCAGCGAAGGTTGGGCTAGTCCTTTAAAAGGGTTCATGAGAGAAGACGAGTATCTTCAGAGTTTGCATTTCAATTCTCTTAGGTTGAAAGATGGGACTCTTGTCAACATGTCTCTTCCTATTGTTCTTGCTATTGATGATGACACCAAAGAACTCATCGGAGTGTCTAAGAATGTTGCTCTTGTTAGCCCTCAAGGAGATATCATCGGTTCTCTACGAAGGTGCGTAATGGTTACACTGTAATTATAGTGCATAGAAGAATTTTGATGATGAGATTGCTTTATAAGAACTTGCAGTGAAAGGAATGCAATCACGCCTCGATTCTTTTTGTATATAAATCTTTACTGGTTTGTTGAATTGGTGGTTGTAACCTCAGGTCCCGGTGAGTGACCACCGGACGAAACTAATATTACATGTTTTGGTTTTGTACCCTTTTTGAAGTAATATTATAGTATTCAAAAGAAATTTTGCAGCCTTTTTTTTGAAGGAACTAACTGTCTTTCTGAATCTTCTGGTTGCGAAATTTTAGTGTGGAGATATACAAACATAACAAGGAAGAAAGGATAGCTAGAACTTGGGGAACTACTTCTCCAGGACTGCCTTATGTGGAAGAACACATCACTCCCTCTGGAAACTGGTTGATCGGTGGAGATTTAGAAGTTTTCCAGCCTATTAAGTACGACGATGGGCTTGATCATTACAGGCTATCTCCTAGACAGCTTAGGAAAGAGTTCGATAATCGTCAAGCGGATGCTGTGTTTGCATTCCAGTTAAGGAACCCTGTGCACAATGGCCATGCTCTTTTGATGAACGATACTCGTAAAAGGCTTTTGGAAATGGGTTATAAGAACCCTATTCTTTTGCTTCACCCTTTAGGAGGTTTCACAAAGGCGGATGATGTTCCTCTTGATGTTAGAATGGAACAACATAGCAAGGTGAAACTCTCAGCCTTACAAAATCATAAAGACTCGTTTTAATTCTTTTTTTTTTTTGATGTATATAGGTTCTTGAAGATGGAGTGCTTGACCCGGAGACTACTATTGTGTCGATATTTCCATCACCGATGCACTATGCTGGTCCAACGGAAGTTCAATGGCACGCCAAGGCTAGGATCAACGCAGGTGCTAATTTCTACATTGTGGGACGTGATCCTGCGGGAATGGGACATCCTAGTGAGAAGAGAGATCTATATGATCCTGATCATGGAAAGAAAGTCTTGAGCATGGCTCCTGGACTTGAGAAACTAAATATACTTCCATTTAAGGTAATGCAAAGTTTGTTGATTTATCTTAATATGCTGCTTCAAATCATAATCAGTGTGTTCTTTGTCTGTGTTTTTTTAATATCCTTCAGGTTGCAGCTTACGATACAGTTGAGAAGAAGATGGCGTTTTTTGATCCTTCCCGGGCAAAAGAGTTTCTTTTCATTTCTGGAACAAAGGTATAATAATAACAAGGAACAGTTTTTGAGTCTTTAGATTCTAAAGAAAGGCTCCAATGTTTTTCATCGTTGTTCTTGTTTTGGTTTAACAGATGAGAACGTATGCAAGAACAGGAGAGAGTCCACCAGATGGGTTTATGTGTCCGAGTGGATGGAATGTTCTTGTGAAATACTATGAGAGTTTACAAGAAGGTGATGAATCATCTAAACAACAACAAGCCGTTGCTTCTACCTAAAGATTACTAGCTTTTGTTTCACTAGTTCAGGCCTTCATTTTATGCCTTCCGTATTTTGGTCTTATGAAAGTCGAAATCTTTTCCAAAACCAATAACAATCCTGAATAATGTTCTTGCTTATGTCGAGAGATACGTGTTACCCTAATTGGAATGTCTGCTTCATTAACATTTCTTTGAGGTAGGTTGTATTTTCGGCCACCGGCACTAAAAAGAACAAAAAGAACTCCGTTGCCGGGATTCGAACCCGGGTCTCTCGGGTGAGAGCCGAGTATCCTAACCAGCTAGACTACAACGGATTTGTGAACACAATGTGAGATACTAATTAATTAAACCTACACCACCAAATCTTATTTATCAGCTCAACTATCGTTTGGAGTCGAATTAGACCCACAAAACTATCAAGAACACTGAAACAACAAGCCGTTTGTTTGAGTCTAAAGAATCAAATCACTGAATCCTCTTAGTTCATTACTTATCGATGTATTACATATAATGCGCAAATTTTTAAAACACAATTAGAACCAAGTTCAAATGATTTTTTTGCTTGTTATTCAAGAGAAACTCAAAAGCTCACAATGCCAGGGATATGGAAGTGAAATATATCAAAAAAAACATTACAAGGATTTAGCACACAAGAAAAGAGACTTTCAGAGCGTTCACTCGGCTCTAGACTGACCAGCACGAGAAGAGAGGATGATACCAACAATAAGACCGTACAATGCAAGTGCTTCAGCAAAGATGAGAATCAGAATCATTCCCACAAACAGCTTTGGCTGTTGTGCATTCGCTCTGCAACACACATAACAAACATTACATTACAAAGACAAAACATATTTTTTTTTTTGGTCAAGACAAAAACATATATCTAAGTACGGTCTTATATCCTTAATCTCACAAACACACAAGAGACAAGAGTCTTTCATGGTCACTTGTCATAACATGATCATTAAGTTGTGAGCTAAAGACAACATGGGTTTTCTCAATTACCTGACACCAGCATCTCCGACGATTCCGATAGCCATACCGGCGGAGAGACCGGCGAGACCACAAGCGAGACCGGAAGAGAGATGAGCATAGCCATCGAAGAGATAGTAAGACTTGGCCTTAGGGTTGATTCCAGTACTGATGATGACAGCTATGATCAGACCGTAAATACCTAACACACCAGCCATAACCACCGGAACAATCGATTTCATTACAAGCTCTGGTCTCATCACACCCATCGACGCCACGCCGACCCCGCTCTTTGCTGTCCCGTACGCTGCTCCCATGCCTGAGAATAATTGGATCAGACCGGATCGGATGAGATCAAAAAACCAAAAATCGTGGATTCAAAACAAGGAATTGGAGAATTTGAAGTTACAGGAGAAAACGAGAGCGGCGGCAGCGCCGAGGAATCCAAAGAAAGGAGCAGTTTCATCGCCGCTGAAACCTGAAGCCATCGCTCGTCGTGAATTGTGTTGTCTCCGATGAGATCTGATCGCAAATAGACAAAACAATCTGATGATTTACGAGAGAGAGAGAGAGAGAGAGAGAGACCAAACTTATGTCAATAACTATTTGATTGATGTGGTAATTGCTGACTGTTTTAGTCGGCGTGTAAAATTAAACCGGACTAAAATTAGCTAACCCCCTAAACCGGACCGTACCAAATTTATTATTCGGTATATGTAGTTTTGTTTGGTATTGGTTCAGTGAGCAACACGTAACAACGTACAATGTAAGAGCATTTTATTGCAAAGGGCTCCTTGTTTTTTTTTCTTTTTTTTTTTAAAAAAATTAAAATCATCAATCGCGGGCCGCTACGTATCAGTAGGACCTGCGAATAGTGCAAGGACCAAGGAAAGAGGGTCTCTTAGTTAAGGAATATAAGGGATAGTTTTTGGGGGATTTAGTGGATCCCACTCATTAAGAGACCCACTAAGATCTCTACTAAACATGCTCTAAAGTCTATTTGCATGATGATGCTTTGAAGTTTGAACAACTGGAAGGTTTTAATATTTTTTTGAAGTTTATGTAGCTCAGTTTATAATTCATCACACTGGCTTTGATCTTGAATTTTCAATTTATCGGCGTGTTTTTAACAAACAGTTTGACTGACCAAACTACTTATGATGCAAAAGTAAACTCAAGTGGAGATACACTATCGAACATTGATCCCAAAACTGTTAATTATTCACATTTTTACATCGAGAAGAAAAAGCTTAAAACAATTTCTTGTGATGGTCGTTGTTAATTGATCATGCTAACCATTACTTCCTCGACCAAGTGATGGTAGTTTAGTAGTTTTTTTTGGGGGGTTTGGTGTTGATTTTCTCTTGAAACTAAATTATTATTATTTGATTAGTCCGAATTTGGGTTTTGGCCTACATAATCTACATGTTGGGTTAGATAAAGCTTGAGTTTTGACCTAAATAATTTACATGATGAATCGTAACAGATGATCGATTCACTTTTTGGAATTAGTTGAAAGATATTCTAAACTCAAATCAGATATACATTTTCAGATTAATCCATTATGTAACACAAAATGCGTTTTTCCAGAACCAATCGGAACAGCCTATAGAATATGTTAAAAAAAAAACATTACTCCCTCGGCACATATGACTTAGACACCGTGGGTCATGCATGACATATTCTTCAAGAGTCAGAATCATGTTTAAAATAAGATTTATCTTTCAAAACTATTGTCTTGCATATGTTTTTTTAATCAAATTTTGCATAGGTTTAATTATTACAAGACAGCGAAAATTGTATGTTCTAGTACGGATTTTCAATTTTATAATGAAGTTAAATCTTTTATTTGTCACTTCCAATGATTCTAGATTATAAATATGTATATGGATAGTTAAGAATAATGTGATAACGCAAAAATAGGAGGCTCACTATTAGCAACATATAAAAATAAAGAGTCAACTAACCGCATTCATGAACGGAATTTCACCGGTTGATCATTAGATTTGGCGATACGAAAATATAAATATTAATTCATAAATTTTAAGATATGTGTCTATACATGCAATAAGAAAGTGGAAACAAGGTCAATAATGATACAAATAGTCTAATTCGACCTGCCAATATGTATGTACATAGTGTAGAATGAAAATATTTGTATCAATAATGTATAAATTATTATTAAATAAATGGGTTAATGTAAATACCAATATATGCATATAATTGAAATAACTGTTCAAAATAAGAACATGTAATCCTCGGCACAATGTGTTCGAGTGATAAGAAGAAAGGGTTGAGACGCTAACACGCTTCAGATTCGATACAACTTGCTCCACGAAACTAAGTTATATTATTTCTGAACGCGTACACAGATATGAACACATGCTTTCAAACCCAATTACATACCTGGAGAAAGAGTTTATCCGTAGGCTGCATATCTCACTTAAAAATTAGTTTAAGTCTTTCCATAGGTCCGAAATACTTTTAGATTGAAGAAAAAGAAAGATAAAACATGTATGTTTACTATAAAAATTGTTATATATGAAAATTCTAGATATAATCATGGAATTTAAGTTTACATCCCTTGAACAAACACTTTAATTATAATATATAATGCATGAATCATGAATGTTTTGCGTTTGTTTATGAGTTTATATTTTGTAATGTTGTTTATTAGAAAACTTGGGATGACCAAAATGACTAACATGCAACGAACTCAGGTTAAATAGCCCCTGAGATGACGAAAAACGTAACGGACTTTGACTTTGTATAATCTATAGTTGCATGTTTGATGTTAGCACAGCATCGCCATCACTAATTCGTCCATGTCCACCGAAATAATTAATTAATAGAGGAACTATTCACAAATAATCGTAGTTACATAAGTAACGTCAAATAGTATAAAATGTTCATTCGACCATTATCGTAGATATATGATTTAAAATTATCTGAAGCGAATCATACTCTGAGAATTAGAACAATATTTGACATCTGATCAAAGAAAAGAGGGGACTTTTTCAAAAACAAGAAAAAAAAGAGAGGGGAAAAGCGTCGACGTTTACTACGTAGCAAGTCTAGTTCAAAAAAGAAAGAACATTGACGTTGACGTTATCGAAGAAGCTATAAATTTGTGCGATTAGAGCACTTCCAACGGTTGGAATTCCGTTGGGGTTCTAAACTTTTTTTTTTCTTTTTGATTTTTTTAATAAAAAAAAAATTAAAAAAGATGAACCAATCGTGGACCGTCACGTATCAGTGGGGCCCGCAAATAGTTTAAGAACATGGTTCTTAATAGGGGGGGTTTAGAGCTGGTTCTAAACAAATTGTGGGCCCACAATGTTTTAGAACCCCTAAAAACCATCTAAGAACCCCCCATAGGAGGTGGTCTTAAGCTATCATGAGACACAGTGTAACATCCCGATTCTCGCCATCCGATCGGAGTTTCGATTGGGTGTTGTAGACACGCATCTACTAGTTTTAGATCACATATCGTGTTTTATTACTGGTCCCGTGAGTTATCAGACGCATACATTCGATCAAATACCAACCCAACTAAATTTATATATTTCTATTTACAGTACTGCACACAAAGAAAATGAAAAGAAAGGCATGAATAAATGAAATATTCAGTGAAGTGATTTTAGATTAGCTCATAATACTCTACATTGCTTAATGTAAAACAAAAGCTAACTAGCCACTACAATCAATCATCAAATGCACATACTATAATTATAACATCATTTTCATATGTTTTCTATCAACCTAGCGATCACATAATACAATGATTCCAGTCATTGCTACAACATAGACTTCACTCGAATCGGCTACTCAACACCAATCATCCTAGACGTAAGGATCTATGGCCCGCTCACGGACGTCCCACCTCGTGTCAACCTAATCCATTGTCTCTCAGCTTCCTAAATAACTATTCGAGTTGCAGCTCGTTGCCCCTTCCGGCTCTGTCTGCAACCCCGGTCCTAGCCATAATTATGCCACGACTCGGCATGACTCGATCTCACGGTGCCCTTCACATTTTCTATCCCGCATTTCAGGGTCAATGTCCGTTCACGGTCTTATTCACTTAACTCCCCGCGGGTACCTCCTGTTAGGCTACTGTCTCATGGGTACTCATCACATCTCATTCTAGACGCCACCCGTTCTCGGTGTCTCAATCAATACATCATTCACATTCTCATTACTCATTCTCATCATCATTCTCATTAACCCTAACTTAAACCTTAACATATTCATTAGACACCACCCATTCTCCGTGTCACATACAATTTTACCTTACAATTATCCGCACTTCTTTCTAGCAACCTAGATTTTGTCATCATTCATCACAATCCACATCAACACAAGGCAGTCCATTAAGTTCTTTAAACAATGTGAAGGTTCTTATGCATCTGATCCCTTCATCTAACAACATAACTCCCATTATGATCAATCAACCTAACTTTCAACCAAGGACTATCCGAATCCGAATTCCAACATCAACAATATAGAGGATTATGGGAATAAACTAAGTTCGAATCACCTCACCTTAGAATAGATCTAGAGATCTGGATCTGGAAATCAAGAAAATGGATCGGTAAAAATCCAAAAACTACGATCAACACCACACGGCTACCACCACCACCAATCGTGGCTGATCGGCGAGGAAAGAAGAAGCAGACGACGAGGAGAGAAAGAAGAAGAGAGTCACACAAATAGAGAGAGAGAGAGAGGTCTAGGGTTTCTTGTCTCTGGAAATTTCTGTAAGGATATTCTTTAGTTCTGAATGAGGCAAAAGAGAAGAGGATGCTCTCTATTTATAGGGAATGAGAAAGGAAACCATATTGGGTCGTAGAGAGGCTTTCCGATTAATCCTAATGGGTCGTAGAGAAGTCTTTAATCCTAATGGGTCGTAGAGAAGACTTTCTGATTAAAAAAATTGGATCTGGGTTTTGAGATGTTACACGTAGTTTTGCAAATATAAATTAAACATGATTTTTAATGTTGGTTAACACAATTACATCATCATATAATCCCTAATTCTATTAGATATAATGATAAATTACATGCAAATTATGTAACTAATGAGCAACTCTACGGATAATAATTCTACAATGAAACTCTCCCTGAAACATTTGGATCGATGGACGATTTTGTATCTACGGATAGGCTATCTCTCTGCATCATAAATCACAAAGTATGGTTCTGCCTACTGTATTCAGAAATCTCCGATAAATTTTGCATCATTTAATTTGCAAGAAATTGTGTTTTCTAAAATTTGAACCCTTTACATATGTGGATAAGTCTTTAAATCTTGACCACTAAGCTATGATGCTTCCATAGTTGCACAAAACGTGTCAATTTTATGTGCATGAATCTTTTGCTAAAGATTGACATGCGCCCGGTTGTTTACCATTTAACATTTGTTAAGTGACTTATGTCATTTATAACAAGAAAAATAGCGACGGCCAGAATAATTTACATGCAACAAGCCACAAGAAAATATAAGTAAAACGTAACGGACTCTTAAATATACTTTTTCTTTCAAACGTAACGAAATCTTGTAGTGTTGATTATAGGTGTATGTTTGATGCCAACACATCTCCATCATCTATTCGTCCTTGAGATTCCCCGAACTAATTACTCTCAATTAATCGATAATTATGAATCAAATCCCTGGACCACAATGCAAATCCAATAATCTAAAATGTTCCTTCCACGACAACTCAAAACCTGTATATCCGTATTAGAGATTAGAAGTATATGAATGCAACCATTCTTTATAGAAAAGTTATATGTCAAATAAAAAAAGAAATGAAGAATGATGATAATTAATGAAATGTTCATAAGCTTGTTTCCACAAATCTACCAATGGCTGGTAATATAGAGACATCAAAACATGTATACTGAATACTTTCTTAAATTAGTTTTTTTTTTTAACATCAAACTAGTTATGTACTTATAGAAGACTAAATCATGCTACAATATATATATATATGTTGTGTTAATTTTATGTTTGACGTCCGCTAAGATATAGGTTATTTAAAAGATGCAGAGAAGGATGATACAAATTACAAATACGTCAAGAAAGTCAAAAACAAAAGGATTACGAAATCTCAATTCATTAATTCATTGGACTTTTCAATTTTTGAACTGATAAACAATACTATATAATACAATTAGTATTTTAAAATTACAACATAAAATAACGTTTAATAATGTCTCAAACGTGCACTATATAAACGAACAAGGTCACGATACATTTACATCACACAACACACACACCAAAAACATTAAGATCAAACAAGAAGCCGAAACAATGGCAGCACCAGCCACAACCATCTATGCTCTCTTACTAACCTCACTCCAGCTCCTCCTAACATGCCACTTGTCATTCGCCGCCGGAGGAAAATGGAATCTCCTCCTCCCCAACGTCGGAGTCTCAGCGATGCACATGCAACTCCTCCGCAACGACCGTGTCGTGATGTTCGACCGAACCAACTTCGGCCCATCGAACATCTCTCTCCCCAACGGAAACTGCCGTAACAACCCACAAGATCCCATTTCCAAAATCGACTGCACAGCTCACTCCATCGAGTACAACGTCGCATCAAACACCATCCGTCCCTTAACCGTACAATCCAACACATGGTGCTCATCCGGTTCGGTTAGACCGGACGGTGTTCTCGTACAAACCGGTGGAGACCGAGACGGCGAGTTAAAAGCGAGAATGTTCTCTCCTTGTAATAACAAACGATGCGACTGGGTCGAGATTAACAACGGGTTAACAAAGAGAAGATGGTACGCTTCTAATCATATCCTCCCCGACGGTAAACAAATAGTCATCGGAGGTCAAGGACAGTTCAACTACGAGTTCTTCCCCAAAACGACATTTCCTAACGTTATCGCGTTACCGTTTTTGGCCGAGACTAATGATAAAGGACAAGAGAATAATCTTTACCCTTACGTGTTTCTCAACACCGACGGTAATTTATTTATATTCGCTAATAACCGAGCGATATTACTAGACTATGTTAAAAACGAGGTGGTGAAAACTTATCCGGCGATCCCCGGCGGTGATCCGAGGAGCTATCCCAGCACTGGCTCAGCCGTGTTATTACCGTTAAAAATCTTGAAGCGGTTAAAATAGACGCGGAGGTTATGGTGTGTGGAGGTGCACCTAAAGGATCGTACCTCCTCGCTTTTAGAAGGCAAACGTTCGTGAAAGCGCTAGACACGTGTGCGAGGATCAAGATTAACGACGAGAATCCTCAATGGACGGTGGAGAAGATGCCACGTGCTAGAGTCATGGGAGACATGACGCTTTTGCCTAATGGAGATGTTTTGATTATCAACGGTGGTGGTTCTGGCTCAGCTGCATGGGAGCTTGGTCGTGAACCGGTTCTCGTACCGGATCTTTACCACCCCGAGAATCCGGTTAACTCGAGATTTGAGTCGCTTAACCCGAGTACAATCCCGAGAATGTATCACTCCACGGCGGTTCTTCTCCGTGACGGGAGAGTTCTCGTTGGGGGAAGCAACCCTCACGCGTTCTATAACTTCACCGGAGTTCTTTTCCCGACCGAGCTAAGCTTGGAAGCGTTCTCTCCGGTTTACCTTGAACCGGAGTTTGAGAAACTACGTCCCAGGATTGTGTCTCCTAAATCTCAAAAGAAGATTACGTATAGGATGAACTTGAAGCTGAAGTTTAAGGTCGCCGGAGAAGTAAAGGGTCCGGTTAAAGTAACGATGGTGTTTCCGTCGTTCACGACGCATTCATTTTCGATGAACCAAAGGCTTTTGGTTTTGGATAACGTTAGGTTTAAAAGATCAGGTATGTCGAACTACTATGAGGTTCAAGTGAGGACTCCAAGATCGGCGAATATAGCACCGCCTGGTTATTATATGATGTTTGTGGTGAATCAAAACATACCAAGCGAAGGTATTTGGGTAAGGCTACAATAATTCACATATATATATTCATTATTCTGTGTTTGTTTTATTTTTTAAAATATAAAAAGATGTCTCATTATTTATTTGAAGACTTGTAAAGTTTTAATTTGATTATTGACAAACAATACAAAAGAACTGTATTTGTTGTAATAATAATAATGTACTATTTCATGTCGCATCTTGATAACAAAAAGTATCTTGTCGGTGGCTCATATTCTCTTTGTGTCTGATTGGTAACTAGCAGCGTAAAAGGAAGTAATTAAAGTGGAATTAATGACTGAGAAAAGAGTGTAAACAAAATAATAGTAAAAAAAATGGAAATCAGACCACGGATGTGGCAACCCAGTTGGTTTAAACGCATGCATTGGTGTTGTTGTGCTCTTGGTTTCGATCCACCGTGGGAGGAGTGTTTTACGCCATAAATGGTATCAACAAAGTCTGGCTCCGGACCTGGGGGATTATTTGGGCCTAAGGTCCAGACACTTCCCGGTTAACCAAAAAAAAATGGAAACCAGCATTAAGAAGTTTACTCTTTCAAAGTCATAAAAGAGAAAGTAATTTTTTATTTTTGTCTTTGTTAATAGTAGCCAATGTAAGACTATTATAAATTAGTAAATTTTATTTTATTTGATTCGTAGAAGTTTAGCTGAAAGTGGAGTAAATGTTTTTAACGATAAATATTTTCACTATTTGTGTTATTCAATCACACCTTTTGACGTAGAAGAGAATAGTGCATGAAAGAAATTGAAGAAGTACGGCAAATAGGGGAACATATTGAAAAAGAGTGCTTAATTAACTTTTGTATCAATTAAATGTAAGCACGTTGTAATTTATTACACAACAACTAAGTCCTTTTTTATATCAGTGTTAGATAAGAAACGATTTTGCAATCAATGATTAAATAAAGAAGTTGGCTAATTGAATCATTTAATGTCAAACATTCAACATTTTCAAACAGAGATTTCAGAAAATGGTATTGTTGAATCATGATTGTAATGGAACATACTGATTGGAAATCGAACTGAAGTTTGCTAAGACTCGAATGTTTTAAAGAATGCAAGTATGGTACAACATAAAGCATCTCTGCTATAAGTATTAAGCTTTGTGAGTTCAAAGAATCATCAGTTACGAAAATAGCATTAATAAGAAAGAAAACAAATATATATTGGACAAAGATGATCCTTATGAGGAAAATGGTAGGCACTTTCAAGAATATGATTAATCAATGTTTCCAAAACTGAATCAGAGACTCACTCGATATAACTATTAGTTGATTGGTTAGACTACTTCAACCGGTCAAGCTAAATTTTCAATTTATGAAGATTAGCATAAATTTAGTTATATATACATTAAACAAGTGAATACTATGTAAATAAAAATTGATAAAAATCAAATGATTGATCGTCTAAATTACTGTATTTATTTGTTCTTACAACTAAAATCTCAAATTTTATGAATATGACAAAATAAAAATAGTATATGAGAACCAAAAAGACATTTTTACATTATTTCTTAAGAAAATAGAATTAAATAATTATAGTCAAATATTGATTATGAAATATTAAATTTTAATAAAATTTGAAAACACATTAATTATATATTAATTTTTTAGAACAAAAGTTTGAAATTGACCCGGATTACCGATTTTATCGGTTTTAAACCGATTTTCTTAAATCCATGTTTTAAACTGAACCGAACTTGGTTTTTCCAACGAGTTATGGTCGGACTCGGCCAGGCCGGTCCGATTGGTCTGCAAAATATTGGGATTAATAGAACTTCAGAGTCAATATATGCAAATCATCCGTTAATCATATTGAGCATCGATTGCGAGGAGATGATGTAACCAAAATGAGCCACCTTGAGTTAGATACAGTATTGGTAAAGCTGATTTTTTTGTTACATTCGAGTTTGTTGCCTCAGCTACATCGTTTTTGCTTCCCACTGTATATGTGTTCAATACTCCACATGCCAAAAATAAGAGAGTTGCTATAGAATACTTGCAATAAGTGCTTGAAACATGTCGACAAAAAAGTGCTTGAAACATTGTATATTTTTGCTGATACATGGGGCCTCTCTAACAACGACACAAGAGAATTTAAAAATGATGTTGTTCTTTTGACAAAGGTTTTCAAAATTATTGTGATGATTGCGGCATATGTAAGTTAACATCAACTCATATAAAGGATAATTGTCAAATATTTAACTTTTGAAAATAGATACATATAAATTTTATTTGGTCTTGTAATATGTGTTGTTAATTTTGAAATTAATGGCATAAAGTTCAGCTTATATTCTCGAATTAAATCAACCTTGGAAAAATACAGGCAACAAGTGGAGGATGGTGAACCCGTGTGGTTTTCTTCAGCATCCAACTCCAAGCAGCACTACGACTAGATTTTTTAATCGCTATTTAAATAAGTAAATCAAACAACATCATCTTAAATTAAAAAGTTATACAATTAGCATGATCAAAAATAGCACTTACTTCACCTTATAAAACCAGTCGGCTTAGATTGTGACAAATGTCAATTCTCAATCAGCTAAGACAATCTGATACAAATGTTCAAACCAAGTTTTACCAAAAAAAAAAGTTCAAACCAACAAACTATAGAAATGAATGTATCCCATATACGCACAAAACTGTATGGTTAGACCTATATGCAGAAGCCACTCGGGATACTTTCAGAAAAGAGATTTACTTGTATGATAGTACACGAGAAATTGATAAGAATAACAAAAGTTCAATACCACTTTGTAAAAATAGATATTATCAAAAATATATTAATATTTGGATTTACACTTTAGTGATTATTGTTTTGGGTTTAGTGTTGAAGGGGTGAGGTTGAGTTTCTAAAGATTTTATAAATATTTAGAATAAATTATTTATTCTATTTTCATCATAATTTAAAGGTATTTTTAAAAATTGTCATTCATTAAATGTAAATTTGCAAAGTGGTATCAAACTTATGCTAGAATTGCAATTTCCCCAAAAATAATATTTTTTATATTTTCTTTAATTACAAAAAATTTTGAAAGAATTTTCTTTTTTCAAATTACATGTTATTTTCGCATTTTAACGTAAAATTGATTAGTTTTATTCAATATGTTTTCTTATATTCTGTAGATTGTTATTTTAATGATTGAAATGTAATTAGTTAGATAGTTAATAATATTTTATATAAAAAATATATAAAATTAAATATTTTACTCTCTTTGTTTCATATTAAGTGTCAATTTAGTTTTTTTGAACACGGATTAATAAAATAATTATTTTTACATGTTTTCTATATAAAAACACAATTACCTATACACCTAAACATCTTTCAAACAATAGAAAAATAAATTGCAATAAAGAATTAATAAATTTTGTATCGAAAATAAAAAATGACACTTATTTACAATAAAAAGAATTTTTATAATAACATTTAATATGAAACATAGAGAATATTAAACTATGTATCCAGCTTCAAAATGTTTTATAATAAAAAATAGAAGACGAAAAAAAAAGAAAAATGGAGGGAGTAATTAAAAACAAAGAATTTAATTTCAGCACATTTTGAAAAACACAGAACAAAAAGAGAAAATGTTTATTCTCGGCAATACGAAAATCCCGCAATTAATTATCTTTTTAATAATTTCTTTAATAACACTTTATCTTCACCCTATTGCTTCTTTCGTAGTTTGTCCTCTGTACTTTTTCAATTTTGTTTTGTCTTTAGGGTTTTCTCAGTTTGTCTTCCCTTTCAGTATCCCTTGACGTCGCTTCCAGATCCGCTCCACTACACTTAGCCGTTGATTTCCCGCCACTTTCAAAACCGATTCGCCGCGTACCCTTCGGATCCGTTTTCAATTTCAAAAAACCAATCCTTTTTGATGGCAGCGACGTCGTCGGAGAAGAAGGAAGAGAGCACGGAGGAGAAGGGAGGTGAGTTGTTGTTCTGTGGCGCTACCTCTTGGGATATCATTGGTCGTCGCAAAGGTGGCCTCGACGGTAACTTGCTCTCTCCCACTCGGTTGAGGCCTCTCGTCGGCGTCAGCATTCGTTTCATCGCCTCTGGTTGCGGTAAAGCTTTCGTTTCTCTTCTCAATCTGTGATTTGAGTAGAAAAGTAGACACCTTTATACTTTATATCCTACCAAGTTTAAGTCTTTGTCTGTGTGAATATGTTTTTATAGCTTCGTGTCATTGTGTGGCATTGGACACTGAAGGTCGTTGTTACACCTGGGGACGCAATGAGGTATGCTCTGCTCTCGTTTCTCTTCATTTGTGTGCACTGTCTTATCTATATAAGCCTCTCTGAAGTGAAGTTGAATGATTGGTTGTTTCTGGAAACTTTCTTGTGTGTTTCAGAAAGGTCAGTTAGGTCATGGAGATATGATCCAACGTGACAGGCCAACAGTTGTCTCAGGACTCTCTAAGTGAGTTTATTTGCTAGTGGATAACTATTTGAAGGAGATTGATTGAAACTATTTGTTGAAATTGATTGTTTTGGTATTTCTTGTTCTGTTTCTGTTGAAGGCATAAGATTGTGAAAGCAGGAGCAGGGAAGAGCCATACGGTTGTGGTTAGCGATGAAGGCCGGTCCTTTGCTTTTGGCTGGAATAAGCATGGGCAGTTGGGTTTAGGCACCGCCAAAAACGGTATGACAAAATCTTAATCTACTTCTGCTTCTGTCATCTTACCGTTTTAATGTTGTGAAATATGTATCTTGCAGGCTTTGTTTCTGTAGAAGTTGAATCTTCGCCTCTTCCCTGTGTTGTGTCTGATGAGGTCACAAACATTGCTTGTGGGGCTGAGTTCACAGTGTGGTTAACTTCTACTGAAGGAGCCTCTATACTGTATGGTTTCTTAACCTTTGGTCTAGTTCTGTTGTTTTGACTTTTATGGCTTGCTCAATTTCACTGTTTGTTTGTAGGACTGCCGGACTCCCACAGTATGGCCAGCTTGGTCATGGAACTGATAATGAGGTAATCTATTCAAAGCTTAATACATGTTTTTTTTTCTTCCAAATTCCAATTCTTGTCTTCATATTTTCATGATTGGAAGTGTTTGGAGCAAATTGTTTGTGATTATTTTGAAACTTCCAAACATGTTTATGAGCTTGTGTATCTTCTCATGTTAAGGAGAATTTGCTATGAATAATTATTTACGTTAGTCTCTCTCTCTCTCACACTGAGTTGAGCTTGATGAGTAGATTACGTTTAGATGTCTCTATCTTTTTGCTTTAAACCAAGTTACATTGCTATTGTGTCTTTTCAGTTCAATATGAAGGATAGCTCGGTTAAACTCGCCTACGAAGCTCAGCCACGTCCTAAAGCCATAGCCTCTCTTGCGGGTGAAACAATTGTCAAAGTTGCATGTGGAGCAAATCATACAGGTATACGCATCATTCTTTTTCTCTCTCTCTCTCTCACCCACCAATCTTTACCTTTCAAGAAAGCTAACTTCAATTTCTAAATTGTCAAATTTCTCTTATTCAGTGGCCGTCGATAAGAATGGGTTTGTTTACACGTAAGTAGCTTCTCTGTTCAAAATATCGATCATTTTAAACATTTGCTCTTTCGATATACATGCCTGATACATCGACTTTTAACCTTAAAACGTATTGCAGATGGGGCTTTGGTGGATATGGAAGGTTGGTACTAGTCTATCTCTAAGTTTCACACGGTAGAATTTTAAAGACTGGTATTAGATATTGGTTGTGTCAATTGCAGGCTTGGACATAGGGAGCAGAAAGATGAATGGTCTCCTCGCCGTGTAGATGTGTTTCAGAGACATAATGTTTTGCCTCCTAATGCCATTGTTTCTGCTGGCTCTGCAAACTCCGCTTGTACTGCTGGCAAGTGACTTTAATCTGACCTGGCTTTACCTCGTGTGGTAGTCTTATATTCCGACGTAGTTAAACTTTTCTAGTTTATTCAGGTGGGGGACAGTTATATATGTGGGGAAAGATTAAGAACAATGGTGATGATTGGATGTACCCTAAACCTATGATGGATTTAAGGTTTGTCAAGACTCCACCGATTGTGAGTATTGCTTTTGATGACTAATTTTTAACGTTTTATAATTCGTTATGCAGTGGTTGGAACTTGCGTTGGATGGATTCAGGAAGCATGCATCATTTTGTTGGTGCGGATAGTTCTTGCATAAGCTGGGGTCATGCTCAGTATGGTGAACTTGGTTATGGCCCCAACGGTCAAAAGTAATGCCACATTATATAACTTAGCTTTAGCTTAAACACCACGTTTTTGACTTGTCACTGAAAACCATGCTGCTTCTTTCTCGTTTTAGATCCTCTGCAGCTCCTAAAAAGGTGGATATACTCGAGGGAATGCATGTAATGGGGTGAGTTCTCCAGCGTTTACTACAGACATGATAAATTGGAACTTCTATGTTAAAGCCGTTGTGTATGTATTCTGCAGTGTGGCATGCGGTTTAGGCCATTCTATGGTCATAGTTGACAGAACAGATATCACTGATCGTCTTGAGCAGGTAAGAAAAGAAAGAGCCAAATCTTATTTGATTGATCTCTCCAAGGATGATATTTATTTAAAGATTTTGTATCTACGTGGTTGGTTACTTATGCGATGTATGTGTCCTGCAGCTCGAGATCTATGACGGGAAAGGATCATTGGAAGGTATATTTCACTTTAGAATTGATCCCCTTTCAGAGTTTAGTCATCTTGTGATGTGTTTCTTTGTTTTGAACAGAGACTGTAGAACCAACAGAAGAAACTGTGCCAACAACAAAGCAACCACCTGCTAAAAGAGGTGCTACTAAAAAGAGGAAAGCGTCAAAAGCTTCTTCTGATTCTGAACAAGACAGTGATGAAGAAAACAGCGACAAGGAGAAAGAAGCTCAAGGCAGTGACAGCGACTACAGTGAGGATGGAGAAGAAGCCAATGGAAAGAAACAGAGCACTCGTGGCAGAGGACGTGGCCGTGGAGGAAGAGGTCGTGGCGGCCGCACTGGTAATGGAAAAGCTTCGCCGGTGAAGACCAGTGGAAGAAGAGGAAGACCACGTAAGTCTTAGAAACTACTCCTGACTTTCGAATTTTTTCGATGTGGTTTCTTCTTAACTGTTTTTCTCTCTTTATTCACACAAATGAGAGGCTAAGAAACACTTTGGTTTTCCTGTTTTATCAAACATTTGTTTAAAGCTTAAAGCCCTTATAGGACTTGTTCTCTCGGCTTATGTATTCTGATGTAAACCACATCGAATGATTTATTTCTAGGCAAGACATTTTCGAATTTAACAGTTTTGTGATCCCAGGAAGAGTAAAATGATCACACCTTAACAAGTGTATTTGTACTTATATTTATTAATATAGTTTATTTTGTAATTACGTGTATGGTGTTTGTTAATCACTGTTCAATAGAATTGTTAAATACACGAGTATCCGGATCTCAGTGGCTATCTATTTTCTATCGATTTCTTTTTCACTTAGCCTCATACTTTACTTACCTTTGTTACTTTTTTTGTTCGCGAGCGAAGGCACAGAACATAAGTTGCTTAGCTGGCATGCTGTGACTTGACACGTGTATATATTGTCAATATTACAATTGAGTAGTGGTTAGGAGGATTCGATCATTTGGTAAGAGAGAGGTACCCCACACCTTCCATGTCTTCTTTGTGCAGACCACGGCTTTTTCTCTCTTGGAATGGCCCACTATGGGCCCACAAGCCCATCTTAAATAATTTATAAAACTTCTGTACTGTTATTATTTTCTTTAATAAAAATTCAAAGAAAATTCCAATCCTAAGAGAAATGCAGTAAACAATGGATAAATATCTCTGTCTATTAAAGAAAATAATACAAAAACGAGTTATGAGAAAACTTAAAGAAACCTTTTTCTTCAGTCTTAGACATTTTTGTTAACATATCATTGTCACTATTGCTTACACTACAGAAACAAAATTTAGCAACAGATTTAAGAGTTAAGACTTCAACCAAATAGATAATGATGATTAATATTCAATTAAATTGATAAACCTAAAAGAGATGAGAGAGAGAGAGACAGAAAAAGGTACACATGGAAAAAAGAAAAAAAGACAGAGAGCACATGACAGTCACATGCGTGTTATTATTTTAGGTGGAGCAACATTATCGACTTGCCATAATTGAATAATCCCCCACTAATTCATTATTCATTCTTGTTTCATTCATTCAATGCAAACATTATTTTTCGTAGTAATCTAGTAAGAAACAAAAAAATACAACACATCTAAATAAACCTAGACATATTGAGTCCAGTTAAAATCATACTGTATTAATCTGTTGGTCTTCCTCTTCTCATAAATATTTTCAGTTTATTTTTTTGTTTGTTTAATTTCTAATGGCTAAATTAAAATTTTAGGATTTTCTCTGTAGTTTTCGTATTTAATAATATTTGTTATAAAAAGAAAGTATATAAAAGGGAAAATGTCACTAGAGAGATCTGACAGTGACAGCGTTTTATAGCTTTTATTGGCACCTCAAGAGACAGAAGAAGAAGCAGAGAAAAGATTGGCGGATTCCAAACAAGAACACTAAACCGTATTTTAATTTGCTTCCTTTGAGTTCCGTTACCTTTTGCTCCAACTTCCAACGACACACACACACTCTCCCTAAACTCGGATCCAACAAGAAGATAAAACGGTTTTGTCTTCAAAGCACAACAAACTGCATCGAACATGGGAAGATCTCCAGCTTCTTCTTGTCTCCGTATCATCGCTTGCGCCGGCGGTGACGATGCCACCGAACCTACGGCGGTTTGACGTTTTCTCTTAATTTAGTTTATACGTTCTTTAATTGCTGTTTCCAGTTATAGATCTGTGTATGCTTCCGTCAGAACCTGGTCGTTTTTTTTAAATTACTTAGGTTTAGTTTTGTCTACTTTTGGTTTATTTATTGTTTGATTTGATTACTCGTTTGTTAGTGATAATATGTGGTTATTTTTTTGGTCTGGTCTGTCTTGGAGATCTATATCATTTTGGTTTTAATGGTTTTTTTTGGGTAGTGATTAAAGCGTAGATGAACTTTGTTTTGGGATGTAGAACAAGAGCTCTGGTGAGAAGCGTGGATGGAGTTTCAGGAAGAAATCTGGGAAACATCGAGGGTTGATCACTAGTGTTGTCTCTGATACAACTCCTGCTTCTAGGACTAGAGAAACTCTTGAATCTGCTCTCCTCAACTCTCCATCTCCTGACAATAAGATTGTGTCTGAAAAGCATACATTCTCTGTTGATGATGATGAGAAGAAGAAAAGCCAGTTACCTGTTACCTATGTGGCTGAACCTGTTGATGAGAAAAAAACTCAGGAGAAGACAACGGAGCTGCCTCTTCTTGTGGAGTCGAAAGGGACTGAAACTGAGGAGGGTGATTTGATTGGAACTGAACTGGAAGCTAAGTTGGAAGGAGCAAATGCTGCTGATGCAACCCGGATTGAGAAAAACACTACTCCCGAGGTTGAAATTGTTACTAATGTTGAACCAGAAGCATCTGTAGCCGATGAAGTGATCATTACCAGAAAACAAAGTGATGAAGAAGTTGATGTGAAACTTGATGAATCTGTTATCATTATCATCCAAGCTGCCATACGTGGCTTTTTGGTATGCTCTTTTTTTCCTTTCGTCTTATGTAATGTTAGTTAGTATGTGGATGAAGCTTTCCCTAAGTCTATGAACATGGTAAATATGTTTACATTTTCGCAACCTGATTCTTATGAGAGTGTGTTGTTAAACTGCAGGCTCGAAGAGAACTTTTGAGGCGCAAGAAAGTTGTTAAACTTCAAGCTGCAGTTCGTGGCCACCTGGTTAGGAACCAGGCACTGGGATCATTGCGTTGTGTCCAAGCTATTGTCAAAATGCAGACGCTGGTCCGTGCTCGTCATTCCACCAAAGATGGTAGCCGTGTTTCAGCAATCTCGGTAAGGTTTTTTAGATGGCTGACTTGTGTTTTCAGTATCATTTATTGCTATTATAAACTTCTAAATAATACAGTTTCTAGTTTCAGGATAAGGCGGAAACAAATGCAGCAACACAAAAACTTCTTGGAAACAAGTTTGCTAAACACGTATGCCTTATTAACTTGGTTATAGTGTGCATTACAGCTGGTTATTCAATGTATTTCATGTATATAATTTTCTTGCACATTTGATTATAGTTAATGGAGTCAACTCCTAAGACGAAGCCTATTAGCATTAAATGTGATCCGACAAAACCTAGTTCTGCTTGGAGCTGGTTGGAGAGGTGGATGTCTGTTTCAAAGCCTGAGAAGATTTCAAAATCAGATGTGGCAACAGAAGAGAAACAGTTGGAAGGAACCTACAATGTCAAAGAATCATCTCAAGATGACGTGGTGAACTCTGACTCAGTCTTGGAGACCGAAGCTAGAAGTGGTCTCTCAAGCTATGAAGCAAAGAATGTAGCAGCTCATCCTGTTGAGCTATCTGAGACACAGAAAATGAGCCAATATGATTCACCAGAAGCATCTGCAGAGGTTGATCATGACGTGATCCAGTCTCATCCACTTGTTTCGAAGGATCCAGAGGCTTTGCTCGAAGAGGATGAATATGTGGATGATCAGCCTAAACATGCTTTGAAGCGTAAGGCAAGCAATCCTTCATTCATTGCCGCTCAGTCGAAGTTTGAGGAACTTACTGCATCTACTGGTTCTAGCAAAGCAATGGTGCTTTCGTCTAAAGATGGTGTTTTAGGTGAAGAAGGCAAAACAGATATAGATTCATCAGAGGCTGACACTACAAATACGAAAAAGGATCAGTCTCTGGAAGATGTTGCTCTATGTGGATCTGACTGCGGCACCGAACTCTCTGTAACTTCTTCCCTTGATTCACTTGACAAGAAGTCAGACATTGAGGGTGCAGAGTGCAAGGTTGAATCTAAGCTTCTAGAGAACGGCACTCCCAAAACAAACCATGAAGAGTTGATAGAAATCAATGTGAAAGCTGAAACTCCATTGGAGGACCGTAAGGAGGATGACGTTGAGGTTTCAGTAATACAGCATGAATCAGTTATTACTACACCAGATTCCAAAAAGAGACCGGCAGAAGATGGATCAGGGCTTCAAACTTTAACTCCGATGTCAATCACTGAATCTCAGTCAACACCTGCAAGTCAAGCGTCATCTTCAGTAAAAGCAAGAAAGGAAAAATCTGGTAAGAGTGGTTCAAGCCAAAAGAGGAAAGTTAGCAAGAAAATAACATCAACTCCCAAACAGGAAACTGGTAACAGTGAGGGTAAGAATACTAGAGAACAAGAAGAAGGAAAAGAACAGAAAAGCGGGAGAAGAAATTCTTTTGGTAATGATCAAGAAGCAAGAGAAAGCAGCGGAGGCAAGAACTCTCTTCCCAGGTTCATGCAGCCAACACAGTCGGCAAAACTTAAGGTTCAAGAACATAACTCACCAAAATCGAGCCCTGATCTTCAGGAAAGAGATGTTTCCACCAAGAAGAGACATTCATTGCCTGTTGGTGCCAATGGGAAACAAGGTTCTTCTCCTAGAATCCAACGGTCTGCGTCTCAAGCACAACCGGGAACAAAGGGTAAATAAATCTCCTCCTATGGTTTCTCTGCAATGCACTGTTTTTTTTGTATTTTTGATGCTTTGATCAATTACTGATAAAATGTACGACTCTGCCTTTGCTTTTTTTACAGATAGAAAATGGCAAAGATGAAGCTGAACTGGAGTGAAATGAGAAAAGGAAAATGGTAGGGGAGTATTTGATGACTGGTATGTTTGTTTTCAGACAATCCTTGACTCTAATTTCAGACAACCTAAGTGACAGATGAAGAACGGAGAATGGAGAAGGAGCGTCTTTTGTACAGAATCGTTTTTTTTTCTTCTTGTTTCACAAAACGTTTTATCTGTGTGGCTATTGGATTATTTGCTTTGGTGTTATTTTATTGGGACATACCTGCTCAACTGAAAGTCGTGCTATAGATTATTTTTTATATTTTCACAGAAAATTCTCTTTATGTGTTGTACAATTCTTGAAAATACACCTGAAATGACTAAAAGCAAAGCAAAGAAGACTATTTAGTAACTTGTAGTGAAGAGCAAAACTGAAAGAAATAATTTCTTAACAATAATTGTTTAAATTTTTCTGGTGATAACATAAATTGTAGTGAAGAGTGATGGTGATCATTCATTTTATTCTGTTATTAGTTTGACAATTTCCAATAGTTTCAATATTCAATACTTTTTATTATTATTCCACATCATCCTTTTTTACTTAATATTCAACAATTTAACTTTTGTCTATTACATTATTTTTTTTAATAAAAATTGGGAAAATTCCATAAAAATACACCAACTAAATTTTATTAAGTTTTTAATACCTAAATTTTATTGCTACTCATTTTAATACCCCAACTAATTGTTTTGCTCATTTTAATATTCCAACCTTTAAAAGTCTACTCATTTTAATACCCAAACTTTATTTATTTTAATTAAAAATACTAATAAGTTTCAAACAAAATTTGAAAAAAATTCCAAAATCTAAACGAAAATATGAAAATTTTCTAATTGTCTTTTTAATATTTAGTAAATAAGGTAAATAAATTATCATATTTTAAAAAATAATTTTCAAATTATTTTTGTATGTAAAAATGAATTTGTTTTTTATTTCAGAAAACAAACTAAATTCAATATTTTAAATTTTAAAATTTAAAATTTTATTATAAAATTTAAGATTATAAAAAAATAAGATAATAAAATAAGATTTTTTTAGAGTTTTTGTGTAAAATTTAGAGATTTTTAAGTTTCATTTAAAATTTATTAGTATTTTAACTAAAATAGATAAAGTTTGGGTATTAAAATAGGTAGACTTTTAACAGTTGGTATATTAAAATGAGCAAAATAATTAGTTGGGATATTAAACTGGGTAGCAAAAAAAATTGGGTATTAAAAAGCTTAATGAAATTTAGTTGGGGTATTTTTATGGAATTTTTCCTAAAAAAATTTAACATATATTTTACTAATTGATAATTTTTATGTTCAAATTAAATTTATAGAGAATTAAAGATATAAATTTATATAAAAGTAAAAAAAACTATATAATATAATTAAATAGCTGATTTTAAATAACTAAAATGATGAAAATGTTAATGATATTTAGAAAATGAGATGTGGTGTCACTAGTTTCCAATTCGTTCTTATTCAATTGTTGAATACTTTCAAAACCAAATAATTCTCATTATCAATTTTTATTATTCAACCATTTCATTGCAATGATTCAATAGTTGAATGTTTAATTCAATATCTAAATTGTAAATGGTGTAATTAACTATTCAACAAAAAGAAAAGTTACGGGGCCGTTATGGAAAAGTAGTAAAAGTAGTGGGGATTATCCGGAGAAATGAAAAGCATTTGAAGAAGAAGATAGGGCTGTGAAGAGACGTGTATAAAATGGACGGAGGGGAAGAACAATCCTTAAGACAGATAAAAACTACGATGGTGACCAGAAGAAGAACCTCTAGAGGAGGATCTAGGGCTTCCATTGCGTAGACGTATTCATCTTCTCTTCTTCCATTCAGATACTCAAAAAAGTTTTCGTGAAAAAAATAGGGTTTCTAGATGAGAACGGTCACGATTGGTTCAATCTAAAAGAGCTTTGATTAATTTATTGTGATTTTAAAGGTTAATTGGACCATTCCCGAATCTGAAAAAAATAAAATTTTATAGACTTGAAAACAAGTAAGTAAACTATGAGGGTATTGCACAAATCCAAAAGGGTATCTTGGCCACCGGATTTTAGACTTTGTCAGGTAATAAAAAAATGACATTTTGACTCCAAACCTTCCATGGATGTCTGTTTAGTTAATTGGCTGATTGCAAATGATAACTGGAATTGCAGAAAAAAAAAGTGCTGTTCTTGTTCTTATGCTCTTGATAATGTTTTGAGTCTTTGATTCTTTATATAGCGTGTATACTTGTGTTCTGTTTTTCAAGGATTCTGAAATTGATTAGTTAAGCCTATTCTTTCTGACAAACCTTTGTTTACTCTCTTTGGATTTTATGTTTGAGATAGCTGGTCCAATGGTACACATTCATGTCCTTTTTTGTGTCTGTGTGTAGTCATTCCTGTTTGAGTTCTCTATACGAGACGAGATTCTGACTGGCTTGATTTGATCAAGATTCCATGTGGTTCTTGCGTTCATGTCAATTGACAATCTGGTTTTCATGTTGAGCAGGTACGGCTCTTCATATCAGAGGATTCACCTTCACAAGTTGGATCAGAATCTCAAGATCACTTTCAAGCCAAGTCATCAGGGGCTTTACATCCAAGTGATGATAATCTTCCACCTGGTTTCGGTGGATTGCTTTTTGCAAATGAGTCTCAGATTAAGTTATCAGACATACCAGTTATTAAGTGGAAATGCTCTGTCCGGGTGAGCTTGTTGGTCTCACTTTTAGAGCCTTATATTTTTACCTGGAATCATTAAATCTTTGAAACTACAAACTGCAATCCCCCCCCAGAATGGCAATATATTTTACATTTCTTTTTCTCGATCCTCTGAAAGTTAAATTAATTGTCTGACCAACTCTCAATGATCTGTTAAGTTGATAAGCATAGAAATAATATGGTGGTAAACTGATTTTAGTTGTGTTACCCTTGTATAGTTGTATTTATTGTTAATCTAGTTGGGGATGTTCATATGTTCAGCTGTGTATATGGTAGTGAGGTATGTTCAACCTGGAATAACATGCGTTCTTGCAGATTCTGCTAGATGAGGAATGGAGAGTGGTTGCAGGGGACGAAAGCAAAGAAGCGGAGGTGCAAAATCAGAGGGAACTGAGAGTTCTTGAAGCCTTCTATCCTGGTGCATCATCTATTCCTCCAAAGTCCGTATCTATCCCAAACATATTCTTCTAACACGTACGTTTGCATATCCTTTTACTTCTTTTTTTTCTGACTTGGGTCTTTTCTAGTCCTTCGGTTCCAGCTGATGATGACAACTCCGATTATGATGATCAGCAAACCATTGTCATACCCATTATAGTTGTAGAAGATGATGACGTGGTGATGGATACAGCATCTAAACTCCCAACCCAATCTGGCGTGGAAGTGGGAATAGTGCCATCATTAACCAATGAGAACACATCGACTTCTTCAACTCTCCATGTAGCGTCAGAAATAATGGCTGCATTAGCTGCACTTTCAAATAGCAAAGAACAAGGCAGCAGCATGATAGACCAAGATCTGCTTATTAAAATCCTAAGCAACCCTAAGATGGTGGAGAATCTTGTTGCAAATTGTAGTAGTGCAGGTTCAGTCTCCTCCAACGCTAGTAGCCTCTACCCATCTTCAACACATGAAGCCAATGGAGTTGTAACCACCACAACACCTGCCTGTTCAAATGGACAATATAACCCTCAGCCAACGGTAGCCCATATCCCTCCCATGGTCTATATAGACAAGTCCAACTATGGTGCACCACCAACACCAGCAAGAGCTGCTAGTTATTACAAGAGCCTGATTCAGCAACATGGCGGGGAAAGACAAGAGGCACCGCCAGTTCAACAACATATTGGTGGTTATTGTTACAGCCTCCAACCTGATGGAGGACCTAACCCTGAGATGGTAAATAGCAATAATAATAAGCAGAGGCCAAGGGATTCGAAACCCAAGATAATGAAGCCTTGCATGTTCTTCAACACCTCGAGGGGTTGTCGTAATGGAGCTAACTGTTTATACCAGCACGATGCTACAGCTTACCAGCCGAGGAATATAAACAATAGGAATATCAGTTACAACAATCCTGAGATGCAAAGTGCAAAAAGAATGAGATTTGACAGGGTCTGAAACCAGAATTAGCTAAACCACTATCAATCTTTTTGACTCCTTGTTGTTAAGCAGCAGAGCAATTTTTTCTTTCCTCTTGCCTAGCTTTGCTGCTATATAAGTTTCAATTACTTAAAAAAAATCTTGGTTTGTCAAAAATATAGAATTAATCGGCTGAGCATCTTTCTTGAGATGATTTTCAATGCACTCTCATCATTTTTAGGAAAAGAGTAAAAGCTTCTTGTTTTGGTCTTAAGACAACAAAGATCTTCATTTCAGACAGCTAAACTATTGATACATTCATCATCTTACTACATAAACCTTAAAATAGTTGCAGATTTCAAATGGACCAACACATCAAACGCTTACAACAAAGAACACTTTCTTTCTCTGTTTTTCCTTAACACATCTAAATGTTTTTAATATAGCTACATTTATGAAACAGGAGTCTTGAGATCATTTATGCATGCGCTGTTCAAAAGCTTCATTCCTTCTTCACTCATCTGCTCAACCTCTGTTGGCGACAATATCCTTATGCACCTTACACATCCCACAAACTCTCTGCATATGTTCATGTTGTTATGTAAGGAAAAATATTGTAATACATAAAGTGAGGTTATTTAATGGATTCATAGAACAATGAGAGAGAGAGAGAGACACTTACTCCCATGGATCATCTCCTACAAGTAGAACATCACTCTCATAATCAACATATACAAGATTCCATCCTGAGCTTTGCGGGCGAGTGAGTAATCCTTCAAGTCCAAACATACACTCAATTGCAGATTTTAACTCGTTGTAGTCTCTGAAGCTTGTGACATCAATTGACCTACCAACTGACCCGGTTTTTTGAACCTACCAAACCAAAGTTCCATGTCAGATGATTTGAGAAAAAATGTATGCTTAGTGGAAGAAACAAGAGTTAGCCTTGGTTACCTTGGTGTAAGTTCGGACACGAGGCGTTGCAAGTTTCTGCCATGAGCCTTTACTATTCTGCAGCAGACTACTATCATCAAAATCAACATTGCTTGAAGATGTACCAGTTCCTCCAGAGTTATCTTGGCGAGAAAAGGCCTTTGAGTCTGCAAAGCTAGCAGATGTGATCTGCGACTGGACATCTTGGGTGAAGCTAGTGTTGCTATTCCCGACCAAACAATCAGAAGGTTGATTCTGGAGATCAGTTTCTTTGATGGCACAGAAGTCATCAAGAACTGTGTTTGAGAGGGGAGGAGGATCTAGAATGTTGCTGGTTGTGCTATTACTCACACACATATCCTGACAACCATAAAGGTCCTGCTGCATCAAGGGACTGAACTGGTCGAACTTTAGACCGGTCAGCTGATTGTCCCACACATCGTGAAACAGCGATGAGTTTGTTGAATCAGGCAGCACAACATCTGAAGTGTCCTGGGAGGATAGCAGTGATGGTTGTTTGTATGGTCTGGCAAGAGACTGGAAGGATGAGACTTGTGATGTCAGCTCTTCCGTTTCCAGGAAAGAGAATCCGTTTATTGAATCAGACTGTGGTGGGTATATCTGTTGACTTGTGTCAGGACATGGTTCAGGTTGTAAAGGAGACAAAGCATCCTCATTACACGCTGTGACTCTTCTCACCTGGCTAGCCTGTTCCACTGACTGCTGCTCATTTCCGTGAATGACTCTCCCAGAGCTACAACCAGAGAGAGTTGGTTTTTCAGATTTTGCAGGAGCATTCATACTCTGTGACAGATTCTGTTCTTGGCCACTTGTATTGGAAGCAGATGGGTTCAAAGTTAGCTTGCTTTCTGGTTGCACCATCTCGGATACCATTGGTTGTGGCATCTTCATATCTCCTAGTAAACCTCCATGCCCCATTAAAACATTCTGCTGCATCTCAGACATAAAAGATGTTGCATTCTGGTTGTTGTGAGGTCTCATCATCATTTTCATAAGCTGCTCTGAAGCCATGTTTGGGAATGATGCGTAAGGTAGAATCCCATTTGTGGAATCAGAAACACGGATTAGAGGACGTTTGATCAAGCTACCCCATTCGGTTTCACCAGCTGCAAATCTCACAAGTCACAACGGTTATTGATGCTGCAAAACAGATGAAAAAGACCACTAGAAAGGCACTCTTTGCTTTTAACTTACCAAAGTAAGATGGGTGAAGCTGACGTTTGAGTCCTGAGGTCAGAGAAGGAAAAATGAAGAGACTCTCAGGTGTTTCAATATCCCATGGACTGACCCTTGTCGGCTTATCATTACATCCAGGCTCATCCCATTCAACTTGAAGGTTACGCCACTTAGAACCAGACCATCTCAACGGATCCAAATCGCTGATTCCAACAATAGTTCCCATGTATCTAAATATTACACATCCAAGAAACTTAAAAGATGAACAAACAAACCATATTTAATACGTAGATTGTGGTTGTAGAAGATCACTTACCTACGTTTCCCTGAATCCTCAGTTTCAAACATCATTCCAAACCTCATACCAACTGAGAGCTGAGACCCACATATTGCTTTGCGGTACTTAGCTAGAGGGATCACAAACTCTGCTGGACACGCTCTGAAAACATACACCATAATCTCTTTTTTAGTTAAGTCTTGTGAGAAGATGTTTTAGAAGTGGAGATGGTTTTGAGCTAACCTTGGATTATAGAAAATCAAGAAAGGAGTGCGGTTTGCAGTTGCGTGAGCAGCAGCAGCTAGAACACCAATGTGCATACTGTCTGCTGAGAGAACAGATGAAGGAAGAGCTGTTTGTTGGCGGTTAGCTCTCCTCACACCAACCATTAGTTGCGACTTCTCATCCCTGATGAACAATACAGAATCTCCAGCTCTCAATCTCTTTGAGCCAACAAACAAACTCCATCCTGTTGTTAGGAGATGTCTCTTTGGCTGCCCTGAGAATGCAACCAACAACTGAGCTCAATATCAACCGAATATATACTGAAAGAAACAAATTATTGCTGTATACCTCTATAGATATGGCGAAATGTCCAAGTATTCTCATGAAGATCTCGAACTACAAGCTCTTGTGTTGGCGGCTGTGCTGTGAAGTCCTGTAATGTATAATGCCATCACATAAGCAGCAATTGAAGCACAATAAACAAAAGAGAGACTCACCAAGGGTTGGGAATAGCTTCTCTGCAGCTCTACGTGGCACTGAGAAACCTCCATGTGTACTTGTATCACTCGCAGTAAGCGTTTTGCAGAAAAACTCAGCTGGGTGCTTGCTTCTGTTTAGTAGTCCAAAGTCTGGTACAGGGAACACATCTCTCTCCTGATACACAAACCATTTAAATCATATAAGCTTTTGCAATGAGTTATAAAAAAGGAACAAAAGTAATTTGCAAGAAGTTAAACATACAGAGTGAACTGGTTGTAGACTCATCTGAGCATAAATTTCGTCACTGTCTTTGTCTGCCTATCAAAGTGAAACAAAGCTCATTGTCAGGAGAAACTAAAATAGTTTGCATACAAAGCATGTGAGGAAGTTTTTTAAAGAAGCATACATGAAGGGTAACATTATGGACTTGGCACATCAACTGAGATGGTAGATTTGGGTAGTTAGGAACTTGGGTTGTTGCTGACCTTCTGGTTGAAACAGCAACCTGATTCAATCAGTGAACATAAAGTCAAACCTTTGAACAAGAGCTTGTAAGATCTAGAGAGCTACAGTGTGTTTGTTGTTCCTAAACACACACTAAAAAGTTACCTGCTCACTATGACCTTGTGAGAAGTAATACACTAAGCTTCCAACTTGAGGAAGACAAACCAGAGGGCCTGCACAAGCGTGCCATAGCTCCGAGTTTATTACCGGCTTTCTCGTTCCTACGAAACCAAAAAAATTCAGGGCAAGTTAGCAAAGACTTTAAACATGATATTGACAAGATAAAGGTTGGACCTTTGTATGTTTATTTCTTAGGAATGTCATAACAAAAGTAAACCCACAAAGAAAGTGTTGCTAGAAAATTCCTCAAAAAAAAAATGAAGTGAAAATATTTAGGAAGAGAAGAAGATGAAACCTGATTGATCCTTTAACAGCTTCATCTCTTCAAGCAGAGTTGATTGAGTTGTTGTTGTTGCTCCTCCGTTAACCAAACCATTTGTTTTCATCTTGTCCTCAACAGAAGCCAATGAAGCCATCATATAGAGTTTTTTTTAATGTTCAGTTTAGTCTCTCTCCCACACTCAAGACTCAAGACTATTTTTTTGTCTTTATAAAGTCTTCATTTTTATTATTATTTTTTGGACACAGGAGGAGACAAAGAGCTCTATCGAGAGCAAACAAGATACAAGATAAAATCAAGAAACCAGAAGAGTTAAAGACGAAGCCATGTCATGGAATATAATTCTTTTTGGTTAAAGAAAACTCCAAATTCGAAGGACAAAACCCTTACAAATGACAAAGAAAACAGAGTGAGAGAGATTAAAGAACATACAAACAAAGGGACTACACACAGACAAGCATGTCTCTCTTGTGGGGCTCTTGCCTCTTTCCCTCTCTCTCTCTCTCTCTCTCTATCTCTTCTTTTCACATAACAAATTCTACCCTTCAGTGAAGAAGAGAAACCAAATGTGCCATGATGAGACAACAGTTTCTTTCTTTTTGTTTCCGGATGCAAACAAGCAGGAAGGAAGCTGTAAGAGAGAGAGAGAGACACACACACACACAAAAGCTATAAAAAAAGAAAATAACTTTCCTTTTTTTATTTCTCTGATCTCTCTCTAGATTTATACAAACGTATGAGCATAAATGTATGTATCTATTTTTGCTTGGAAATGGGAAAGAGTGTGCATGCACTTATCCTGCGCATAAACTTTCTGTATATGGTGATGCCGTTGCAGCTTTAGACTCTCAAAACGAATAATAATTAACATTCTATTGTATTGTATCACATTCATTAAGATATCTTTGTTATAGTAATATAAATGCATATAAACTTAATTAATGTTACAATAGATTACGTCAAAAATTAGTAAAGTAGAGTAGGAAGCACACGTAATCTCTCTGGGACGCACAGAGACGTAGTTGATTGTACAAGTACTTTAAATGCTTATGTTATAAGCCAGATAGTAAACTTTAAAAATAAGTACCATCTGTGACAATATAAAATTGAACATTTGTGTGATTTTGTAACCGGAATAGATAATGTTTTTGATTATACAAAAACAATTAAGACCAAAACCAAAATTGATTTAATTTTTTGACAAATGAGATTTCCTTTTTTCATGGCAATAATAGATACTTTTCAAAAAATGGTTTTTTTATGTAGATATTTGAAAAAGGGGACGTGAATGGTGATACTTTGGAAGATTTAGAGAAGGTGCGTATGATAGAAAAGAATGTCAAAGCTGGGTATATTAGAATTTTGCACCTTTTGGGCCGGTGTCTTTTTTCCTTTCCAAGTTAATAGTCATGGTTAGGGGTGGGCACATATGAAATATTTCCATAATTTTCAGTATTTGTGATTTGATTCGTACTTTACGGATATCTGATTTTCTAATTTAATTTTTATAGCTAAAAAATGTATTTCTTCTTTGTTAGGAAAGATCTATACAATTAGCATTGGCATAGAATGAAAGAAAAGGGTTAATGGTATGGCCCCTTGTGTATACTTCTTGCATGAGCATTGAATTGGAATTTTATTGCTTGTGTCACGTATCAACACACTTTGTCTCAATAATATAAAATCTCAGAAAACACATGTGTAATTGTGTGTAAATCCGCATATTGTCAATAATGTGTGTGCTACACATCTTTAGACTTTTTTACCACTATATACCATCTTTAGTTTGACTATTCTTTTATTTTTTTGGGACTGCCATGTAGACTATGTAGTTATTGCATAATATTGTATTATGATTCTTATGAAACTGATTTTATTTTCTATATAACCTTATAGACGACAGTCTTAGAACATCTTCAATGTGTATTTCTATATTTTTTTTTTAAAAAAAATGATTATTACTTAAATATCTTACTCTATACTAGAATTTTCTATTTTAGAAGAAAATAAAAAGAAATACTATTTTTTTACTATATATTTAATGATATGAATGACATTTCTTTATATTTTTTCCTAGAATATAAAAACTCTATTACATACATTAGAGAAAATCCATTTTTATAATAGAATTTCTCTGTTATATGATAAAATAAAAAGATAACTATAAAAGTGGATTAGATATGGTTTTACGGGTATATCAGTGTACCATTATGCCTGTAACATATTCTTTTTATTTTGTTCACATGCACATATTCAAAACTATAGAGCCAGAGCCGTGTCAACGTTTTTGGTCGTAGGTAATGCCCTTGATCTCTAATTTTCTTTTGCTGATCTAAGCGGATGTTTCTTTATTTTGTATAGTGGCACGCGCTTATAGAGCTAGCTTGTCGCATGTTCTGGTTAGGTAGTATTTCGTCACTTGTGATCTTCCATAGGTTTCCAAGCCCTCTTGTTACCCTGCCTTCCTCCAAGTTTTAGCATACGTTTTTGACCTTATTGAGTTTGTTTAACAACAACTACCAAATCTCATGAGCAAGTAAACATTTTTTTTTCCTTTCTAAAAGTAAACGTTTTTTTTTGCGCCATCATCTTGAGTAAATTTACCATGTTCTCTCTACAATTGTAACAGTTTATGCTTCATAACTTAACCCACCCATCGAGAAAGAATTATTGGTGGCCAAACAACTCTTCTTATGCAAATTATCGATCACAATTTTTAAGACTTTATTTTGCGTTGTATTGAGTGGAAACTTGTAAAAATAAAATATAAAAAAACAAGAAGAAAAAGTGATGATAATGGAGAGTAAAAATCATTATTTGGTGCTTTTGCGTCTGGAACTTTTGACCGCTCGGCACGCGTGAAGTGGACGGCAAATCAATGGTTGAGTAAGAGGGAAAAGAGCAGGCGTACGTTAGCGTAACTTCGACACGTGCTGTATTATGTTTATTGTTGAATTATATTTGGACCTACACCGCGCCGTTTCTGCGCTTCACAGTTCACACCTTTACCTGAGCTCTCTCTCTCACTCCTGCCAAGGTAAAAAGCAAGAGCGATTTCTAAATTAACATTTAGTGGTTTCAAATCTTAATACATTTTCATACACTTACTATCATTAGATTCACTTTATTTTATCATCAAAAACTGTACTGTCATATTGGTGTAATATATAGTGGTTTCACATCTTATAAATGTTGTAGTGGAATAACTGATGTGAAAATAAATGGATATAGCAAATAGAGCAATTGGAACGAAAATAAACTTCCAAACTTTAGAAAAAATATTAAATAAATAAATAAATAAATATGAACTTAGTGGATGGAACAATAATTGAGTGGTGAACAAATACCAAACTAGAATAAAATCAAAGTTTGTTAATACGTAGTATGTTCTATGTTTTAGACATGGGGGGGGGGACGTGTTACTTCTTCTCATGCCAAATGATCATGAATACGTAAGGGCATGTTCAAAGAGGGCACACTAATTAGTGTGCTTAGGGTTTAAATATTAGTAAAATAATGTATTTTGTTTAAGAACATGGGGAATACTCAAAGGGAGATCACTTTGTTTAAGGGTATGCTTAAAATTTAAAAATTAATAAAATAATGAGAGAAGAAAATTTATATACTAAAATTGATGTGAAAATAAAAAAAACACAAAATACAATTCCAAATTAAACATACAAACATTTTATTGAATTAAACATACAAACATTTTATTTAATTATTTCTTAATTAAACATACAAACATTTTATTTAATTAATACAACATTTATTGTGCTTTGTTTTCGTTTTAATTTTGGCCCAATACCTGCTTCCCACGTACACAAGCACAGACCCTTAGCACTGCTCTTCTTCTGGAACTCCAAAACTGATCTTAGCCCATTTTCAAATTATATCTTATTATTTTAAGCCCAAGCACATGGTTAGTGTTTGAACATGGCCTAAGGTTGCAAACATGAAATAATAATACGAAAATCAGTTAATGCTTGAAGAAATAAGGCCACGTCACGTTCTAAATTTATGAAAATTCTAATTGATTCTTTCGCCAAGTAACACACTCCAACTATAATATCATGCCATCTTCGTGATTATACTTTCTAACTGTTCAAACTCCAATTCTCTAGTATTTATTAAAAAAAAAAAACTATATACTTTATTTTCTCATACTCTTTCTGTTTTATTATAAATGTCACTTTAGGTTTTTGCACACAGATTAAGAAAACAATTAATTTTGTATATTTTTTATATAAAAACACAATTACCCATACAAAGAACTATATTTCAACCAATAGAAAAATCAACTACAACATAAAATTAATAAATTTTGCATCGAAAGTCGAAAACGACACTTATTTTATAACAAAAAATTCTTTAAAACGACATTTAATATGAAACTGAGGGAGTATCATCTTTCCTTTTTGCATGTGTTTAACGAGTCTTGCTCTTACAATCCATAATAAAAACAAAAATAAAAATATCGAGTTCCGATAAAAAAATTGAGTAAAGGTTATAAATAACTGTTTTGGGGTTTATTAGGATTTGTGTCCTTTTAAATCAATAGCTTTGGAGTTTGGACTACTTAATTAAGTGCTGCAACTAACACCAAAGGCACTATTAATAAGCTCCTTTATTATTGTCATTACCAATAGATAAAAGGTTACGCTGTCATCTCTGCCTTCCAAACAAAAAAATTACAAACGGAGTTAAAAATAGTAGCCAATAACAAGAAGACACGTGGTGGTCATCGAGTTTTCTTCATAACGGCATGTGGCTTCTCGCACGTATCTACGCGGATCGATATTTTAATCGGACGGTCACAATTAAACGACGTAAGAATCGAGCGACACGCGTTCTTGCTGGCCGTTCAACGGCTTCGTAATTCACCTCACGTCCTCTCTCAATTTCCCTAGGATCTCTCTAAACCGTAGATTCAGCAAACGTGTCACTCCTAAGAACGCTAGCTAGTAATAACATTCTTAAAAAGCACCCCGATTGAGGGTTTATGGAGAAAGTTCACACGAAAATAAAATAATAAAATAACAAAAACCTATGAATCCCTCTCTCCTAAAGTTCTATCGGATGAACCTCTTTTTCCTAAGATTCACCACGTGGCGGCCCGGAATTGATTTAAAATTTTTTTCTTTTTTTTAAAAAAGAAAATTAAAAAGAAAACAGAAAAATTTTGATAATAAAAAATTAATTCAACGTGGATCTCTTAGTACGACGTCGTTCGCAGATACAATCATACCACGAGTCGCGCCACAGAACTACCCGGTTCACACCTAATTCTCACATTAGTTTGTTGATCCAATATTCAATGTATACAGTAAACGGTAAATATCAATTAATAGTTTGATCGTTGGAGAAAAAAGAAAAGAAAATTCAACAGTATGATTATACAGCCCAGAGAGAAAACTATATATAGACTAAAATAAAAAAAATTCACAAGCGATAGGAGTAATTATGCCGCATGTTTTCTGGCACTTCGGAATGTAAAGCTGCATTTCTTATATAGAAACAGTAAATCTGCAATGCTTTTTATATATAAACAGTAAAAAGGTAGATAGTTTAAATTTTTATTACCTACTACAAATTATATTTTAACTTATCCTGTCTCGTATCTTTTTTTACTACATCTAATTATATATTTTTATCTGAAATGTATGAACCCAAATACTTTAATCATTTGAATGTCCACACTATATATAATTTTTAATGGATATACAATTACTTACTAGTAGTTAACTAGTTTAATTTGTCATTTTTAATAAAATGATAGACTGTATCAATACACTCGCTCGATTCAATCCAGAAATTAAAAAAAAGGGTATTTTTTACACTAAAAAGTGCCATATTGTAGAGTTCGCAATTGCTCTATATTTATGAATTATGATAATAAAAACGAAGAAGGAATAAAATTAGAATATAGATGGACCCCAGAATCATAAAAGTATAGTAGGAATAATGGGAGTGACGGGACGTCTCTAATAAGCTATTGGTACGTATAGTGTAGAGCATACAGTTATGGACCACTGGGTCTTATTACAGAATCTATTAAAATTTTAGATTCAGGTTTAGTCAATCTATGGACACTGACCCACCTTAATTTTCAATAAAAGAATCTTCTCATTG
This sequence comes from Moricandia moricandioides, assembly GCA_905132885.1. Lineage (NCBI taxonomy): Eukaryota > Viridiplantae > Streptophyta > Magnoliopsida > Brassicales > Brassicaceae > Moricandia > Moricandia moricandioides. The sequence goes on from CAJHQQ010000088.1 coordinate 239,389, forward strand.
TGATTTTACGGAGAACATTTTACCTAAAATATAAATGAAAAATAACAGTAAGATACTATGAATGTATCAAATCACTGGTATATCTTAAGATTATCAGAGAAGTAAAATAATCTTAGGGTTATGGCTTTCAACTTTTAACATTTTATTGGCATTTAAGTGAACTGGTCATGTTTCCTGTATACTTTAATTTCATGTGAATAATAAATGTGGGATCCTAACAAATGAAAAATCAAAAACGAAAATCTTGTAGCATGTGTATATCACTATATCATATAGTGTTCTCTATGATTAAAAGTTATGAAAAAGAGATTAAGATTTTTAAAAGGAAGAAAAAGGGACCAAGAAAGGAAGGCGTCTATTATTACATTTGAGAATGCGTAATAATGCCAACAAGAGAAAAGGCAAATAAACAAATCATAATAATCAGCAGCAGGGAATAAGAACAATCATACTAGTTTATATGCACATTCACTACAAGAAACATAGAAATTCCCAACATAGTTTTTGATAGAAAAATTCAATCGAGATTTTTCAAAGGAATTTTGACGAAAAGTTAGTGAAATAAATTTTGTTTGAAATATGTTAGAAATTATTGACGGATTGAGTTCTGTCGGAATATATCTAGTATGGAGCACATACTCAAGAAACAATGGTATAAGCCTATAATTTTGTACACTTTACACTATCATAACATATCTATGCTATCAAAATGTCATCGTACGGAGCTACCAGAAAAACCTAAATGGATGGGCAACTCTCAAATACCTATAACACGAAGTCACGAAACATCAGCACAAAAACCTTAACTAAAAAAATTACAAGCTTCGCTATAGTATTATTTATTCTTCTATATATATTTTTGTCAAATATTATTTATTGAGAAATTATCTAAAATACCATATTCTAATACTATTTTTTATGTTTACCTTAATTACTTTTGCCCTCATTTTTATAGAGAAAAAAATACTTATAAACTTATGGTAAATTAATTTAAAACTTAGGGTTTAGAGTTGAGGGGGTAAAGTTTTGAAATGTGAAATTTATGATTTTAATCAATCTAAGAGATTTTTGCCTGTAAAAAATATATATTTGTGAAAATGTCTTTTTAGTGAAGTTAAAGAAAAATAATGGTACTAATCATATGGTAAACATGAAAACTTCCCTTATTTATTCTTATGTTTTGTAACTTTTTAACATTTACTAGATTCTGATCCGCCATTTCAAAGGGCGGGTTTATTTTTAGTTTAAAACTTTTATTTTTTGGCATGATATTTGAGTCTAATATTAATTTAATTTATTTTAGTTTTTGATAATTATATGAAATATGTCAAGAAAAAAATCGTATAAGTTAGTGGATCCCTAAAATTATGGAATTAAAGTAGTGACTTATTTTGTATTAGTTAAAAATATATTGTTTATTTTTAAATAAATAATGTTAAAAAATAATTGTTGGACTACACATATATCAATAGGTCATGATCCTATTTTAATAGAATAGATAAGTCGCAATCAAATCCATTATGTAGCTAAATATTATAGATCTATTGGATAAAGTTTGAGTCGAGAGGAGTTACACGAATAATGACCGTATGTTGGTTGACAACTTGACATGAGTTGTTATTCAAACATGTGAAAGAATACAATACGAATCCATTTATCAACGTAGCATAAAAGACTAATACATACGGTCATTTATACACTACGGTGCGTATAAAAGAAAGAGACATGAGATAGAGGGATACATGGATGCTGTGGGAGTTTTGTAGGGTTTGAAGCCGACATTTTTCTGCATATTTTTTTTTCTTGAATCGAGTTATATAAAAAGGAGAGTCCATGTCGTCTTTGTCTCTTCTGTTAGTTTTGTTCCATATGTTCTTCTTCATTATTTGTTTTTCTTTTTCGAAACTAATTATTGTTTTTCTTTAAAGCCATAATATTCTTTATCATCATAGTAATTATGTGGATGATTACGATAACAATAATGAGACTCTCAGTTGAAATAAAATTCATACGAATCACCTACTAGGATTTACTAAGAAATTTTGTTATCATATATCACCACTATATCAGTTTGATATATCGTAAACTAGTATTTGATTTTATTCTTGAATCATTCTAATGTTAAACATTCTGGAAGTGCTATTTGTATAAGAAATGATTTTTAAGAATATTATCATATTTTTTACCAAAAAAAAGAATATTATCATATAAGATAAGTCAAATATTTCATGCCGAGGAGAATACATTATATGTTGTGTGTAATTGCAATTTGTATGCAGTTTGTATATTGCATGGCATGGTGAATATTTGTCCATTATATGTGAACAATATATTGGTACTCCCTTTTTGACGTGAATGTTGTTATTTCAACTAGGTTTTGTTTCTTAAATTTGATGTTTAGCTGTTATTAATTTCGTTATGTGTTAAAAAAATCTGTTATTTCGTTATATTCAAGAAGGACAAATGACTTGGAATGATAACATTCAGCTTTTATTTTATTTAACAGTAAAAGTGTATTTGTATGTTTTCATGCATAACAATCATAAAGCTCAAATTACTGTATATACTAACATAATCATTGTAAAATCTGATGGGCCTTATATTCACGGTAAATAGAGGTTATTATTTCAAACAGACACAAACAGACATGTAAAGAAATAATAATAATTGTAAATGTAATAATAAGTGTATGAGATGCAATTTTGTCTGTGGATTATTTAAAGTAATCAACTAGTAGTGGATGGAGGGGGTGAATTAATTGCAAGAACAGGCATTTTGGTGTGAATTATTGGCATGCTAATTTATGGGGTTTTTTCTTCTTTTGAGAACTAATTTATGGTTCTTGACCACATTATTTGTTAATATAGTCAAAAAGAAATCTTTATTCCCATACTAATTATAAACCTACATATATCCTATCCCCATTAGTTATTTATCTTTTCAGATTATAAAGATTAAGCAATTACGTAGAGCCACAAACGTCCAAATATTCTACCTATATTTGGAAATAGAAAACAAAACTATAGGGACGTTATTTAATGATTTTTATACCATTTTTGTTGTAATGATTCAAGATGACTCATCGTAAGATTAGTCTCTTGACTCTCTTCTAGCTTGACTGAGGAAACGGAAGTAAAAGAACCGGGCTGAAATGAGCTCACTATTCTGTTAATGGGCTTTATACACTAGTAGGCTCATTCGAAGTCCATATAACCATACTCTCCTTTTCAGTTGTCTATTGATTTTTCATGGTAAAGTTGAAATCTTTGAAGGTTTTCTTTTAGCATTTTTAAGACTTTGTGCCTGGTTTGGTTCCATTTCCGTCTGATATGATTAGCATCAATAATAATAATACATTAGACAGAATACTCTTAAGAAAAGAAAAGTAGAGAGAATCTTTGTAATAGTTTATTAGTAAGTTTGTCTTGTGTGTTTTAACTGTTCTGACATCTAACGTGTTCTATCACCTTATGCATGTTATGGCGCCGGATTTGGAAGATCTTTTACGCAGACATATTTGATATGATATGATATTTAAAAATTAAGGAGGTTAAAGACCTGCCAGATCTTTTTATATGATCTCATGATTAATCTGAAAGATCTGAAACGTTTTTAAATATCTTTTTTTCTTTAATATCAATTTGCTTATTACGGTAGGGAATACGAATATATGGTTAGTGAGGAGTGGGAGATATTCATTTGACAATGACAAAATTAGTCATTATACGATGATCTATCTTTCATTTTTCATTTGAATATTCAGTGAAGTTGGTTCCACATAGCTAACTTGAGTATTTTACAAACAAGCCAATCATTTTTCGAATCTGAAATCAGTCATGTTATACTTGATTTTTGGGTAAACTGTAGTGTATGTCAATTTCTGTGTTTTTTTTCCTTTCATTTTTAATGTAAATTAAATTTTATAAACCGACCCCCAAGCTCGGGAATAAGGTTTTGATTAAAGACCGAAACGTACAAAATAATTCAATTCTAACGATTCTTACTTAGCTTCGTTTGATCCAATTCTCTGACGCGTTTGGCTATTCTGTAACCAAAATACTCGGGAATCAATGATGGTTTTCAACCATTAGTGTTAACGAGGAGAAAGAAAGATTAACTTTGTTGCCACCAATACCGAGATTTTTATGACCAGAGGCGGTCTGGAGGGGAAACCATGGAAACTTAGGTTTCTGACTTTCATTTGTTTTACTAAATTATCGGTCACATATTTTCAATCTTTTTAAGTAGTCTAGTAGTTAACGGAGCTGAAGATAAAAAGTATGTGTGCTGGGTTTGATTCTGTGACCTAGCATTTTTTCATATTTTTAAGATATCTTATTAAAGGTAAATTATGTAATGTCTCTGTACATTAAGAGGCCTTGTATTCTAAAAGCTTCTGGTCTGAAAAAATACAAGGCCGGCACTGCTCATGACGCTGCGGAGTAGCTAGTCACAATGATACTTATCGGCCTTTCATCGTCACCAACCATTGAGTATTCGACAATTGAAAGTGAAGATAACATGAACATACCACCTTAGCGAGATGCGCAAACCTTAAAGTGTGCAACCACCTTCAACGCCGAACAACGAACAAACGTCGGTGACTTTGTGTGAACTTTAGAAGATATAATTAACATTATTTTTCCCGTAACATGCACATTTGGAGAAACACTACACTGAGTTAAGCGTGATTCACCGGAAATAGTAATAAGTGATGTTTAACATTATGAGAATGAGGATAAAACATGGAACAAATAAAATCTTATGGTAAAGACTGATTTACCAAAAAAAAAAGACTAATTTACAAATAACATGATTTTCTCTGAGTAACGAGCTGGCATTGAACGGACGGAGTCTACGAACCTAGTGGGTGTGGATTCCACATACAACTCTAGAAAATGTAAAATTATCTTAATTTGAACAAGTGGCTAACAGGCCTGAGATTGGATGGCTGAACATATGTTTACTATATGCTCTATATTCAATCATGTTAGAATCAAGGGTGAAGTTGAAGAAAGAAGAAAGGGAATAAGATTTAGTTAATATAGTTGGTGGCAAATGCCAAAATAAAATTTCAACATTCAATCATTTCCAATCATTACAATACAATGATTGGGTTAAGACTAAAAACCCACCATGATTAGCAAGACTTTAATCACCCCCTCATACATATTCAACTTTGACTTCTAATGTAGAGCATATAAACACAAAGTACCTACCAAAAAAGTTACAAAACATATCTGTAGTTTTGAGTTGGTTATGAGATTAGATTCTCATGATTAGCCGCCCAAAGTGTTCTATCATTAAACCTTTTCATTTGCTAAATAAGATGTCATCTGCGATTCTGATTCTATCTTGGTTTAGATCACATTCATAATTAATGTTAGTTGTTGTTTTAAATTAAATGACTACAATATTGAATCTTCGGTTATAACATCGTCTGGTATAGTGAAAGGACCTTTCGTACAAATAATAAGCAGTAGTACTCTATTTATAAACTATGATTGATCCCTTCAATATAAGTTTTTTCAGTGATCTGAATACATAGTGCATTGTAATATGTTTTGAATGCTAATTGTGAAAAGACTATTTCATCTTAAGTTTTTTAGAGTCTGAGTGACAGACAGTTGTTTTGGGGTGATACAGTTTAACCGGACTGAATAGACACCTCTTTGTGGTTTTACTGAAACCATTACAAACTTAAATTAAACCGAACACAAAAAAAAAACGAAATGTTCACACTAATACATGTTAGGTTTAGTTCAGTATTCAAACTCACAAATGAACAATGAAATCCTCCCCTGACCTATTTTTATAGTTATACGATCTTGAGCCTAAGATAACGGGATTAGGACAAACAAAACAGAGCACACAAACCATACAAGTCAAATAAAACTAGGAAGTAAATGTCAAGAGGACATCTTACATGACATTTGAAACACAAAAACGCTTTGCAACTCAACGTGTTCCTAAGAGCAAGATTAACCGGGGTCTGTTAAGGTGGGGTTCTTAACTTTTCTAAGAGACGTATCTTAATTTTTAACTAAGAAAACCTAAGAACCGTCTCTTAAATAAGAACCATAAGAGCCGTCTATTAGCGGAAAAATGTAAAAAAAAAAAAAAAATTAAAAAGATAAATTTTACGTTAAGAACCCCACCTTAAGAGACCCGGGTTAATCATGGCCTAAGCATTTTGGAGGATAAAAAATCATAGACTTCACTAAATGGGTACCGGTAAACCCTACAAAGTGGGTACAACTATATAACTGCTTGTGATTTCATGAAGTATCGGTGTCATTCAATTCTATAATTCCAGTCATATGAGATCCAATCATATTCGTCCACTGACGATTTTCTAGCTCATAAGCAAAAAAAAATAAACTAACTGTTTTCAAATAATTACAATGATACATTATTTTATTTTTAGAAATGTGAAAAGTGTATAATTGATGGCAGAGCTTGCAGCTAGATAAAGATGGAAAGAGGCCTTAATACTATGCTTCTTATGGGCAGTCACATTCTTTTTTTTTTTCTCTTTTCTTGGAACTCATCACCTTGTTTTTTCTTCTTCCTCATCTTCATTATTAGCCTATGATGCTTGAAAGTACGTTTTATCAACTAAAGAGGTATCATTTAGTGAGTTGAAATCAACCCCGAGTCCTCTATCGCTTAATGCTGTTTATGAAATTACCAGACGATTACAAATCATTTGATGTTTTTTTTTTCATTGATCCTACGTATTAAAAGTTAGGGGATAATGGAAAGCCTAAATATTTAATTAATTTTTGAAATTTGATTCAAATGAGGCCGTCTGAAATTTATATTAGTTTTCGCTTTGACTCAATTTTATGAGCTGGTCTATGACCTGGCTTGCCCATTGACGTACTTCACGACTTCATCAAAAACACTAATCATTCCCACCCCCATAATATATTTGGATTCTATTTTCTGTTTGCACATTAATTTCTATCTATTTGATTCTTATATTATACTTTCTGAACTGTTATTATTAACTGTACTTATATTTAATTATTTGTAGTTTTACATAGATAAATTTAAGTTTATCGTATATTTCTATCGGATCTCTGAAATATATATATATATATATAATTTTAACTAGTAAACAGCCTTTTAATTAATTAAATAACCTAAGTAGATAATTAAGTATAACGAAAAATTAGTTTTATTATACAATGTTGGTGAGCAAGCAAATTATGCTATCTTTGATTATATATTTCTTGCACACAACTGGATTGTCTATTTTTCGCCTTCATTAATCTTGTCTTAGCTAGCTATATTTTACTAATTGTTGTTGAATTATGAAAATCACATACGTCAGTGTGGCTTTATTCCTCCACTACTTTCGTCGATTATATAAATCTTTATTTCTATAATTGCAATGCAAGGCTGTTATCCCTCTGCTTTTATTATTTCCTTTTTATATTTTCTATTAAAAGAGAAGTACAAATTTTATATACTGTGAAAAAATCATATTAGGTCCATAAAGTTAGTTACACTTTTGATTATTTATATTAGTTTAATTAATATATAACATTTTTTAAAAAATTTAAATAATTATAAAAATATTAATAGAAAATCTATTATTAACAGTAAATTTAGTTTTAGTAATAACAAAATCTGTTGAGAAAATCTAACAAACTCTTTTTTTTTAAAATAAATAAATATTTTTAATTAATGTCCTGATTAATTTCGTAATTAGTATTATAATATTATCGTAAATTTATTTTAATTTAAATTTTATTTTAAACAAAAAAAATAATATAATACGCTAAATTTATAAATTTTATAATTATAGTCTATATTATATTAAAATAGAAGTAATAAATGATTTACATATGAAAATTATATTAAATCGATAAAATAATATTTTTGAAAAAAATACTCTCATTTAAATAAATAAATAAAATATCGTTCACCGTTTAAAATGGTTAAAATATCATTTACCGTTAAAGGATTAGAATTCGTAAACTACATAATAATTTTATACAAAAAATAATTTTTTTTTAACATATGTAGAATTTTTCTATTTAGAACTATAAATTATCTATTTTTAAATCACAGTAATATATTATCTAAAAATAATCATATATAAAATATAATATAAAAGTTATAGATTTATAAAATGAAAGGTTACCCGCACGGGTCGAAATCTAGTTGTGAATTATGTTTATACCTTTTGGCCTATTTTCTTTCCATTATTCTTGGAACCTTTTTTCCATTCTGCAACCCGTTTTTTTATCTACTACATAACTCGATAGTTCTAAGAAAAGGAATTTTTTTTAAGACAAATAATGACATCGGAAATTAGGTTATTCTATATCATATGTTGGAGAGTGTAAGAATTTATATGATATGAAAATCTTATGATAACAATATTACAATTTACAAGATAGTAAATAGTTATATTTCTGAACCTGGAGGATTCACTTTACTTCTACATAACAAAACTTTTTATTTAAAGTTTTTAAACTAAAGTCTGTTCACCAATCAATATTTCACATTCTTGGTTTATTTTCATCGTCGTCGACTTTCTACTATACTTTAAACGGTTTCCTTAGCTAGCATATAGAGGCTATGTCACAATAGTTACATTATAATTTAATTTAATTTTCTTTGAAAAAGAGCTTTCACTAAATTTTAATGATTGATTCTCTAAAATTATTGATTAATTATTTGCGGAAAATTGTGAGAAAATTCCATAGTTTCTGGTTATAAATATATATATTAAAAAAACTCTTTCATCCAAAATAAAAATACGTAAAACTAATTTATATACTAAAAATTATTCTTTCTGTTACAAAAAATACATATTCTAGGAAGAAAATTTGTTTTAAAATGATATATTTTTTGTATTTTTTAATGTATTTTTTATCAAATAATAATGAAAAATTGTGATTTTAAAAATATTAATTGCATTTCTTGAAGTTTTATTGGTTTAGAAATATATGAAATATAAAGTTACAAAAAATTATACATTATTAATTAAGTTTTAATGTGTTTTATTAAAAAGTGTGAAAAATCTAAAATATCTATTATTTTGAAACAGAGCGAATATGTAATAGTAGTTATAAAAAATGATACAATAGCGAAGCAAGGCTGTGTCCTCTGTTTTCTTTTTGTAATTTTTGGCTTGTTTTGTTTCCGTTCTACGTCCGTGATGTAATCAAATCTAGTGCTACACAAACTAATACTCCCTCCGTTTTTTTTTTATTTGACGTTCTAGGATTATACACGTAGATTAAAAAATATTTAATTGTTTATCATTTTTTAAACAAAAACATCATTAATTGTTTATCTAACCACAATACAACCAATAATAAAATAGGAACTATTATATCATTGGTCATCTAATATTAATTACTAATAAATTTTACATAGAAAATTGAAAACGTCAAATAATTTGGAACAAAAAATTTCCTCTAAAACGTCAATTAAAAAAAAACGGAGGGAGTAGATAAATACAGTTTCTTATCTTCTAAACAGATAATTAGGGGAGTAGAAATGACGTGGCAAAACCTTAGAAGCTGTCAGAAAACACCGAAAGGATATTTGCCTAAATACAAAGCATAATCCTGATTAGTGTGTTAGTAATGTACGTCTCGTACTAAAAATAAACATGGCATGTGCCAGCAATGACCACACACGCGACCACTTAATTAGTACTAGTAACTAATGATTTCTCCTTTATTCTCGCTACTTATCCTAAATTAAATAGACATTACGTTTAATTAAGTACGCAGCGAAACTGTTTATTAAGATTTGTTTTCTTCCCTCATGCAATTGAACTTATTATTCCATCCCTTTCATACTGATACATATTTTAGAGTTTTCATACATATTAGTAAAAAATAAAATATATTAAATTTTAATTATAAATATATTATTTTTTATGTTTAACTATTTTTTATAATTTTAACCAATAAAATAAACATAATTAATTTTGTTGAAGTTAACAATTATAATTATTACTTAATAAAAATTACATTAAAATTTAAAAGAAAATGAATTTTTAAGAAACATTCTAAAACATGGATTTTTTTTTTTGTAACAGAGAAAATAGCTATGCGTTAGGTCATTTTATCAAAAGGTTTTTATCTAATTTTAAAAGTTTTTATCTGTTTATTAAAAAATTTAACAGGGTAAGATACCGAACTCGATTTTATTTCTGATTGATGCCTAATTAATGCCTTATGGTCCGTGAAAGCTGTGAGTAGTTATTTCCTAGCTTGGAAGATAGAGGAAGACAAAAACTTTTAATTAGGTTCATCCCCTCTGCTTATTATAGCTAATCACCGGGTCTTAATGGAAATAAATTAAAATACTTAAGCGTGAATTTGAGTATTGAATATACAGTGATCTATTATAGAAGTTATCTGACTATAGAAATGATCGAAAACAGCTATGCATACTCGAATCAGTTGTTTAGATTGCATGTATCGTAAGTTCATTTTTTAATGTTTGCTTAAAAATTAAGGGACTTTATTTACATAATTTTTTTTTTTTTTTGCGATATAGCATTAATTATATTTTCAGATGGTTCAAATGAGGGGTGACCAACTACAAACTCCGGTATTGGTCAATGCTTTGGCAAAAACACATGAACTTGGAACAAAGGAAAAACAATTCAAAGATTCACGTAGACTTCTGTTTAAGTTTTAATTTACCCTATATATTATAGAGATAAAGAGCAAAATAGACCTTAAAAAGTTTTTGTCCCCAAAATAGCATCCAAAGAGAAAAATGACCAAAATAAACTTTATTAATTGGGTTAACTAATCTAAACTTAGGGTTTAGAGTTATGGGGTGGGGTTTTGGAGTTGAAGTTTAAAAATTTTAAAAAATAAAAAATTAAAATTTTCAAAATAAAAAAACTCTATTTTGGTCATTTTTTTCGAGATCTATTTTTGTGATAAAAACTTCAAAAAAAACTATTTGAGAAATTTGCCCTATATTATATACTGATTTTAAAATAAAAAATAAAAATAGAAAACCAATATCCGAATAGTTAATGGCTTAACCAAGTTATATATATATATATATATATATATATCACACGGTGTGATTAGCTTGAAATAGTTAATCAAAATAGTGATAAGCTGACAATGCCGATGCATAGCATTTCAATGGATGGTCATGCAATTATTGTAATCAATAATGAAAAAACTCAGAAGCCAAGAAGGAAAAATTGAAAAGAGACTAGAAGATCCTTAAATCCAACAAGTGGGGTACGTACGTACCGCATGAGGGGGATGCACCCTACCCTCCATATCATGCACTTGATTGACCCACCTTTATTTGTTGTTTTTGTTTATTTCTACATATTTTTAGCATTATATTTGCAAAAATTAAGCAATATTATTTGTTGCAAATAATTATTATAACATTCGAACGAACGTGTATATTCAAAAAAATCGATAAGAGAAGGGTGTGTCTAGCTATATTTTTCCCTATTTGTTTGCTAAAAGATAAATATTACTCTTTATGTTTCATAAAGATAATTTTTTTCTATTTTCACACTAATTAAAAACATATTAAATCACTATAAAATATATTATTTTATAATTTTTAATAACTTTTAACAAATAACAATTTAAAAGTTAATTAATTTTTTAAAGTTTATAAATTTTTATAGAAAATACAAAAAATCAACTTTGTGAACATTTTTTTTTAAAACATCTATATTAATGAAACATAGAGGGAATATATAAATGTAACTTTGGAGTTATAACTTATGAACCAGTGGACACCAGAGGCCATTTGGTTTAAGCACTTGTTGCGCTATTGGTTCGAAACCTGATGGAAATAAAATTTATACTATATTTTGGTATAAGAAAGAGTCTATTTTTCTGCTTTGGTAAAATTATTTGACCCTAATCCTAAACACTTTTTAGTTAATAAAAAAAAGCTTATTGTGACAATTTAATTATTTTAAATATTATCTAAATATATCATGAAAAAAATGGTCAATAATATAAAATTTCGAGTGGTAAGGTGAGATTAAAAAAGTGTTACGCATGTAGAATTTGAAATGTATCATTTCAGATTGTGTATCATTTCAGATTTACCCGTTTGTATGGCAATATGAACATTTTATTTTTATTCGCTATGTATTTGATCTCTAAAAAATTTATCCGAGATATTTGAATTATAAAAAATAATAGAAATATTAACTAAGCCGAAATTGGAGAAATGGCCACATCATATTAGACAGAGAGTAAATTTGCATATGGAGTTCATTGTTTTATGATTCGCATTAAAATTTATGATATAATGAATAGTTTTTGCATATATGTTTTGGCAGCTTGTTGTTCTGGGAATATTTTTCAAAAGCAAGATAGAAAAAAAAAATCAAGATGGGGCATCGCCGCACATGGGGGCATGGACACATTTCCAAACTACAAACAAAAAATAAGTGATTTGGTACGTCGTGCTATATATTTCATTCATTTTAAAATATGTTTCTCGAAAATAAAATTAAAATTTTCAGGATAAAAAACATTTTTGGTTAATATTAATTTTATTATTTCCAAACTACAAACAAAAAATAAGTGATTTGGTACGTCGTGCTATATATTTCATTCATTTTAAAATATGTTTTTCGAAAATAAAATTAAAATTTTCGGGATAAAAAACATTTTTGGTTAATATTAATTTTATTATAATAAATAAATATATATATAATTATAACATTAATTTTATATGTATAAAACTATAATATTAATTTTAAAATTGTTTTAGATTTATATATGTCTATAGATATATTAGTGTCGAAACAATTGTAGCTAATTTTTTGTTTAAATGTTTTATAATATAAATTAAATATATCATATATTAATATTTTTATTATCTCAATTCAAAATAATAATTAAGTATTTTTATTTTTATACATTTTTTAAAATATATACTTTAATTAACTTCTAGTAATTGTTTGTAACCGTAAATAATATATGAACCAACTTTTGATTCTTAAAGATTTGAAGTGTAAAGTGGTTAACAATGTTTTTGCGATTATTGAAAAATGCCAAGAGCCATTACTATCTTTAAATGCAATATTTAGAGGTGGTAATAACAAAACCAATCAAATTCTAAGATCATCTCTAACTTATTGTTATTTTTACTTCTATAATAGCCTTTAAATGCAAAATTACTTCAATTCATATTTGTTTTTTCTTCTGTAATAGATATTATTATTTCTTACTTAGTAAATAGAGAAATAAATAACATTCCTCTATTTTTATTCTATATTTAAAAATTGTTATTATAGAAAAAGACATTGAAGCATATCTCATATTTATTATTGAGTTTTTAAATTTATTTTAGAGATAAAAATAGCAAAATAAGTTGAAAATGGTGTAAGTGTTTAATGATGAGAGGCAAGCTTAATCCATTTCGCAATATTCTTTGTTTAATAATCTTGATAATTCCTGCTACCCATGTGGTGGGTTTTATTTCTTTCAAACTTTCATCTGAAAATCAAATGTTCAAAAATACTTCACTTTAAAAAATCAAGAACTTAATTTTGGTTTTATCTGGACAATTTTTTATCAGTGCAAAATAAAATTTAAATAAATTTTGTGTGCCTTTTGTTTTCTGCCAACAAATTAAAACGTCTTATCAGTTTTTTTTACTGTTTTAGAATTACGTATAAGTCAATGCATCAAAATACGAATCTTATCTTGTGTATAATCAAAGGCCCAAGTATTTTCTTTCAATAATCTGTTCATAAATACAATTATCAAAACAAACGACTTTAAATACGAACCATAATAATTAATCAAAATCCAATCACTAATTCGAAAAGACAGAAGACAATTTCGTAATTATCTCGAAAACTCAGTGGCATTGTTGTATCGCCTTCACTATTTAAACTTCGTCTCTACCAAACGCTCAAATCCCTCCCACCTGACATTTTCTTCCACTTTCTCGTGAGAAAAGCAACCTTTTCTACTTCAGTTTTTTTGACTAAAAAGAAAAACAATGGCCGGAGGTCTCGGAAAATGCAGCAAGATCCGCCACATTGTGAGGCTCAGGCAAATGCTCCGGCGATGGCGCAACAAAGCACGGTTATCTTCGGTCAACCGTTGTGTGCCGTCCGATGTTCCATCTGGACACGTGGCGGTTTGTGTGGGTAGCGAGTGCAGGAGATTCGTGGTGCGCGCGTCGTACCTGAACCATCCAGTCCTGAGCAATCTCCTTGTCCAAGCAGAGGAAGAGTACGGTTTCGTGAACCAGGGACCGTTGGTGATCCCTTGTGAAGAGTCGGTTTTCGAGGAAGCGATCCGGTTCGTTTCTCGGTCTGATTCTTCCCGGTCGAGCCGGTTTACTTGTCCTGAAGATATTCAGAAATGCCACGGAGGCATCAAGAACAAGCTAGATCTGTTGATCGAATCTCGGCCGTTACTTCACGGCGTCGTCGTCGAGAAAGCCGTCTGGTGAAGAGTCTTGGTCCGTACCATTGATGACTGATCGCCACGTGAAGAAAGAAGATGACTTTTTGAATAACCGTCACTGAGTCGGCCGAGTTACCACCGAGTCGGGTGGTGCTAATTCTAAACATGGTCGGTCACTTTTTTTTTAATTAGATTTTTAATTATATTGGGGCCGTGGGGGGGCGTTTAATCTGGTGGCGAGTTGCTCACTGAGTCGAGACATACGAGGATGCAGGGAGCGGAGGAGATGGCGGTTAAAAGGTGGGTGAGTCGTTCCACCGAGTCATCCCTGGTTCAAAGATTGTAAATGTAAATAAGACAAAAAAAAATGAAACATTTTGATTTGAATATGATCACCTTTCACTCCAATTCATCCTCATAATAAGATTATTTTACTAATTGAATTAAGATTGTAATGCTTAATATAACCATAATTTTGCAATTTTTTTAAAGCTTTCAAAATATAAAATGTAACGACGACAAATATATTTTGCGAATTAAAAATATTTGCATTCCGACAAAGGCCATGTGAAGGAAAGAGTATTGGCCTATTTTTTCTCTGTTTCGCCTGACTGTGCTCAACTTATTTGTTTTGTCTTCACTTTCTTATACAGTAAAAAGTACAGTCTACGGTACACATAATCATTTACAGCTTACTTTTATTACGTGTTTGGAATTATTTTGTGTACTTTACATTGTTTTATCTAAACTAATGCTCTAACTTAAAATATAGTTTTAGGTTCTCTTGTGATCACCATAATATATTTACAACTAAGTTTTACGTCTACGTTTTTTTTGAAGAGAATAGGAGTAGTTTAAACTAAATAATAAAAATCTAGTTTATCATTGTGTTTAGTACTGTAACTGTAAAAGTGCATCATCTTCTATTACTTTATAAGGAATTGCTTCGTATTTTTAATAGACAACTAGATCTTGACCCGCGCTTCAAAGCGCGGATTTATTGTTTGTTTTGTTTTCGATATAATTTTATGTATATAGTTTAAAAATTTATGTATGTTTTTGACATTTTCAAAGCAAAATTTATGTATATTGGTTGATTACTCCTTAACATGAAGCGCGAGATTAAATTACTGATCATAGTTCATCATATATTTTACGCCGAAAAGGTCAAAAATATACATAAATTTTTAAGCTATATACATAAAATTATATCAAAAACAAAATAAATAATAAACTCACACTTTGTAGCGCAGATCAAAACATAATTATATATTAAGATTAATTAAACTACTAACCATAGTTCATCAACGGTCAATCCAATAACCGCATCACCGAAAAGAAAAGTAGTCCGGTTCAATGTCTAGATGATGTTTAAAACATTGATTAAACTACTGACCATAAATAGTTCATTTCCATTAATTTTTGTAATGAAAATAATATTATTGAAAGTATCCTGTCAATATTATTGTTTCCAAACGACATAAGTTTACTTATTGAACTTTGTACGTTTTGTAACTAATAGTACTCGATAGTTTTTTCATGTATTAAAAGTGATGGGTTCCTAATATTTTGGAATTAAAGGGTCACATTACAAAATATGCATACATCTTAGAAGTATTTTTTTAGTTACGGTTTGTTGATCAAATTTTTTTTATAGAATTTAATTTATATTTAAAAGAAGTTTAATGACATTTTAAGTAATATTCCAGAAAATGTTAGGGGTAAAAGATAAGGATATCCATGTTTTAAAATAATAGATGTTAATCCAAAATTATGAATTTATATTAAAAAAAAAACTATAAATCTTAAAACTATCATTTTAATATAATAAAAAAGAAGTCAATAAGATATGTAACTATATGCTGAAAAGAAACTATAAAGATTTATGTGGTCTAATAATTTAGCTATAACTATAAAGGAGAAATAATTGAGAAAAGTGGGTGCATTTATTTTTACGATTCATATGAAAAATAAAGCAACTCACAGTTATACAAATTTCTTTTAGACTGGTCAAATATTAATGTAAATTAGCGGTAGTAAAAGAAAAAAAGAAAATTAGTTATTATTATTATATAGATTTAGTCAAACATGTACCCGTCATTTATTTCACGCTCGTAAATATTTGTAAGTGAGTTTTATTTCTATAGGAAAGAGTTGTGAGTTCCTAAAATATATGATTAGATGATAGGTTACAATATATCAAATTATAAAAGGTACTAACAGTTATTTTATTTAAAGTAGGTAATGGCAAAAAAAATAATATTCGTATGAGTATGGGTAAATATTAACAATAATTATGTTTTAATAAAATAGATGACAATTGTATCCAATTGTTATATTTATCTGATGAAAGGATACAGCTATAAATTAGAATAGTTGCGGCGGCGTAAGTAGTTTGCTAGGTGTGGAACAAGCATATGGGGAGCTGTTTTTTTTTTTTTTTTTTGGTTCAAAATGGGGAGCTGTTTAATAAGGTCATTTTGAATTAAAGTAAATGTGGTCAAACTATTATCTAATGAGTTACAGAAAATAATAACTTAACTGGATTTTTTTTGTAGCAGCTCATCTAAATAAGCTAAAATCTATAAGATGAATTATTCATATCAAAACATCCCAAAGAAAAAGATGTAAATATATCAAAACATCTTAAGCAGCTGCACAATCACTATTGTCTATCATTTTAAAGATATGGATTCAAAGTATTTTTTTTATGAACTTTATTTTTTTATCAACATGGATTCTAAAGTAATTTCATTTACTTTTCAACTGATTTTTTGTTGGCACATAATAGACATATGTGGAGTTATCAGCTATCTGTTCTCAGTTACGCAAAATTTTAATTAAAGACTTGAAAAGGAAATCCACTTAGTCATTTTATTATAAAAATGTCACAATACTTTCTAAAAGTTACAATAATGTTATATATTTATTTATGAAAATGATCTCCATCATCCCAAACCCCACATATATACGATATCTGGCATATGTTCTAACAGTTATTTTATTTTTATTTTTTTGAC
Source organism: Moricandia moricandioides (assembly GCA_905132885.1). Taxonomy (NCBI): domain Eukaryota; kingdom Viridiplantae; phylum Streptophyta; class Magnoliopsida; order Brassicales; family Brassicaceae; genus Moricandia; species Moricandia moricandioides. The sequence goes on from CAJHQQ010000088.1 coordinate 256,820, forward strand.
TAAAATGTTCTAACAGTTATTCTACTTTAAAATCTACATATTCATTAATATATTCATACAAAAATGAGAGAGAGAATACTTTACAAAACCACACACTTATAAATACATACATAAATATCTCTACAGGTCCTTTTCTGTAAGTACGAACACTGTACTGCCACTTGGAATGACATGAATATATGTGTATTTGATTTAGAAAATGGAGTTATATGCGATACGTTTTTAGTGGATTCGTATTAATAGTTTAGACACTGAAACTTAAATTAAATTAAATGCTGAGAAGATTCTCTGAAAGGACACCGAAGATAAACCCCATTGGGAGCTACCGATCCAATCACACAACTTCTAACTTTCTACATTTTCCCTTACCTTATATGATCGTTTTACAACATCGTTTTTTTTTTCTTGTTTACAAAATCATTTTTAACGTTAAAATACATTTTAGGAAAAACTAAAGAACTGGTGTTTAGGGAAAATTTAGCTACTATTTAGAGTGATTCATGTAAAGAAAGTAAAGTTATCATCGTTTACTACATGTCCTTGACTTTGGATTTTGCTGAAATGCATGTGCTTCAATTTTATCCTCGCTCTCTTATTTTTGTTATTCTATAACGATTTTAATATATGTATAGTAAATGTGTTAATGTATAGAATACCAAGGATACTTGCAACTTTCTTTATTACAACTAGAGCAACATGCAGAAAACTTCACGTTCATGCATTATAGAGTATTGATTTGAAATTTTGAAAATGAAAGAAGGATTAAACTTTTGGTATGATTATTAAGGCTACTTCCGGTGGGTGCGTAAGTGTAGAGAAAACTGAAACCAGCGGCCCTTTTGTCTCTAGCGTAGAGAGTTGTGTCTTATTCTTTGACATATACTGTTTTAGTTATAACATTTTTTATATGATTTTGGCAAATCCTCTTTTATCGAGTTGAACTACCTACAGTTGGATGGATAAGGGATTCAATATATTATTTCACATCAATTTGGAACCAAAATTTAACATAGAAACCGAGTTGAAATGTTTAAACATCGCTCAAAATTTATGATCACTAAAATAAAATAAAAGGTTTGCTCGTTTTTCAACCTATAAGCATGGTACAATTGACAACATCGTATTGTTTTATTTTTGGTGACCTTTGGGCTGTAAATTTTGTGCCGGTTCGGTTACAGGCTTGCCATAAGCCGGATGGTGGAGTTTGATTTGGAAAGAATGAAGTGAAGCTTAGTTTAAGAAATGTATCAATAACCTAAATTGGGTCAGTCTTATGTGGCTAATATCTCCCGAGTAATTCACCTTTTCTAATTAAGTTGGATCAAATGGTTAATAAATTTACAGAACAAACTCTATAGTGATTGTAGATTTATAGTCTCTTATTATTCTACGGATAATTATTATATATAGACGTGTCGGTTTTGATTTTTTTAAAAGGAAAGAAATGAATAAGTGAATAAACCGCCCAAAACCGTGACAAATCATCATCATACAGAAATAGGCTGCTTTACTTATTGCATGTCTATATAGTTTATACTTTATACCAACTTTTATTTTAAAGGTCAGAAACTTTCGAGGGGGAGGGGAGGAATCAAAGACTGATCAGGAACTTAGGTAAGATATGTCACTTTGGTTGGCAACTGAGCAAATGGTTGTCAATTATATGTATATTATTTATGTCTCTATTTGTTTATCAAATTCTTGAATGTCTTTGTCGATTGAAAAGCATTGTTTGGGTTTTTAAAGAAATGATCTATATCGATATCCTCGAGTAGTATATGTGATCAGGAGGGGTGAGAGATATTAGTTCTTAGACTTAAACAGTAGGACTTAGTTTAGCTGTCATTCATGAAACTGCCATGTGGAAATAAAAACATAAAACATAACTTTCTCAAAAAGAATTAATTGGTGGTAGTCTAGTGGTAATCTCTTGGGACTCATCATGTATTAATTTTGGTCATGGATTTAATTTTCTTTAGAAACTAAATTATTAATATTTGATTAGTTTGAGTTTGAGTTTCAGCCCATATGGTTAACATGGTGGGATATAACACATGATTGGTTTATATCTTGGTATTAGTCAGAAGGTACTTCAAATTCAGATTATGTAGTATGGTAGGCAGTCCACTCTGTAACACTAAGTGTGTTCCTCTCGTGATAGTGACTGATCCGATCGGCCGATATGGTAAAAAAAAAAACCTTTCTAGTATATATATATATAATGCGGTTGTATATCTTTTTGAATAATAATAGCACGTAGCTAGCTCAAACTGTTTTTTACTGAGAGATATGACCTAGTCTTTCACGTAGATACAATCTAACCCTTTTTTTCAGTTCAAAACTTCTATAATATTAAATGTTTAAATATGATATTGTGGTACATATAAGCAAATACTTCTCTAAAACCACTATAATTACAACATAATTGTAACATCCCGAGTTGTAATATGTGGAAAGACTTAAGAGAACTGATTTGGCTACCTATGTCATCAAAGTGCACTTACCTTTTCCGTCACACATCCGTTTAGAACTCTAGGGTTAAGCGTGCTTATGTTGGAGTAGTGAAAGTGATACGTCCAAGATTCGGACATGATCACTCAAACGGACTGAAATGGATATGAACTCCAAAAGGAGAACTGGATGGGATGAATGGTGACACAAAGGGTTGCGGAAGGTCCAGTGATACTACCAGACTTCAATCGTTGCCGGATGTGACGCACCGGTCCAACAAAAGAAGGATCGAAACATGGAGATAACCTCACCAAGAAACTAAGAAATGTTCTAAGCAAAGAACACAGAGATAAACTCATAAAAAGGGGAAAACAATCTGATTTATTTCGTGGCTTGTGATTACATATTTATACTACTTGTGGTCAAAGAAAGACTAAGAGTTTTTGTGGAAAACTAGAAACTTAGAAAACACAAACAAAGACTAAGACTTTTGACTAGAAATAAGTATGTTGTTGAATGTCCCTTGCTCTAGCCACGACCAAGACTTTGAAAGGTGAAGAATATGCTCCTGATATGGGCCAAGACATGTCCCCTTGAGGCCTGGTCGAAATCCATATTCTGCCTTAGCCAAAATTTGATCGGTTTCTCCATTTGGCCCAAACAAGTCTGTTTTTGAATCTTTTTGAAAACCATCAAGCCCAAGGATTTCTTGGATAATTATAACATGAATAATCACCTTTGGAATTATTGAATTGGTCTTTGGTTCATCAGAAATAAGGTTAGCCAATTCCAGCTTCTTGGGTGGTCGAACTAGCTCCGAAGATCGAACTAGCTCGCTCAGCTCGTCCAAGTGAGTGTCAATCCAGCTCAGCTCGCCTAGAATAATGTCATTCCAAATCACTTGAGTATTAAGCTCATCCAATATAGTTTCCATTAGCTCATCCAGCTCCAAGGCAGTGTCGGTCCAGCTCACCTGAATGTGCACATGTCTGAATTTGCGAGAACTGAAGATCACCTGGTTTGTAAATGGCATAACTCTCACATATGAACTCCGTTTGATCTGATTCTTTTTCAAGGAGCTCCATAATTGAGTTGAGAACATTCTCCAGGTGATTTCATGCGTAGAAGCCTCGTGATTTGGAAGATATGAGTCAAACAATGAACATATATCATTACTGTTTTCCATGATATCTTTAAGGTTAATTGATTGTTGCTTCCACTTAGTAAATCCTTCCTTTTACAAGCTAGATCCTGGCTCAATCATGGTATGATCAGCATGATCTGATGGTAAAACCTCGGTTGAGTCGAGCTGGTCGACAAGATCGCCATCTTGAGCCGTGTCCATGATCCAAGCAGGTCGGTGCTCGAACTGGGGCGCATCAGAAAGGATGGGTGATCTATCGGGAAGTGATTCGTGATACCGTGCGAGTGAGGCCAAAACACGGGGAAATGTCGGGTGATGATTGCAGGGTCAGTAAATAATGATTTCGAGCCTTTGGAAAAATTTATGCACTGACCGTTGGAATGGGATGGGGCCCACAGGCCGAGAGAGCGGGCGTGGGTGGCCCATTAGCCGTGGTCGGTCGGGGCGTTACAAGTGGTATCAGAGCTAGTTAGCCATCTCAGTTCTGACCTGAGAAGCGTCTTGAGACCTGTCAGGGGCGCAACGAGGGCGTTGCGTTCTTTGAGAGTGGGTGAATTGTAACATCCGAGTTGTGATATGTGGAAAGACTTAAGAGAATTGATTTGGCTACCTATGTCACCAAAGTGCACTTACCTTTTTCGTCACACATCCGTTTAGAACTCCAGGGTTAAGCGTGCTTATGCTGGAGTAGTGAAAGGATGAGTGACCTATCGGGAAGTGATTCGCGATACCGTGCGAGTGAGGCCAAAACACGAGAAAATATCGGGTGGTGATTGTAGGGTCAATAAATAATGATTTCGAGCCTTTGGAAAAATTTACGCACCGACCGTTGAAATGAAATGGGGCCCACGGGCTAAGAGAGCGGGCGTGGATGACCCATTAGCCGTGAGCGGTCGGGGCGTTACAATATTATTCTCATGTAAAACCTCAAAAAAGTAATAGAAACCCTTACATGAGTCTAGGTTCTGCTCTCTTTTGTTGCACGAAATATTTTGTTATCTACAGTCTGTAAATTTCTTCAAAACGAGATACAAGCCAAAATGGGCTAGGCACGCACATAAGTCACTTTATGGGCTAGGCTTTATAAGTCACTTCGTTTTATTTCAATTTTTCGAAACCCAAACAAGTCACCCTCTGCTGGAATGAACCGGTTCGGTTGGGAAAGATATGGACTAGATGTCGTCACGTGATCAGTTCAAAACATAAACCGTTGGTTAATCTCACGGGATAACTGATTTATAAGGTTTGGTTAGGTTGAGACGGAGTTTGGTGAAGGACAGCGACACCACACAAACGTGCATTTCAAAAGTGTGTGTGCAGTGTACAGTACAAATCTCTCCATACCTTCTCATCATTCTCTCTCATTTTCTCTCTTTTTGCACCCACTTAAGTGTATGATTGTATCTTATTGTTATCATTACATAAAAGAAAATAAAATTTAACGATGATCACGTACGTCCCCTTTGAGCTCTCTCTCTCTATGCTATTTATTTTTCATGTTAAGTATGATTTATATGTAAATTATGTGATTAACCTTCTCCCCTTATTAATGGTTAAAATTTTAATATAAAAAGTTGAATCACCGTGCTTCATCTAGTGAGATATGTTGTTCTTTATCCTGAAGGTGGACTTCAAGACGTTGCAATGCATTGACAGACTTCGCTAACAAATAGTTTTTCTTGATCACTGCAATGTAGTCATAATTGTTAGCAAACAAACTATATTAATCCGTAATTTGCTATAAACACTAATTAAGCATTACAAAAGTAGAATAAAGTCAAGAGACATGTAAGATTACACTTAGCAAGAGTTGTGGTGTTTGAGTCATTTTTAGATAAAACAAGAACTCCAGATTTTAGAACCATGATATTTTCACACCGGAGATATAGAGCATGTTGAAGGCTGTGATTTATTCCACGTAGGTAATATGTATTTCAAAACTTTGTCTTAAAATCTACCCCTATGATAAAATTTTAGAAATCTCTATAGCATAAAAAAATAAGAACTATCGTGTAAACAAACAAACTACACGTACGATAGATAGATTTGGACCCATCCACACACACACCTTGGTAAAAAAAGTGCAACAAGAAAAAAGAAAGGGTGGGGTAATTTGATAGAAGGTGCCATGAATGGATCATAAAGGCACAAACTACTGCAGAGTAGTGCCAATTCATACAAAAACAAAATAAGATTTATATAAATGATGAAATTTGTGGGTCTCGCATTTGATAATCTCTTCTCCGCAGAGTTTCTATGTACATATATATATATATATATATATATGATTCCCCTCTAAAACTTGGACCACCTAAGTTTCTTTGGCAATATTTGGTGTGTATATGAGGATGAAGCTGTCTAACATAACTTGAATTAAAAAACAATTCCACAAGTCAATGATACTATTTTGTTTCTTTAATCACGAAAAATTGTTTTGTTGTCCAAATTGGTTCATATGTTTCTCTTCTAAAAACATTTTCTACTAAATAATATGGTGAATATAAACATCACTAAGAAGAGTTGTTCGGACATGAAGATGCATGGACTATGAGTGCTTGTAGTGGAAAGTACATATATGTGTATGCATAGTCTTTGTTTCGGTTTCAGTTACTAAAAATGTGCAATACAATTAACTTCTCTTCTCTGTTTCTCTTTGTTCTTTGTCTTATGAGGAATTGCAACGTACGAACGGACGAGGTCAGACGCACATGTTCGTTAGCAATTGTTTCACATTCCCCGCATATCTTTTTCTAAGTTTGTTTATTTACCTATTTTGTGAATCATCATTCACTGTGTTACTTAGACAGTAAAAAGACAAAGAAGTATGTCCGCCCTAAATTAAATAATATATTTTATGGAAATTAAATGCTTGATTTATGTCTAAGATAATGTTACTTCAGATCAAAAGGCCAAAATTTTAAAATCAAAATTGAAGATGTGTGATCAACCAAATTTGGTTTTATGTATATCATAGTGGCTTCTGTGCTTGGAGGCTTTAAGTGATGATATTAGCGCAATCAATTTAAACCAAACCACATCGGAGTTTAGTGATTTTCACTGGATGAAAAAAATCGTCATGTTAAACTAGGGATTGTTCCCTCCCTAATGAAAAGTTACTGTATTTACATGTGTATGAATCTATTGCTTAAAATTTATTTTGAATATTCAGATAGAAGATTTATTCGTGAGTTGTACTTCTCCTTAGAAATTTTAAGTCTAAAATACCTTAAGTTAATTAGAAAAATAAAACTAGTTCAAACCGGTCACATTGTAACACTGGTTTTTAAATTACGTGTTTAATTAGTTTATCACCAACCAAATTTATATACCAAGTAACGAATTATAATGCATATAACTACCATGATTATAACATGAGAAAATACACTCATTCATTAATTTTTCAAAGACAATATATGTATTTGATTAAAGGTAAACCGAATATAAAATGATCATTTTAGCTAACTAATAATCAAAGTAAGTACGTTGAATCTAGGTGTCTTGCCACATCCAAGAAAAGACGTACTGTGTTTGATTTTTTTTTTTGTTTTTGTTTTACTTGAAATTTTCCCTTAGACCACCTCCAATAAGGATTTTTAGAGGTCTTTAAGGGTTCTAAATGTTGTGGGACCCATAATTTTTTTAGAATCAGTTCTAAAAAATTTCCTGTTAAAAACCAGGTTCTTAAATTGATTGCGGACCCCACTGACATATGACGGCTTGCGACTGATTCATCTTTTTAATTTTCTTTTTTTAGAAAAAAAAAAAAAAAAAAAACCCGTTGGAGGTGCTCTTAGTATCTCCAAGTAAAATGATTTGAAAACTAATTCTTTTGAGATATTTCTCCAGTATATTTTAAACATATCAACAACATGAATTCAAATATTGTTCGTCCTTTTTCTTTTGAAGCAGACCAAAAATGCCATACAAGGGTTAATACTTAATAGTACTATTATCTAATAAGGGAGGGACAAATTTTAGTTGAGTAATTAATTAGAACTAGGATAAGACATGCGCCTTGCGCAGAGTGAAATATTTATTAAAAATTTATATTTTTATACTGTAAAATCTGATTATTTTTGCAGATCCGTAAGGATCTGATTTGGTTTGGTTCGGATCGAATCAAATCTTTACGGGTCTGGTTCGGTTTGATTCTTATGTACTTTAAACTTTTCAAAAAAATTTAAAAGCGATTGTTGCTATGATATATAGTTATGAAACTATGTGACAAACGTTATATATTAGTCTCACATAAAATTATTTCTTCATCTGATCTTATATTCATTGTATCTTAATATAAAAAAAATTAAACCTTAATCATAAATATTAATGTGAGATTTTTAACAATTTTAGTAATTTACACTCGTTTTGAAAAATTAAAAATACAACATATACAAAAAATCTAGATTTTTATTATATGATTAATGTAATTATGTAATTTGTTTTAATAATAAATAAATAAACAAAAATGATAAAAAATACATATTGTTATCAAATCTTTATTATTTAAAATCATTAATTACTATATATATTTTAACCACATTAGGAAATTCCGTAGGTTTTATTTAAGGAAAGTCTGAGAAAAAATAAAAATATGCGACCAACTATAGCCTACAAATATTATTTTGCTAGAGAGTATAATTTTTAGACTATTATTGTTGCTATGATATAATTTTTAGGATAAGAGTTGCACCTTGCGCAGGGTGAAATATTTATTAAAAATTTATATTTTTATACTATAAATTCTGATTATTTTTGCAGATCTTTACGGATCTGATTTGGTTTGGTTCGGATCGAATCTTTACGGGTCTGGTTCGGGTTGATTCTTATGTACTTTAATTTTTTCAAAAAAATTTAAAAGTGATTGTTGCTATGATATATAGTTATGAAATTATGTGACAAACGTTATATATTAGTCTCACATAAATTTATTTCTTCATATGATCTTATATTCATTGTATCTTAATATAAAAAAAATAAACTTTAATCATAAATATTAATGTGAGATTTTTAACAATTTTAGTAATTTACACTCGTTTTGAAAAATTCAAAATACAACATATAAAAAAATCTAGATTTTTATTATATGATTAATGTAATTATGTAATTTGTTTTAATAATAAAGAAATAAACACAAATGATAAAAAAAATACATATTGTAATCAAATCTTTATTATTTAAAATCATTAATTACTATATATATTTTAACCACATTAGGAAATTCCGTAGGTTTTATATAAGAAAAGTCTGAGAAACAATAAAAATATGCGACCAACTATAGCCTACAAATATTATTTTGCTAGAGAGTATAATTTTTATACTATAGTTTATATAAAATGCTCTATAATTCTTTGAAATAGGATTTAGAAGGCATACACAAGTACCACATAAGATTGAATTATTTTTTAATTAGTACAAACTTGAGGTTACATATTTTTAAAAGATTCTCAATTAATATATAGGAGATATCGGATTAGTATAAACATAATGACAATATAGTGGCCCAACTCCATCACTTCAGGTATATAAACTCGGGTCCTATTCCTCTACTTTTATTTTCGTCATCTACCAAAACTTTGTTTAAATACAAAAAGTTTTAATAGAAATTGTTTAGATGGAAACAGTTGAAACAAATAACAGAACATATAAAGAAATAAAGAATGGTATCGGGAATGTAAACGTTTCATAAATATTTAGAAAGAATAATATTTACACAAACTCTTTTCTGCCTGTCCACTGTAATTTTGTGAGCATGCTCTGTAAATAAATATGAAAGAAAAAAAAAGAAAAACAGTTCATCACGATGATAATGATTGCCAACAGAGGAAGCAAAAGATCAAAATGAAAGTTGGATCATGTGACTTTTACAGAACAGAATCCTAAGGAATGTGATCTCATAAATAAAATAAAGTTTTAAATAATTTTGATGATGATGTTGGTAATAATAAAAAATGCGTAAATGATTTTCTCAAGTAGATTTTTCTTTTTCTACAAAAAAGAAGTGGAGTAAAGCTGTCTCGGGTGCTGGTGGTGGACCCATCTCTTTGATATATAATAACAAATCAATTCATTCAAGTGTCTTTTTATAAATGTTAAATTTGTAAAATAAATTATATAAAAATACATAAATAATTTTTATCGCTCACCAAAATTATAACGTACGAACAAAGCAAAGGCTTAAAAAACAACGGGTCTATTTCGTGGTAGAAAATCATTCTCTTGTAATCATCGCTCGTCCACCCACCGCCAGATTTTCACCATTTATATTTGCTTAGTGTCATGTGTTACTAATTAGAGTAAAGTTACTAGCTAACCATTTTTAATCATATTCGTTTTTTCTTTCATGTCTCGTATTTTATTTTAGTAATTAAATGTTATGGACCAAAACTCGGCTAGTTTTTGTGGATCCCACGATCATTAAAAAAAAAAAATTTATTTATATTAATTTATCTTTTTAATTAACAGGGTTTGGCCAGTGGTTTTGGTTGCGGACGGTCCTAAAGAACTTCAGTTCGGCGTCCCTGGTTCGATCCCCATTGGCTACCGTCCGAAAATGGTGTGCACGCGGGCCTCGTGGGTTGTCTCTCAATCTAGATTGGTGGATCCCACGGTCATCAAAAAAAAAACTTATTTATTACTATTTCATTTCGCATATTTTATATTTATCTGTTTTCACAATTATTGTGAATGTATTCAGTTTCTTATAGATTTAAAGCTCTGGATAAATTCAACAACGTGCAGGAAAACTTCACATGGCATACACTGTAAATATATATATCTACGTGGCTCGCATGTGCATTGCACTTAAGGAGCCAACACTCTAGAATTGAACTTCTCCTTTTCGTGTCCTTTTTCTTTGTTTTGGAATTTCGTTCACATGAATATTTTGTTCACGTTTCTGAACAGATACATGTTACATTAACATACATCACACAGAAGATAAATTGGAAGTGAACGTATATAACATATGATCATTAATGTCAACACGGACATGTAAGAGTTCGACTTTGTTTCAGATAAAAACTAAACTATTATTAAAACTAAATATCGTAAAAAGTATTCGCGAATATACTTTCTGTATGAAAACTAAATAGATAATTGCACTTCTTAATTATGTATTTTGTGAGTAGTTGATGTACATCTATCTGTCTTCGTTTTAGCTGGTAAAAGGAAGGTTTATTTGTATTTTTATTGTAGTACGAGTATTAGGTCAGTATCTATGTTTATGAGTAAAAACTACTATATCAAATTAAAACCACCTAATATTTTTAGATCAAATAACCTTTGTACCATTTTTTTATTAGATACTGTAGCAAAGTCCAGCTATTAGATTTGTAATAAAAATGATGATTAGTAGATCAAGTTATTTATTGCCATCAAAATTGGTTTGATGGGTTGTCACCGTACCAAATTAAGTAAATGGAACCCCCTGATGATTAGGAGATTAATCGTATGTTTAATGACATAACTGTGACATTATTCTACATAACGAGATAAATTAATGAGAAATCTATAGAATCACTATGATAAAAAAAACATATACCAACTTTATTTTGGATCGATATACGTTGCTAATTATTATTTAAAGATTTTAAGTTCAGCGTGTTTAGGTTAGCGGCCAACATCTACCAGTTAAATAAGACAGTAGTGTTAATCTATTTTGTTGGTATACTTAGGAGTTAGGTCTAATAATCTTTTGTTTCTCTCACACGTATTGATTTGTTTTGTGTGAAGTTTGTCGTTTGGTCGAAGAGGGCAATTCACTTAAGGCATTAGGTGAGGTAATACGATTTTCTTTTTGTGTGTGAATACGTTGTCGTTTTCGTTATACCACGTAGCGAGACTTTGTTTAAATGGACCACCCAACCACAGTCCCCTTCAATCAAATAAGACTAGATGGTTAAAAAGCTTAATTTTATTACGATTATTATTATACGAAGTTGGCCCACGATAAGTCCCACCCTCAATTCCAGTCATCCGATGTCGTTTTGTGTGTATAACAAGGCGGGTCATGACCAGACCCGGTACAACAGTCCAAACAGGCGAGTTATGACCCGACCATGGATTGTCTAGTCTGTTAGGATGTTTTCTTGTCTCCGAGTCTTATCGTTAATTATGCAGATTTTACATGAAATTCATTATATATTTTGATAACCCGTTTATTTTAACGTTTTGATAAGACAAATATTAAGGATGTATGTCGTATTTTTCGTCTCTGTAATTCTTTTTCTTTTTTCCCTCACATAGGGATTGCCGTAAAATTGTTATGATGGTTATTGAAAGATAAAGCATACACGTACTATAATGACCCAAGATAATGTAGACATATCACGTGATGAAAAGCGCGTTACGTGGTCTTTATATATTTGGACCCACCTCTAATTACTTTTTAAACTATTCAATTTTATCATTCATCAGTATCCACTAAAACACGATTCAACACAGCTCATCATATTCCAAACTTGCTTAGAATCCATAACTTTTTACGCTTTTTAGATTTATTAAATATTATACTTTTTCAAAAAGCCTCTTTTTTTTTTTTGCTATTCGTTTTCGTGAAGTTATAATTATAGCATAAAGAATCAGATTCAACAATATGGAACAATTTATATCCACTCTTGATTGTGGTTATCTGTAGTTACGGGTGAGTGAAGCTAAGAATCATAGATGAAGCAGATCACAGCCGTTGGATTTGATTATAAGATCCACTGTACAGCACATACTAGCTAGGGTGAGACCAAACCGGTAAGCGTGTGAAACCGGGCCACGAGTCTTCCTTGCTGTCAGCTGCTGTTTTGATTTCGACAATAGTTGGATGTTGACTTTTCTTTTTTTTTTTTTTTACTAAAATGATTTTAATTTCAAAAGCTAATTACAGGTTATTTATTTAAAATTTTAATCGATAAAATTTGTAGGTAGACAGTAGACATATTAGATGATATACCTAATGGAATTAATTGTGATTGTTATTATGTAAAGTCGAAGCTATTTGATCCTAAGATAATGACCTCGTCTTTACTTTTATTTTTCTCTTCATGTATCGTTCTTTACTGTAAAGAAAGAAATAATGTTTGCTTTTTTTTTCTGTAAAGAAAATAAGTCGTTATACCAGCTTTTTCGTATTTTTCAATTCATTTTCCAATCTTAAATAAATTGAAAATTCGGTTTTCGTTTAGTAACTTTCGGTCCGTGGAATTGCTATATACAGACTGGGGTGTACGAACTTGTGTTCGCTGGCTTGTCTCTAAACTTATGTAAATACAATTGCATGTAAGGACCATAAGGTTGAATGAATTTAATTATATTCATGTATTTTTTGGTTGTTCGTAGCATATGACAAACTCATTTTGTATTTATTCTCTATTTTTTGAAAAATAAAAAAGGCGGAAATTACTAGTCCTTTTATCATAACTTGCTAAGTGAGAGATAAGGATAATTAATTTGGTGGAAATAGACTCATCAAGCTAAGTATATATCTCTAGTTTATTTGATTATTTTGTCACCACTCTACCGTAATTCCGTTTCCATATCTATACTCCATTTAGTCACTTACCATGAATCATTATTTAGCAATTTATTCAATCGCATAATAAACAGGTTGTATACAACTAATCATTTACGATGTAATCAGTCAACGCAATTAAAAGAAAAACCAGTCAAAATTCTAGACGTAAATAAAAACATGAAGAAACAAATTGCAAGGAAAACATACTTAATGAGCATTTAAACATATACCATCAGTTTAATAAAGTGCATTATCAACATTAATCGTGGGTGCTAAATAAGAGAAAATATAATATTATTCCATGCTTTGTACTGTGTATAAACAGTAGGCTCATGTAAGATTATGATGGCATGGTGCGGATTAAAACATTACAATACAGAAACAATTATTTCATGAAAATGATTTGAATCAAATCATATATCTACACATACAAAAACTTTCTTCTTCAAAAAAAAGGTTCAGTAACTAATAAGTGTCACTATTATGTATATAGTCTTATGAATATAGAGAGCAAGAGAAGAGAGAGGCATTGAACAGTGAAGTCTTATTAGATTCCAAAACGTAAAGGCTTAAGGTTTATTTGCTGGTGTCTTCTATTAATGGGAGTGACGAGCAAGGAACCACATGTGATACATGTCATTGTTTTGCTATACTATCATCGTGAAAAGAAAACTTGACCAGGGATATTAAGTAAATTTAATTTTTGTTTCGACTTAAAAGGACTTTTAGTATTTAATAGGGAGGGAAGGGAAAGTATCTAAAAATAAATAAAGAGAAAAGGCATATAATAGAATATAAAATTAAATTAAATTGAATTATTGGTGTTGTTTATTAAATTTAAGAGTAGGAGAAGGAGGGTAAAGAAAGGGAAGAGTAGCTATCAAGGGGTGATTAGTTTAAAGGAGAGCCTCTGCTACGTTATAGGGGTTGAAGTGATAGAGAAGGCATAGAAAGATTACTTTCACCATCACCATCATCATCTCTACTCTCACACCATAACCCACCACTCTTCTCTCTATCTATCTATCTATCAAGAAACAGAGTAGATTCTCTGTTTTTTTTATTTCTCTTCAATCTATTTGCTGATATTGATGAGTTACTAGCTTCTGTTTCACTGCTGCATTTTCCGGTGAGTTTCGGTGTTGGGATTGCTTCTGTTATTTTTATTTACCTCCTCCTCCATCGGAGCTAATATTACGTATTCTCTCCTCTGCCTCTTCTTCTTCTACTTCTACGAAGTTATTTTAAAATATTCAGAGTCGGTGACTTTTCGTTTTCAGATGTGACTGTAAAAAACGTCGGTGATATAGTTTCTTACTATTTTTTTTTTTTTTTAAACTTGGGTGCGGTTACAGCGATCTTTCTCTTGTGACATTTGTATTCGTTTTGAGGTTTGAATCCTGGAATTCTAGTAATGGTCATTTTGTCGTGATTCCCACCTTTAAATCTGGTTTTTGGAGCTATTCCATTCTTCTTCTTCTTCTTCATTTACAAGTGTGTGTGTGTGTGTCTGTTTAAGCTCTCATCGTAATCAGAATCTTAATTTCATTTTCTTGACTCAGAGTATTTTGATGGATCGTAAGAGTTGGCCATGGAAGAAGAAATCCTCTGAGAAATCTGCTACAGAGGTTCTTGACCATCCCCAGGTAACTAACTAACTAACTTCATCATCATCATCTCTCTTTCAGATTTGCTTCTTTCCAGATCATTGATATTAATAAATTAATCAGGAGAATGGGAAGAAGCCGAGCTACATCCAGATCTCCTTTGATCAGTACTCTCATTTCAACTCTTTGAAAGATGAAGTTCACAAGTACGAAGAACAAGTCTCCAATCTACAACATCAGATCAATGATCTTGACTCCAAGCTATCTACAGCTAATGCGGATGTTACAGCCAAGGAGGTTCTCGTCAAACAACACTCCAAAGTCGCTGAAGAAGCCGTCACAGGTATTATGAGCTTAGCCACCTGGTGAAAACACAGACTAGTGTTTGCATGTGTTTCATTACTTGTTTTTTTTGATTTTCAGGCTGGGAAAAAGCTGAAGCTGAAGCTTCTGCTTTGAAGACACATCTCGAAACTGTTACACTCGCTAAGCTCACCGTTGAAGATCGTGCTGCGCATTTAGACGGAGCTTTAAAGGAGTGTATGAGACAGATAAGGAGTCTCAAGGAAGAGAACGAACAGAAGCTGCATGATGTTATTGCAACTAAGACCAACCAAATGGACAAGCTTAGAGATGAGTTTGAGTCCAAGATTGGTGAATTCGAGCAAGAACTGCTCCGGTCTGCTGCTGAGAACGACGCGCTCTCTAGGTCCTTGCAAGAGCGGTCGAACATGCTTATGAGGATACGTGAAGAGAAGTCTCAAGCGGAGTCTGAGATTGAGCATCTTAAGAACAATATAGAGTCTTGTGAGAGGGAGATCAACACTCTTAAGTATGAAACTCATGTGATTACTAAAGAGCTTGAGATACGGAACGAGGAGAAGAACATGAGCATGAGGTCAGCTGAAGCAGCGAACAAGCAGCATTTGGAAGGTGTCAAGAAGATTGCAAAGCTGGAAGCTGAGTGCCAAAGGTTAAGGACTCTGGTGAGGAAGAAACTTCCAGGTCCTGCAGCACTTGCACAGATGAAAATGGAGGTTGAGAGTTTGGGGAGAGGAGACTATGGAGATCACAGACAAAGAAGGTCACCGGCTAGACCATCTAGTCCTCTCATGTCTCCAATGTCACATCAGATCTCTGAGTTCTCCCTTGACAAGTTTCACAAAGAAAACGATTTACTGACAGAGAGGTTACTAGCCATGGAGGAAGAGACCAAGATGCTTAAAGAAGCTTTGGCGAAGCGTAACAGCGAGCTTCAAGTGTCGAGGAACCTCTGTGCTAAGACAGCAAACAGGCTTCAGACATTGGAAGGTCAGATGATGAGTAAGAGTCCAACCAAGAGTACTGGCTTTGAAATGCATGTTAGTAACCCTCCTAGTATGGCTTCAATGTCTGAGGACGGAAACGAAGATGCTAGAAGCGTGGCTGGGTCTTTGATGTCTGAACTCTCTCAAACCAACAAGGATAAAAACAGCGCGAAGATGAAGAAGACCGAGAGTGCTAACCAGTTGGAGCTTATGGACGATTTTCTTGAAATGGAAAAGCTAGCTTGTCTACCAAATGATTCTGAAGCTGAGGTTTCACCAGCGACGCAACTGAAGAAAAGAATCTCCACTTTGCTTCAGTCTCTCCCTAAAGATGCTGCTTCTGAAAAGATTTTGGCAGAGATGCAATGTGCCATTGAAGATGCAGGTGGTGCTAATGCAGATAATCATACAGAAGAAAAGGATGTAGCCATGTCAAATGAGCCCACTGAGGAGAAAGTTAGCGTTGTTGAGGTAATAACACAAGAACTGGCTCATGCTCTTTCTCAAATTTACCACTTTGTTACCTACCTTTCGAAAGAAGCAACGCAGTGTCAGGACACATTCTCCCAAAAAGTACAAGAGTTCTCTGTCACATACGACAGAGTCTTGACCAAGGAGAAGACTCTGGTCGACTTTTTGTTTGATCTCTCACGAGTTTTAGTCGAAGCGAGTGAACTGAAAATCAATGTGTTGGGATATAACGCATCTGAAGTGGAGATTCACAGTCCAGATTGCATCGATAAAGTAGCTCTACCGGAAAACAAAGCATTTCTTCGAAAGATTCATCAGGTGAACATGGTTGTTCTCAGAGCTCTGACTCCGAGATTCCAGATGACTGTAACGGAACATCTGGCTATGAAGCCAAGCTCTCAGCAGCAGCTTGTGAGTTTACATTAGAAGAGTTTGAAGGATTGAAACTCGAGAAAGAGAGAGCAGAGACCAACCTTGCTAGCTGTGAAGCAGATCTTGAAGCAACTAAGTCAAAACTACAAGAAACAGAGAAGCTTCTTGCTGAGGTCAAATCAGATTTGGAATCTGCGCAGAAGTCTAATGGCATGGCTGAGACTCAGCTCAAATGCATGGTTGAATCATATAGGTCTCTTGAAACTAGATCATCTGAGCTGGAAGATGAGCTGAGTTCTCTGAAAGACAAGATCGAAAACTTAGAAGATGAGCTTCATGAAGAAAAGGAGAACCACCGTGAGGCTTTAACCAAATGCCAAGAACTGGAAGAGCAATTACAAAGGTATGTTAAAACTAAACATTACTCTCTTTTTCTTTCACCATTAAGTCTCTAACTTTGCTTCTCTACAAAACTTCAGGGACAAGCAAAAGTGTCCGACTTGTTCAGTAACTGAAGCTGATCCTAAAACCAAACAGGTAACTTTCGAAAACAAAACCCATTCATTATCTAACCGAGACTTCGATTTTTAACAAATCTTGTGTTTATGGAATGTTTACAGGACAATGAATTAGCTGCTGCTGCAGAGAAGCTACAGGAGTGTCAAGAGACTATATTGCTTCTCGGGAAGCAACTCAAGTCCATGTGTCCTCAAACAGAACAGGTTGCTTCATCTACAAGCCAAGAACAAACCCTAAACCAAGAAGAAGACAACGAATGCGCAACTGCAAATCCTCAAGACAACAGATTGAGCTCTCCGTCAGAAACACCATCGATGACTACAATGAGATCTCCGGTAGGGTCAAAACATAGACACACTAAGTCAAACTCATCATCATCGTCCTCGTCGGGACTTACCCCTGAGAAACACTCTAGAGGATTCAGCAGGTTCTTCTCCTCTAAAGCAAAGTAAAACAACAACAAAAAAAGAGAAACCATAAATCTAACTATGTTGTGTATCGTATCTATTGCTATCTATATATACGGTATTTTTACTATGTGAGAATGTTGTTTAACTTTTAGTTTTTTTTTTTTCTTCTTTCCGTAATGACAACAAGTTTGGTGTTGAATTCTACGGTGTGTAAATGTCAATCTACCCATCTCTTTCTATTGTTTTGTAATGTATAAGGCTTCTAGAAAATAAACATTAATTAAAAATGACTTTTAATGCTAATTTTTTTTTTCAATCATAAATTAAGTTTTTAATAAAAAAAACTCCTAAACTAATTTTATTTAATGGATTAGACACTCTATCTACTACAGGAAAAACAAAACAATGCGACATGTAAATATTTAGTTTATGCATTTTTACCCTAACTAAACCTAGTTAAGGAAATTTGACGCATTAAAAATTTAAAAATACAATAAATTCTGTAAAATTTTAATAATTCAAATTGATAAAATATTATTTCAAACAAATCATGCAAATAGATAAACTAATTTTTTAAAATAATTTACACTACATACAATACAATTTGGTATTATTTTATAAGTTACATGTTTTTGGAAAACAACATTAAATTGTTAGAAGGTTTGGATCTAAAATCATGTAATTAGTAAAATAATACCAGATTGTATTACATGCAGTGTGAATTTTAAAACAATTTTAGTTCATCTATCTTCATAATTTGTTTGAAATGATAATTTTATAAATTTGATTTTACATAGTTTTATTGTCTTTTACTATATTTTTAATGGTAAAAACTCTCAAATAATGCTAAGAAATCATCTTATGAATTTAGAGGGTGTTATTAGATTATGCATTCGTAAAGTGTTAGGTAGATTTACATTTTTTAATGATCCTAGTGTTATTTAATCAAGAATTTTCAAAACTATGCTAAAATCTTGTGTTATTAGTTTATGAACTTGTAATAAGTAGTTAAAAGATTTTAAAAATCTAGAGTTATTAGATTCATTTTGTACAAAGTCAATAAGAGTCTTGTGTTATTTAAAAAGAAAATGAAAATAACTGATTTTCTCATACTTCAAAGTTTGTTATTATTATTGATTATACCTATTTTCCTTCATAAAATCTATTTATCTGAGTGTTGCATATTGATCATGTATTTTCAAAGACTTTTTATGACTAAAAAAATATAATTGCTGCTATTCAAGCACGTTGTAAATATAGCAAGAGGACGCAAACATGTAAAGATTTCTAATATATCATCAGCATAAAATGCTTATTTTTTTTTTGACTGAAGACTTACATATCGTAAACTTTAAAGAAAGTTAAAATGCCAACCAATGATGGACACACATGTAGATATACAGGGGGCATGTGCCCCTTATTGATTTTGAATTTTCTTAACTAATTATCAATTTTTATGGTCATGTTTTTCTGATTTACAAGTAAATATAATGAAAAAAAATTATGTGCCCCGTCTAAATATGGAGTTGGTTCCACCCCTCATGCCAACTAATAAAAACATTAGAAACAAACTTATAAAATGCTTATTACATTAAACGATAAAGATTAGTGGCCAGTGGATACAAGGCTCATTGATCAAAATCAAAGATAAAAGCTTAAAATTTAGAAACCATGAGAGTAACATGATGATTCGCTGTAAAAATGTACAGACGAGAGAGACAACAGAATAAACAGAACAAAGAGGATAATAACAAACCCAAAACACAAGTTTATAAAATATTTAAGGATAAACTCTGCATAAGTTTATAATTATCTTCAGTTTTTTTTGTGAGTTTATAATTATCTTCAGTTACAAATCCAATAATCTACAAAACTCTTTAACCATACTTTTAAAAATATCTTTTTGTACTAAAAAAATGTTTTTTAAAATAATTAAAATCATCATAACTCTTTTAAAATCCAGAAAACTATTAAATTTTAAAAATCATCAAAACTATTTTTAAATCACAAACCAATAACAACCCCTTATTTTTCTTGTGTTTTTCTTTTATTTTTATTATATAATAGATTTTAATGTTAAAAATTTCCAACTAAGTTTAGTTACTGTAAAACTTCTTAATTTTTTTTCTGTAGTGGTTTATTTTACGGTAAGTATACCCAGAAATTATAAGTCTAAAGTTAGTTTAAGATATTTTAAATTAAAATTTAGTTTAGTAACTTTTACCCAAACTAAATTTAGTAAAGAGATTTAAGCTTTAAAAATCCTTAAAAAGGAATTCTCATCATTGAAATAACAATGTTCTCCTCCTTCCGTAAACAAATCATCTCACTTTTGAACTAAGCCCAGCCCACTTAATTCGTCTCGTGGGCTACTTTTATTATCATCTCTTATTTTCAGTTGAATCATCGGTTTTTGTAGTTAAAAGGAAAGTATTCTCCGTCTATTTTAGAACTTCTCGTCGGTTAACCCTAATCAACTATTTATTTTCAAGCAATTAGGTTAGTTTAATCAAAGCCGATGTTTTGACATCTAGCTTAACTAATGATTGATTCAATAAGGTTATCACACGTTCATGCACCAGAACAATCGACCTACCATTCTATTACATCTGATCATATCACATGCACCCTCATCCGCCCTAGCTAGTTCAGTTCCAAACACTTATAACTAATGTACTTATATTAATAACTAAATTGGACTTATAAGAGTTTGTTCTATTATTTTCAACTGTTGCAAAAATTATCAAATAATTAGCAAGTTATTTTTTATTTCTAAATTATACGGACGAATTAAACTGACAAATTTAAACCCAAGAAATGTATTTTCTCTTAATCTTAACTAGTTATTTTCATTTGAAACTCCGACAAATGTATATGTGTGTGTGTGTGTGTCAGTGTGTGTTTTGCTAAGTCGTTGTCGTTGAAGACAGCTAATATTAAGATATGGGTTATAATTTAATTTGTGTTTCCATTAATTAGCCCAACATATCAATATTGTGCACTGTTAATTAAGATTTGTTCAACCAGAAATAGTAAAGACTTCGAATATGATATATCATTATATCATATGTATTACGAATGTATTTTACAAATGTGAGCTTGATGTATTACTTGTCGTTTTTTTTGTAACTGAATACATTAAAAGCCAAAAGGGCTTAAGCGATTACAACCGGAGCAATGTTAAAACAATAATAACAACCGGAGGTCTACTCGACAGTGAGATGATCAACTACAACAATGCAATAAAACATAAGATAGAAGTGTTGAAGGAAGAGACTTGCTCAAAGTAAAGAAACCCTTAGATAAACTTTACTTGTATTCTTGAAACAGTTGCTCCATCGAATTTGATATCGAATTTGAAATAGTCGGAATTAACATTGTAATTGATGGGTTACTGGCTTAGAGGGTAAGAGACCCCCATGATGATGAACGCACTCGACAAGTATCTTGTTTCTCTTGTTTTTTTAAGATGATGTAGCTTTCGTGCATCACTAAAAATTGTATGAGCTATCAAATTTTTTTTGCTATCAGTTTATTAGCCACCAGGCCCACCACCATAATCTCTCTTCTACTAAACATTCTAGACTACATTCCATGAAGACAACGGCCAACCAAAAGAAATCTTATACATTTCTTTATAATTGACTGATGCATTTTAGTATTAAATTTCCAAAAGTATACTCATACTAATATAGCATTTTCGCAGGCATCACGTACTAGTATTTGTCTCCATCAACAATATAATTAATTTAACCGCATAGAATTTAAATTATCGTTTTAGGAAGGTGGGTATATTGACTACTAGATTTTAAAAGAAAATGATTTAAAAATTCTAATGCTAGTTTACACCACATAATGCGACTTTTTTTCTTTAAGAATTTCTCATTAATGCAAATTTTTTAAAAAGGGTTACCTAGTTAATGCAAGTTTTTTTTTGTAACTGTAACTAATGCAAGTTTTACACCACATAATTTTAAAATATGTTGAAAAATCCTTGATAAAAAGTCAACCTCGTTTGTTGTATTCTTAAAATTTTCTTTTATTGTCCAACGCTTTGAAGGGTCCTTCGAGCATTAATGTTTCAATCAGTAAAATTATTTGGAAGGAAAAAAAAAGCGTGAGTTCTTATGATTGTAAGGTTTTAAGGAAACTCGATCGTCCGTTAAGTACCGTACGGTCGGGGGAAATGGCATATATAGGTCAGGTGAAAAATAAATAGCGCATGCGATATGTTCAAGGTTCGTGTTAAATCTAAGCCGTCAAAAGACTTCAAAAAATGTGTGCCATACTGCCATCACGTATCATCTTGATAATATGATAAAAAACCAAGACATATGTGATTATGTGTTCCAAAATAAAAAAATAAAAACCAAGACATATTGTAGGGATCTAAATTTATTAGATTTCAAAAGTGTGGGTACCACGTGCATGTGCTGTGTCTCAGACATTGATATGATTATAAATTAGTCACTTAAAAACATTTTAAATAAAACTTTACATGAATATATAATACAGTTATCATACTTTTCTTTTTGTAATACAAGTTTTGTTTCTGTCTAGTACGAAAAGTTGTCAGGTGACTGAATTTTACAGTTGATAATCCGTGCTATATATTAACTGTAATCGTATTATATAATTCGATGTTGCAAAAAATCGACAAATTGTACAAATATTAATTATAAGAAACAAAAAAAAACAGATTAGCTATTTTTTTTGATAAGTAAACAGATTAGCTATTGCTTTAATTATACTAATAATTGTGATTTGATTATTCCCTCTGACTCTTAATATTTGGAGCAAATCATGGAACCGCTTAGAACTTTTATCCCAGTCTGCGTGACTACCACCAATGCCCAAACGTACTGAATGGCAGTGAAGAGTCTTCTAACCAACTAATTACATCACATTTTTTTTGAACTTACTAATTACATTTCTTTGTAGTTTATAAGGGCAATGGAGCGCTTTAGATTAACTGAATAAGTAATTTCAACAGTTTTTAACGGCTTAAAAACTGCCTATAAAGAAGGCGGCCCTGTTATTCATTTCCTGGACGAGTTCGCAAAATAACGTTCTATATTGTTTTCTTTATAGAACGATTTAAAAAGTAGAAAAGTACCAAATTCATTTCATATTATATGCAATTATCTCCCGCTCGTGTGTAAAAAAGGAGTTTATATATCCTCAACTGAACCAAAATATTTTTTGAATAAGCCATATATTGGATACCATATAGTAACAAGTTCTTTAAATGGGAAGTTTCATGTAATATTGTATGTATATAGCCGTTAAAACCAAAAAGAAGAAGGCATATATATATATATATATATATAATATTCATATTTATATTTATATACATTCACAGATTCGCTGATAGCAAATAGAAAAAAGACAAATTATAAGAAGAAAATCAAATGTAGAAAAAAAGAAAGAAATGAAACTGCGCTCACTGATGTAATATAATAGGTACACCACCATTAATTAGGAGAAAATATTTATCAAATTATTTGCCTAGTTACTCCCTACAAATCCAAGATAATAACCAAAATTGGTTTTTATTGATCACTCTTAGAGGTATCTCTAGAGTTACACTCGCTCTAATGGAAACACTAACCCAATTTTATCCCATATTATCTAAAAATTAAAAGCTAAACAAAGCTTCTTTTTTTTTGGTCAACAGCTAAACAAAGCTTATTCCTCTAAAAAAGTACTAAAAGTCTAAAACCGACAGTCCCTAAATATATGTGGATCAGAGCATGGAGGTGACAATGGATTTGAAAGCTACTTCCTCACAAGGAATAATGAGGCCCATGTCATGATCAAAGCCAAACTCTTCCTCAGCCTGTTGTAGAAGAAGCTTAAACTCGGGTCGGGTCAAAAATGAAATGTGTAAAACGTACCTGACCCGATTCTCCCCTACGTAGACCACGAAGTGACCTTTGGGCACATCTGGAGGAAGTGATTCTCCATCTTGTTTGTGTTGGTCTTTACATTCACTATGTTTCTTCCCAAAACTTGCGCACCTCTTCAAAATTTGCTTTATCATGGTCGTTTGTGTTAGCTTGGTCGTCCGGTTTTTAATCGCCATTGCCTTTAAATCCCTCGATTTTCTTTGTTATGTGTTCGAAGATCTTCTTTCTTGTTTCTTACAATTCTTTATCTTCTTGTTATGGGTGTGGAGAGAGTGAAGAATGGTTTGTCGAGTTGTGGTTTTGGGGTATTTATGGATGGTTTCTAAATATTTATAGACTTGAGAGTTCCATAGATAAACATTATATATATATATATATATATACTTGGTGTAATTTTTTTTTGCATACCATTCTATAAATCAGAGAGATTGTAATGGAATGGTTCCAAAAGTCACGAGACACATCCTACTGTTGAACTGGTGCATTTTTTTCACGTTATGAAAAACAAAAACAAGAAAAAGTATTATGTAATTATAAAACTACGGAACTAGATCCGTCAAATCTATCATGTGTCTACTAAGTAACGGCTAATCGCATGTTGGTTTCGATGCTTCATACGTTCAAATCTTTAAAAGGGGGTAAAATTGAAAAGATTTACACAATCTGGTGAAGTTTTGATGGATTATACCATCGTAACATCTCCGTACAAATGTAAGTATACAACTATTTTTCAACATGTACATATATGCATATTAAAGAGATGAGATTCTGAGGCATGGGGTGAAGTAAGATGTGTTTGTCTGCTACAGAATAGATATGTGTTGTACGTTTAGACATTTTTATCTTTTTCGAAAAGGATAAAACTCGTTTTTAAAGTTCTTAATATTGTTAATCAATAATTTGTTCTAATTTTGTTCGAGAATTGAGAGAACATACAAACTACAAATTAAGCGACTCTTTCATATGGTTTATAGCCTGAGAAACATGACAAATATAGGGTGTTATTAAACTTTGGTAAATGCAGATTAATGATACAAATTAGTTGCAGAGGCTGCTGCATCTAACTTTCAAACTTGATTCAAAATTGTAAATTTTCTAACTAACTTGAGGGTCACACAATAAAATTGCTCTAAATATACTTTAGTTGCCAGCATATACACAAAAAAAATTAATAGCCAAACGAGTATTTGTAGAATAATACGTATGAAAAGCTTAAATATATTTAGTAGCAATAGTTAGTTTATTTGCATGGCTACAAAGACTACAGTATAGTACATTACGTAAACAAACAAAATAAAAACTTGACGTCTTGTAATTTCCAAAAAGAAAAGAAAAACTAATATAGTATTATTAAAAAAAAACCTAAATAGGAATGTGATGAGCTAAATTTTCTTTACCAGCTAAATTTATTTTAAACATCAGTTGGAGTTTTGAACGTAATAAAGTATGCAGAGATGCAAAAATAGTGGAAAACTATCACGTACTATCCAGGACAGTCTTCCTTTGCCCTTCACGTATTTCAATTTCGAAGCTGAGAGTAATTGATGATTAGTAACCAGAAAATGGTAGCATATCGATGAGAACGTGAAAAAGACAATACTAATGCAAATGTGAAGGACGAAGGACAGTACTCGAACCAATTAAGGGTTCCTCAATTAATATTCATGCCAGGATGCACATGCCCGTCCCAAAACATCCCATTTATTTTCTACCAGTATATTTATTTATTGTGTTCGGTAAATATGAGATTCAAGTTTACAAAAAAAGAAAAATGAGATTCATGTAAAATAAAAATAAAAATTGTTTCGAAGTTAATAGCCGCCATAAAGCTTCTGAAAACGGGATTTTTTTTCAAAAATACTGGAAAGAGAAGAAAAGTTTAGAAAATCAATAGTCGCCATATAGGTTTGCATTGATGTTTTAAAATATTGCCGAGAAAAACATTACCAATGAACTATTTGATTAACCTGTTATTTTTGAAGAAGTAAATTTATTTATTTATTTAAAATCTTTTTGGCTAAAATTTGGTGTAAATGAGTGAGGAATTTCATGTAAATGTAATTAAGAGAAAATAATTTTATTTTTGCGTTTAGTGGTCCAGTAGGACATGGAATTCGTGTTA
Source organism: Moricandia moricandioides (assembly GCA_905132885.1). Taxonomy (NCBI): domain Eukaryota; kingdom Viridiplantae; phylum Streptophyta; class Magnoliopsida; order Brassicales; family Brassicaceae; genus Moricandia; species Moricandia moricandioides. The sequence goes on from CAJHQQ010000088.1 coordinate 282,634, forward strand.
GATCGTTATGCATCACGTGAATGTGAGGTAAGCTAAGAGGCAACTAATTTAATCGTTGTAGTTTAGTAGTTTTGTTTATGTTCTAGTAATGGAAAACCAATCGTGCAAGTCTATTTTTTCTCTGAATCTATCTACCTTAATAAATATGGGGTGATATATCCTCTGTAGTAGCACTGACTTAATGTATATAGCTTGTAAAAACGAAAAACAATAGTATTTGATATCTAATATGTTTATATATCCCACAAGAATTTTAAATAAATAAATAAATTTACTTTGAATTAAGAGAAAAACATTACCAATGACGCGAGGTTGATTCATTGACAACAAAAACGTGGAGGAGAAGGTTGCTTGGGTTCTTGAATGGCCATTGACTCAGTTGCTCACTGAGCTCAGTGGTGGTCAAAAACGAGATGCTGGTTTAAAGACCAGTAAGGCTTGGGATACATGTCTATGTACCTAAGTCCAAACTCTTCTCAACGAGCTTCGATTCAGAAAACTCTTGCTAGGAGTGTTCCTTTAAACCCAAGTTTTGAGTTGGATGCTATAGCCAGAATGGAGCGTGTGAAGCAGAGCTGGTATGGATGGTGAGATAAACTTGAACCGTAGGATGAAGATGAATCATTTTTTTTTTAAGAGATCACACGATCACTAGATGTTAATATAATACTGATACACATCATCTTTGTTTATTTAACTGGTTTACTGAAACCGATATAAACCACAAATAACCAAATTAACTGGATCAAGAAGACAGAGAAAAGAGTAATCTCTCACACACAGTTCTTTAAAGAATCTCCAGCACCTTGAAAGAAGAAGGAAGAAAGCACAAAATCCGCAATAAAGATTCCGACAAGAGACATGACAACTGCAGAAGTTGTAGATTCTCCAACACCTTTAGCACCTCCCGTAGTGGTTACTCCCCAAGAACAGCTAATCACCGATATAATAGCACCAAACACCTGAGACTTGATCATGGCACTGATAATGTCCCATGGTCTAAGCGCTCGATGAGCCGAGTCCATGATTATATTAATGCTAATCCCGTAAACCGCATCAGATAGCAAAGCACTCGAAGCCATCCCGACAGTGAAACACATGAGTGTCAGAAACGGTAGAGCCAAACAAGAAGCGATGACTCTCGGTGTGATCAGATAATCGATCGGGTCTGCTCCCAAGACACGGAGCGTATCGGTTTGCTCCGAGACTTGCATTGTCCCTAGCTCAGCGGCAAACGCGCTTCCCATTCGTCCAGCAACAACAATCGATGTGATGACTGGACTCAGCTCTCTAGAGAAGGCTAAAGCCAAGACACCTCCAATGGATCTGTTAAGACCCAGTCTAGTAAACTCTCTAACAAACTGAATAGTGAAAGCCATGCCAACAAATGTAGAAGTCAAAAGACAAACTCCTAGAGACTTGGGTCCGGTTCTCTCCAGCTGCTGAAGAGTGTTTCTCCAGTGGATCTTACCCTTTAGTATCCGGAGAACGACTTGTCCTGCTATGATGGGGACCGATAAGCCTCTCCAAATGTATTTAGAAGGTGACCATTTACTAAACGGAAGCTCAGCTTCTGGAGAAGCCGGCGCGTTGTTTTCAGGGGAGGTTTCTTGTTCCAACATAGACATGGATGGGTGAGCGTCATTAGCATTCAAGTTCACAAATAATCTTCTTCCCCGTGTAAAGTTCGAAATCCCCAAAAGCTGGTGTTTTCCAATGAAACCAACTTTACAAACTCTTTGGGGTTTAAAACCGATGGAAGCATCACACCTTGGAAGAGTTCTGCAAGAATCAATATAACATCTTGGAATCAATCTAAGCAAAGGAGAAACCTTTAAAGCTTATGCCTATACAAATACCTATGAGGGAGACTCAAAGACTGATGGGTACAACAAGTCTGCATCATTGTTGTCTTCTTCTTTAGAAGCTCACTGATTCAGTTCAAGCTAGTAACGCGTGACATCAAACGTGATTAGCCAGTTAAATTTAAGCAATATGATATAGAAAACACATAATCGATTTTGAATTGATTTTAATCGCAGCAAGAGAAAACCACAGATCCCAATCGACGCTAACGATACCATACCTAAGTTTTACTAATCAAATCTCTAAGGCATTCAAATTCGAATTTAATCAATCGATCAGTATACTCAACCAATCTAGGTGAAATCTCTACAATAGAAACCAATTAGGTTTATCAGTTCTTCTTACTTTGAGATCGACACAAACCTTGATAAGGGTAGCTTATAGTGAATAGTAGCTTCCAGAGAACTTACGCTTAGAATAGAAACGAAGCTAGAAAGTAGAAGAAGCTGGGATTCATCGAGAGAGAGAGAAAGTAACACAGAGAGATAACAAGAAGGAACAAAACAGCTAACACTTGCAAAGAGTATGCAGCAAAAAAAAGAAAACGAAGAAGTAGCAAAACATTAGTTGGGCTGTAAAGCCCAATACGTTTTACAATTGAATCGTGGGCTTAAGCCATCTACGTGTGGTTCATACACATTTGTATAACGCATGCAATTTCATTTTTTTTTAACTTGCCATATCCGGACGTATGGAATGACTCGGACTAATTTCTAAAGAGAATTGCAGCTCACCGTATAGACCTCCACCCCATTTCTAGATATTCAAATGATCCATAAATATGAGCCCATATCCGTATTCGTCTCTAAAAATAATATAACTAACAGGTAAATCGAATTTGAAATATCTTAACGTCTTAAACCTCTCTCTCCTTGACCATGAGGTCTCAGAAAAACACATGCAATATATGACCATGACATCAATATCCTTTCGTAAGCATATGAATATATTATATGATAAAATGAAGAAATGGTGGTGGTCACATGACGGAGAGTGTTTGTAACCTTTACGGAGACAACAACGTTATCTTTTTGTTCAGCCGGTCCGTTCTTTAAGGGCACACTCTCTGTATTATATACGCCTCTCTACGTTTATTATGTATTCATATTTACCCTACTCTACACTACAAACCAAAAAAAAAAACATTACTTCTCTCCTACACAAAAGTGACTCTATGATATTGAGCACCCCATTCTGACTAATATGCGTATAGATGTGTTTTAAATTATAAATGTGATGTGGTGCATGTGCATGTGCATGGGATGGGCAGCTGGGCCCCGCGGGCTGAAGAAGGCCCATAAAGATAAAAGAAGAGGAGAGGACCACGTGGCCGGGGGGGGGGGGGCTAGCTAGTTCTACAAGTGGAGTGGATACTAAGAAGTAAAGAAAGTAGGAATGAGTTGAATCTCGTGATATCGCACTGTTTCTACTATTGGCAATGCAGTGTTGCTTTCATCTAGGGTTTCAGAACTAGCCCCTCTTCCTTCCTTTTCTTTTTTTTTTCACTTTACTTCTCTCACCTATTCTCCTACCACAACCACTTATGTTTCCCTTGGCTTCTATTTTATTACACATCTTGTGTAATAGTATAGCTAGTTGAGGAATTATATTTTCTTGATATGACTATATATATATTTATGAAATCTGTGGTATTTGCCTATTTCTTTTTCTTAATTCTTGTCTTTGATTATATAGCCAATGATTCTTAGAGGGAGTCTTCCTCCCCCAACATTTAGTATTGGATTCAAAATATGGCTATAAACACTTAATACTGTTTAATATATATATATGGCTTTGATAGTATCAAAAACATGAGCAACATGTTGAGTTTAGCTAACCGTGTTAGTATAAAAGAAAGCTGAAGTATCTCTTCGTTTGCTAGTAAAATGATATTTTAACATTATCTTCATATAACATGTATACAATGATGATGGTTGAGATCGAATTTTAAAATTTTACGCATATTTACATAATATATACGAATAAAGTTTCCATATCTTAACTTTAGCAAGAAGCTTTGAGTCACTTCCTTCCTTTATTCAGCAAGACAAAAAGCCATTCGTGGCGGAAAAAAACATAATTATCACTTAGCTTTAAGCTAAAAACTGATGGCCAGGTTTGATCAGTCTTATGTTAATTTTAACAAAATCAACATAATTATTTATTTTCTTGTTGGTATATCATACGGGTTGGACTTTTATAATATATCTCGTCTTCTCGTTGTTGTAATAATTATAATGAGACTAGAGAAGATATATATTTCTGTCAATATGGCTCCACGGGAAAGATTTCATTCTCAATATTATGAAGATGTTGTACTTGAATCCTAAACTAATTTTTAAATATCGGCTGTCGTCGCTGTAAATATTAAGTAGTGGATGATAAGAAAAAGTGTATCCATCAAAAAACAAGCTACAATTTGGACTAGTTATACATAGAAACCAAATTCCACTCGTTTTATATTTTTAGCTAGAAAAATTTCAATGTTGGCAAAGGTTTTTGGTGAGTACAAACCCTCTCATTTCTCAATAAATAACGAGAATCTGGTTGTGTACATTCATATTGATTTAAAGAAATATATTTTTAGCATATAGATAGCTAAATGTAGTTCTTGAGGAGGATATTTCCTTGTAACTGTACAAAAGGGGGCAAATACAAGAGCCAATTCTCGTCGAAAGCTATTTTGGATGTTTTTGCGAGATGAGATGCGTAATTAGACTACATGGGTTTGGTTTACTCATGTTATCCCGCACTTGGTACATAATACAATGTACAATCACTTATCAATATGAGATAGGATGCAAAGGTGGAATGTGAATACATCATTGTCAACCCCTAATGAATACATGGAATCATCTCTTCTTCACATGTCAGTTTTTGTACTAAGATGTGGGAACCTTTTGACTGAGGGATATGAACAATTGATTTTAAATTGGAAGTTCATATATCTTTAACAATATGGAAGACAAGACCAAACCACTTTCTATATCATTCATACTAAACTATGGTTAACAATATTTATATGAAAGGAAATAAAATAAGACACGGAGAAACACACTCTACGGCAGAACAACTCATAAAAGTACTGATGAGTGTGTTGAGTTGAAACATGGGGAAGGCTTCTATATATGTCGTACAAGAGCTACACAACCATAATCTTTTCTGTCCTTTCGTTCAAGCAAGCTAGATATAATGATTCCTTCATCGTTTGGATACATTATAAATTTAGTAGAGGGAGTTGAAACATGGGGAAGGCTTCTATAAGTTTAGTATAAGAGCTACACACCCATAATCTTTTGTTTCCTTTCGATTAAGCAAGCTAGATATAATTACATTCTTTGATTGTTTCATTGTTTGGATACATGTTAGTAGAAGATGCATATGATGTAAAAAAAGTTGTTTTGATTGAATAAATTGTATATTTATTCATATATGTGTGTGTAATTTAATTAAGAAAATATAGATTGTGATTAAATTTGATTGTTTTAGTTAAAATGATGGAAAATAAAATTGTTGAAATTTACTAATATTTTAAAATAGTGTAACTAATAAAAATTACGAAACGCATAATGATTCCACCATTCTTACTATTATGAATTACCATTTCCAACTATATAAATAACATTTATATACCGTCTGAAGAAAAATATCGTTATATACAATTAATTTTTTATCACTAAACCAATTTCCTTTATCCTCCTATTTTAACATCATAACCATTATAAAAAAGTTTCAAAAAAAAAACATCATAGCCATTAACAATAGAGTTTCCAGCTTGGACACATCTTACGTTAAGAAATTCTTTTATTGTTGTAAAAAAAACTAATAATATCACAGTAACATGTTTTCGTCATTAATGCTAGCCAACTAACCCAAACAAAAACCCTTGTATATACTAGCAAGGATAATGATTGACTTCAAGTTTTAACTTTCATGAACGAGAGGCAGAGAGATGAAGCCAAAGGAAAGCACAAGGCTCGAGAAAGAAAGACAGAGACATAATAATTGGGATTTCTCTTCGTCTATAAATTTCCCCAAACAAGTCATGCATTCCTCACTCTCTACTTGCCTTTATGTGTGTGTCTATTGACAAACCATAGCAAGATCATCTGATAATGTTTCAACAATCATTTAGTACAGTTTAACAACTAGTGGTTTATCAGTAGCAATAATTTTTCAGAACACGCCATACAACATTCCCTCTGATTTACATGATGTTTGCTTTAATGCACAAATTTTTTTTTAAAAAAAATTCTCTAAAATTTGTTTTTAAAAATATTATCTCTGTTTCATTAAGATATATCTTTTTTAAAAAAAATTATTTCATAAAAATATTTTTTATGTTTTCTATGAAAATATTATAAACTTCAAACAGTTAATTAATTTTATTGAGTTACTATTGGTTAAGAGTTATTAAAAATTGAAAATTATAATTGATTTATTATAGTAATTTAATGTCTGAAACACCAAAAAAATATATCTTTATGAAACATAAAGAATATAATTTAAAATCATTCAACTGAATTATAGAAATAACTGCAAAATTTAATTGATGGCATAGTTTTTAATAAAATTAAATATAACTAAAAAGTCAAAAAAAAAATTGAAATAACAAAAAGCTTTTAAAACATCATTTATAATATGATGAAGTCTATAAATCCTCACCAAAATACATTTCTGCCTGTTAAAAGAAAAATAATGTGAAAGTTATTGATTGACCCCTCGTTAATACAAAAGGAGATGTTTAAAAACATCTCTACCAAAAGTTTCTCACCCTGAAATTCTTAGCAAAAATATTAATATATGTATATATAAATACTAATATTTAATTATGAATATCTCAGAATTATGAGAACTCAATCCAAAAGTACTAATGCCCATAATTTTGAGATATCAAACCCAACAATTACAATATCTATATTTATAATATGTCGAAAATCTTTGGTTAGATATTATCAATTGGGTGTTCTAATACCACTAAAATGTTGATCCCTATGGTCAAGAAACCCATTGGGAACTTTCGCTTTCAAAAAAAAAAAGAAAACCATTGGAAACTTTCATCATTAGCCCTTTGAACAATATATAGTACAATCTCATTGCCTACGGTTCTAATTTACAAGACAAGTCATTCCTAAAATACTTGATGGTATATAAACTAAAAAACAAAAACAAAAATACTGCATGCCAATTTGAAACAAGAACAAAAAAACTTGCGGTAAAGCTGAGAACGAAAGCCAAAAAAAAAAGAAGGCTGGGAACGTCTACACAAACATAATTTTTTTCTCAAAAAAAAAACGTCTACACACTATGGGTAATTTGCTTAATAGTAAAACCTAGAATCTAGTGGAACTAAAACTAAATGACATTACAAACCTAAGTTAACATTAATTGCGCCGCTTAATCACGCGGTTCCACGTGATCAAAGTACCCGGAGTGGATTAGCTTGTTTGGTCTCACTCTCACGCCGATCAAAAGGTGTATTTTAAACCTTTTCTCCAATAATAGTTTATAGACTATTATGATATGGCCAGGGTTAATTATACGAATCAATAAACTCACGGATTTAACTATGATGAATTACAATCATATCAATTGTACGTCTTTAATATTTTAACACCTCTGGACCATTTCATTGGTTGGAGAACGTAGTCAGTCCTATCCATCCATTAGTTGCTAATTATTACTCGTGACCTAGAACTTAGACTATAGGGTTTGCTGTCAAGCACACCCACTAAACAAATTGCACATTTATATAAATATTTTGTTTAAAACAACCTGTGAAAAATGATAATGTTAGTACCCAAATGATCGAGATAGTTATATTTGAAATTCTTTAACATTTTAATATTTCAGCCAAATAGTACCTTTGCTGAGGCGTCCTCTATTTCAATTAAGAATTTGAATATGTAAATCATTGAAATAAAAACGCACGAGGCAGCGTTTGAATAGAATAAATATTCTATCACATCAGTTTAAATATGTCAAAGACCGTCTAATCGCTCTCTGTTATTTTGTGTATACGACTGATTGTTTGTACATTATAATAGTAAGGAATTATCTGAAACTCGAGTTATTAACTAAAGAAATAACACATTTATTTATTTTATTCTATTTATTGATAACTGTGAAATATGAAAAGCTAGGCCAAAAACTAATTTTACCACACTTTTCATCTAGGTACGCGTCTGTTGAAATTACACATTTATGTGTATTGTACCCATAATATATATGATAAACAAAAATTAGTTTCATAAATTGTCTATTCTATTCAGTACTACTATCGATCTTGATCATTACTGTGGAATGAAAAATACATTTAGGCTCTAACTGGTACACTTTAAAAGAAACTAATGGAATTAATATGAATGAAATAAGATGAATAGAATATAGTAGAAAAATAGAATGAATCAATTCCATTTATTCCTTAACAAAATTGTTATAGAATGTTTTGCTATGTATTTTGTTTAGTTTTATGTGAAATTGATGGAATACCCATTCCACTTCGTTCATGCCAAATGGTAAATTTTTTTTTAGAATTAATAGAATTAATCATTTCAGCATTCCATTCCAAAAAATTGTAAATCCAGTTACAGCCTTAGTCAAAATTGTTAATCTGGATCTTGAGGGATTAGTCTAGTAGGCTATCACTTCATAAATTCCAAAAAAATAACCGTGGAACAAGAAGGGGTAAAAGAAAGAGAAAGAAGTGCGAATACGAAAAATGAGTCGTTAGCCACGTGGTGCTCTGTCTACCGTTCGGAAGAAAGAAATCAACGGCGTAGCGAAAAATATGAGCTGTTTTTGTTTATTATTCTTTTGGTTTATTGATTTGGTTTGTTCTAAGTAAAATTTGAAGAAACATGGATATATTTTAAGACAGTATAGGACACAGAAAAAAAGCATAAGAGTAACCAGGATCCCAATATCTAATCGAATGATTACTCTAGAAGAAATTACTTTAAAAACAACTCTAGTAATAGTTTCAGAAAACAAAACAAAATATATTTAGGGTATATATAGTTTAGTCTGTCCCTAATATACACACATATATTATTAATTTTATGTGATATTTATTGTGATGGGGATTCATTTAAACTGGAAGACAACTGTAGAGAAAGTGCCCCATTGAAGAAGATCTTCATAGTACTCTCTCTCTCTCTCTCTCTCTCTTAACTCTCCCCTCTCTCTCCTTATCACTCTCTCTCTCTCTCTCTCTACAGAGAAAACCAGCAGTAGCAGTAAATTACTCGAGTTCTTGATGAGAGAGACAGAGATCAAATAATCAAATGTCTTAAATGATCTGAAGAGAAGCAATAAACCTTGGCGGCGTTTGCATCAGTTTCTGAAATTTCCTTACCATCATTACTCTCTCATCTCCTTTCAAATACCTAATACATCTTCAAGTCTAGAAATTAATGAGCTAGGGAGCAAAAGAAAAAAGAAAGGTAAACTCGAATCCCAAAAATCATTTATTTCACAAACTTTTAAAATAGTCTCATAAATATTCTCTCTCTCTTTGTGTGTTGTTTGTGATGTGGAAGTTGAAAGAAATGGCTGGGTTGTTCTATCTAGGAGGTAGAGATAGCAACAAACAAGATCATCACCATCAAGACAAGGAGCATAATGAAGACAGGAGCAACAACTATCTTCATCTATATAAAGACGAGATCTACAACAGCAACAAGGGTTTTGAGATTTGGCCACCCCAATATTTTCAACAACAAAACCACGTGGCTCCTCCTACAAATTTATACTCTTTTGGTATGGTCCCTAGTGGTAGCAGCCATAACAATAACCGGAGTAGTAATCGGAGTTTGTACTTCAACGTGGTCTCAGACCATGAGCCGGTGAGATCCTCTACTGGAAGGTTTACGGTAACTAGACAAGGAAGCATGAATTGCCAAGACTGTGGGAATCAAGCCAAGAAAGATTGTCCTCATATGAGATGCCGTACTTGTTGTAAGAGCCGAGGGTTTGATTGCCAAACCCACGTGAAGAGTACGTGGGTCCCGGCTGCTAAACGCCGTGAGAGACAGGCCCAATTAGCTGCTTTGCCAGTTAAGCGGAGCAGAGAAGCTAGCTCAGGTGGTGGTGATGATAGAGAGGACGAAGAAAATGTAGGACAAGGTGGTGGATCCGCTCTTGCTTTCATCCGTGAAGTTAATGCTAGCTCTTCAGGTATAATGACTTTTAATTAATTAACCTAAATTGATTGATTGGTCTTTAGAGCAACATTTTTAAAGATCCAAACTTTTTTGGGGGTCATAAGAAGATTTATTTTGATTGTTTTGTCAAATATAATACATATGTTCACCGGTTTTGCTCCTTTTTTTCTTTGAGAAAAGATTATTTTTGATGATTATATTTTCTCAGTCACTGTTCTTTGGTAATCCTGACGACATAAAAGGCCTTAACCGATTTCATGAGACTAATAATTCTAAACAAATTTGTAAAAATAAACAAAGTTTAGGTTTTGTTTTGCGAGGATTTGGTTTAATCGATTATATGATTCCATAACCATAACTATAAAACATGAGTTGTGTTTGATTTTTTTTTAGTAACTTTCTGTACTTTTTTAACGAGATTAGGGTTTGAGAGTAACCACTTGCCGCCAGAGATAAGTTTACCGGCGGTTTTCCGGTGCATGAGAGTCAGCTCAATCGACGATGAAGACGAAGAGTACGCATATCAAACGGCTGTGAGTATCGGAGGACACTTGTTCAAAGGCACTCTCTACGACCAAGGTCCATCAGAGGATCACCGCTTCAGCTCATGCCCTGCCGCCGCAACCTCTCAACACCATCTTAACCTCTTAGCATCAAAAGCTGCAGCCGCCACTACAACCGCCGTGACCGCGAGTAATATTAGTATTGCATCAATTGACCCTTCGCTTTACACTGCGACGACGGCGGCTCCGTTCAACACTTTTTTCACCGCCGGTACGCCTTTTGCACCTCCTAGGTCTTGAGATGAAAGTGTTATTAAATCTTTTAAACGTTGGTTATTACTATTACTCTTATCAGCGAACTACGTGTAAGAAAATTTATTAATTCGAGGGTTTGTGTTGTTGTCGGACAATATGGTAACTTTCGTACCTAGCTAGGGTTTGTGAGAGTACTGATGAACATGCACATCGTACGTTTTCTAGAGATAAAATGAGTGATTATTATATATTTTTTTCGGAGAAAGAGGATACTATTACAATTAAGTTGATGTCAGAGTTACAAGTCTGATCTTCGGCTTGTTCTTTTTAATGTTTAATCTTCCCAATGCGATCAACATAACTCTTTCTTTTTTTTATTAACCAGTTTTATTTTTTATAGTCTTTTTTAGTTTTTTTTTGTAAGTTAGATCTTCTGTATAGAATAGGGTTGGGGTTTGATAGTGAATTAGCTTTCTTGCTGGTGTTGAACTCGAAGCTGCTTTTTCCCAGTTTATCCGTTTGCTTGCCGGATCTAAACAGGACTTAACTAGGTTTCGTGTTCAATTGAGCAAACAATTTCAAATCTATTTATATGAAATTCACTTTTATGCTGCCCAATCCAATTTCCACAGAGTGAAACAGTAGAAACCATCATCAGTTCACAAACCCATATTGGACATTTTTACATATCTTCCATATTAATTATTTTATTCCAGAAAATATGAAAAACAAATCCAAGGGTGGATTTTATGTAAATCAAGTCGTATCGTTCTATGTATTGTTTTTTAATAAATATCGGAAGTTGAATTAGATTTTTGCAAGTGTCGGCATATTCAAATATTCCTAAAACGAGCTTGAAATTCAGTGCAAAAAACAAATTAAATCAGGTTCCTCATCGTCGAAATATTTTTTGTTGACTGCTTCCCTTATCTCTGATGATGAATCTTTGATCGATAGTATGTAGTTACGTACACTTTGTCGCCAGTGTCTTGCTCAGTATTTCAGGGGCTGGGGAAATATATTAATAAGATAAAATTTTATTTTAATTTTAAAATTTAATATATGAATATTATAATGTTTATATGCATTTAAAAAAGTGTTTTAATATAATTATATGTGATATAAAACCACTTATGTTAATTCACATATATTAAATATAAATGTAAAGTTATAGATTTACTAGTAAATTCAAAAGTTAATAGTTATATCAAATGAGTTAGGAAGTGTTTTTATTAAACAGAGAGAAAATTATTAGTAAGGCAAAAAACATTCAAAATATAATAAATTTATCAAAATAAATATGTTTATAATACAGTCAAGTAAACGTTGAAACAAATCATTTGGTATATAGATATACAAATATTATTCACTATATAACAGAACTGGTTAATCAACTTTTTACAAAAGAATATTTTTCAAGAAAAAATTAACCAAACTAAAAAAAATATTTGACCAATTAAATTAATAAACAGAAAATAAGGTCTAAAATTTATTGTGTAAACGGAGATCCAAGACAGTGATTTTTTCGTTAACAAGGTGAGCACAATTCTGATTGTAGCTCTCGTTTGGAGATGGCTACTTATTGTGGAAGTTCGGAGTTCACCGTTAATGTGTGTATAGAAAAACATCAAAACCATTATGAGGTCTGAGAACATTACAATACATGTGGACTACTAATTGTTTTGGATAAATGTAAATGGATAGTATGTTATACTATAAGTTTCATATCTACTAACTACTAGTCTACTTCTCTACATAAACGTGCATTGATGTGACTGTCGACTTGGTTACTGATTAAACAGATCGCATACATCTGCATTATTAATAATTCCTAGTTAGTAGATTGGTTGAATTAGCAACCCGGAATCCTCCCCTTGTGAATTCATATATGGCTTAATATACAAGGGTTTCTTTTCGTTTTAGAAGTATATATTTCAATTAGTACCACTAAAAGAGGGTTGTGAAAGAAACATTTACTTTAAAATTATTAGAGAAAATGTCAAGTATAGCTAATTAGCTATGTTGGAAATAGAAGAAAATAAAGACGTCAAGAAACATAATAAAAGTCAATGGTCAGACCAAAAATAAATTAAATTTATGATGAAAATAAAATAAATTAATTTTCCTAAATATAAAATATTTATAAACTCAACTCCACTCTTTAATAATAAACTATAAATAATACTCACTAAAATGTAAACCCAAATACTAATATATTTTATATTGAGTATATTTTTGAAAGTGGTATTTAACTTGCATTATTCTTTAACAATTTCTCTTTTTTAAAACATAGGGTTTAGTTTTATGCATCCTACACAACTTCTGTAAACTTAATTCGACTGGGGCTGATATGACATTTTATTCATCAAAACACTCTTTTCATAAAGCAAATAAACTGTTCATCTCTACATATCAAACAACGACCATATGATGATGATATGAAAAAGTATGATCCTTTGGATTCATTGATATTACTCTCTTTTTTCGTGTTTGAATAATCTCATTCAACAAAATAAAGGGGCCCAAACTATAAGTAAAATCACACTAGAAGACTTATTGGGCCTTGTGTAAACTATAAAGCTACTTCCTCTTCTTATTAGAGCAAGATTAACCCTAAGACCAACATTATCAATGTCCTTAGCCTAGGTTCTAAAGAATATTGGACAGAAAAATAAATCAAAAATGCTTAAATTACTAAGAACCAAAGTGAATTGTCCTTAATTAAGAACTTTTTGTTGATGGTCCTTAGTGCTAGGTGGTTGAATGTGATTGGGTGAGGAAGTGGTGTAGGGTAATATCATGTAATTTTTTTGGTAACTTTGTAATTTTCTTATGTTTTCAATTTTAATGTTATATGTTTTATTTTAAACTTATTTTTTATATATCATCTAATCTATTAAATTAGGGTTTTATTTTTATCTATTACTAACAAGTTATACTAAGACCACTTAAAAAATTAATTAATATGATATATTTGATTATTTACATTAATAATAACCAACTTTAAATTTAAATTTACTTTTTAATTATCACAAAATCTGTTGAGAAACAATTTAACAAAATCTTACTTAAAAATTTAAATATTTTTTAAAAAATAACACATTAATAAATTTTATATGTAATTAATTATTTAAATAAACAATTAATTTGCTAAGAGACAACAAAAAGTCCTACCAATAATCTATACTTTTAGATTATTTCTTACTTTTGTCTCTTAACATAAAGATAATAATAAAATAAGCTAAGGACTCAAAAATTAGTCCTACCAATAATGTTGCTCTAAGAGCCCCTAAGGGGTTCTTAGTTTTGTTTTTTTTCTTTTTAAAAAAAAAAAAAAAAATTAAAACGGATCAATCGCGGGCCGCCACGTGTCAGTGGGGCCCGTGAACAGTGCAAGAACCCAACTAAGAACACCTCTTAATTAAGAGATTTAAGAGGTGGTTCTTAAGGGAATCAGCGGGTCCCACCCGCTAAGAACCCCCTTAAGAACCCCCTTTGTTCATGCTCTTAGGCCATCATTATCCCTAGAACCTTAACGGGGGTTCTTAAATTTTTTTTTACTTTTTTTTACAGCTTAAAAAAAAAGAAAAAAAAAATTAAAAAACGAACTAATCGCGGGCCGCCACGTGTCAGTGGGGCCTGCAAACAGTGTAAGAAACTCTCTAAAACCGGTTCTTATTTAGTAGTTTTTAGAAGCGGTTCTTGCACTGTTCATGGGCCCCACTGACGCGAACAGTGCAAGAAACCCTCCTAAGAACCCCGGATAATTAGGCCTCGTGTAAACTATAAAGTTACTCAGCTCTCTCTTCCCGCTTTCGCAGAACAAGAAACAATGGAGAAACCCGAAATGCAGAAGAAGAAGATCCAGAGAAAGAAACTACATGAAGAAGACAAGACTTTTGCAGAGGAGATAGAAAGATTGATGGAACAAGCGGTTGAAGAATATCAAGAACTAGAAACGGAGAAAGCCGACGAAATGGTTTGGCTAATGAAGTGTCCACCAAGAGTCGACAAGGCCTGGCGCCAACCTTCTTCGTCTTCTCAGGAACTTGTTATCGTGGCGACGTATAGAGAGTCCGTCGATCTCCTGCTTCACGATTTGTCGCCTGAGGTAATCCGATAACACATCCCTCGCTCGTTCTGTTTTAGGTCAGACGAACTTGGGAATCACGTCTTCCTCAGCTTGATTCTTGATGCATGGTTTAGTAGTTCATGCAAAGATCTCTTACTCTGTTTTTTTTGTGGGTTTCTTGCGTTGGGTTTTAGTTGAGCATGGAGATGGCTAGTGCTGAGGTATGGAACGTTTCGAAGCTCTATTCTGTAATCAAATCTAGAGACTTTGTTGGTCCAGTGAGTCTCTTCTCCGAATCAAATCAAGGTCTGGTCTTTTGCTTTCGTTTTGTGTATTCTTTTTTTGTATACTTGATGACACCTCTTCAACACATGGTACTATATTTAGGTAAACTTGCCGTGGAAGGAAGGGTGACACATAAACTCGATATGAGACCCCATGATTGCATTCAAGAATATGGAAAGCTTTTACGTGAGAGGAACATGAAACCTGTGGCTCAAAATAGACCTATTCAGGTTCTTTGTTGAACTCCAAGTTCAAGTTAAGCTGTAGTCTTACCACAAAATTGCTTATTAGATGAAACCTCTTTCTTTGATATCACTCTGAAAGGTTCTTGATGATTACCGTGGAGAACACTTGACGCCCAAGCCTGCATTGGTAATGCTTTGCTTCTCTTCTCTATGACTTCCAGAGAATCAGTTCTGATAATGATTTCTACTTCTTTGACTCTCCCTTCATAAAAACAGGTAACAGAGAAGATTAAGCGACGTGAAAAGAGGAGTAGAAGCGGACGTAGTGAGGTGGAAGCAAAAATGTTCCAACTATTTGAAATACAACCCACATGGACATTAAGACAGCTTGTCCAAAAAACCAACCAGCCAGAGGTAATGCTCTCTTCTTAAACAACTCAGAAATATCAGAAGAGATCAGCGTTACATGTTATCTAAATCTTGCTCGAAACTCTGTTTGCTTTTTTTTTCCAGAGCTTCTTGAAAGAGATACTCAAAGAGCTTTGTGTGTATGCACGGAGTGGTCGTACCTACGAGCTTAAACCAGAATACAGAAGTGGTTAGTTAACAAGGCACAACAACAAGTGCTCAGTCAAGAGTAGTTATACTGTTTTTTTCGACCAGGTGCTCATTCTATTTCATGAAAGGTGTTGTAAAACATGCATTTTAAAATTTGATAAATATACATTTTGTAATAAACACTTACGCAAAAGTAGACAATAAAAATATATGTTTCACTAAACTTACACACAAAAATTAAAGGAAAAAAAAAACTTAATTACGATTCTCTTTGTGAAGCCTAAAGAAATAAGCGGCGACGCTTAACGCGGCAGTGATCAAAGCGACACCTTTGAAAGTATCGAACTGATCATCTCCCGCGAAGTTCATGAAGTTAAAGAAGATCACAACAAGCACCGACACGATGGGCCACGTAACGACACTGATCACATTCGACAACACGCACGAGACAGAGAAGACAAGCCCCACGATCCCAACCCAGTAAACCTGCCACGAAACGGCTTGACCCACCATAGCCATCACGTACGCACCTTTCCCTTTCGAGAAACCATTCATCTCTCTCTTCAAATCGTGTTGTTCCCCGGCGACGAGCAGACCCACGACGGAGATGAGTGTAGCGACGAGGGAGGAGAAGATTATGACTTCGAAAACGGAACCGAAGCTTGGTTTCCCTGTGCGTTTGAAGATGTAGTTGTCGAAGACGTTTTGGATGTTACAGAGGAGGAGAGAGAAGCAGACGGCGGCGAAGAGAGCAGCCCATAAGCCTGTTGCGTGATTCTCCTCCGACTGGTATGGCTCGCCGCCGAATGAAGATGTGAAGGTGAGAGCTCCGGTGACGATGGCTAAGACCAAGGAGATTACGACCCATCTGTTGAACTTGGTTTTGTTGATGAAGCGTGCGAAGATGGGAGTGAAGAAGAGCTGCGTTGTGTAGATGAGAGTGAAGACCATAAATGGTATCTCGAGCTTTCCCATGGCGGAGAGTCTCCCTTGGAACCGACATGATGATTCCTATGCAGATGTAGATCACCGCTAAGGATTTGTAGTGGAACTGGTCGGAAGTGTTGATGATGATGGGAGGGTTGTTGTGTTTCTTGGTGGTGAGGATGATGAAAGGGAGGAGGAGGAGAGGGAAGCCTACGGTTTGGAGGAGAGCTTGAGTCCAGACGCCGTCGTTTTGACGGTGTTCGTTGTACTCGCTTCGGTTGGTTTTGTCGTAGTAGAAGTTTTCGAGGAGTTTAGCTATGGATTGGCCTATGATGACGAAGATGGTTGAGAGGATAATCGTTGGCCAATGGTTTGGTTTCCGGTTTGGGTTTATGAATGTGGTTGAATCACGCTCGATGTTCATGGGAATCTGCACAAAATGTTCTGCAAAAGAGAGAAAATTAGAATCAAATTGTTTGTTAGAAGAGGGGATTAAGAAGATAATAGTTTGAGTAGATTATTACCATTACCTTCTGGCTTGACCTGAAAGATTGGTTGATTCTGAGCCATGGTTTGGAACTGAGATCCGATTTGTGGTTGTGATGTTCTTGAGTGGATGATGATAATATTGTTTTTGAGGACAATGGAAGGAAAAGTGTTTTTTTTAATATATATATACACGGAAGAGAAGTCTTCTTGGCGGCGTAATGGTCAATCAAGTGAGCTCATGTCTACGCGTTGTTGTGTTAGATATTTGCTGCGTTGCTTCGTCACCATTGACAACTATGTTTTCATATTTATGGTAACTTGGAACATCTCCACGATAAGTTACTCATATTACATGAATGCAATAATGAAAGTCACTAATCCCACACAAAGTTATCTTTTCCACTGCCATCACTAGTACGCAGTGATTTATTTGCCCTTTTACGACAGAGATTCAATGTTATTTAATGCAAACAGTACACCAATAACACCACTCGACATCCCAATCAATTAAAACTGTAAACTTTAAAGCTTATGTCTTGACAAAGAAAATGAGGCAACCATAGTATAGAAGGCCCGGGTTTAAGTGGCTTAACCTAACCTGTCTCAACAGATTCACAATGTCATAGTAGCCTTCATGGATTATAAATTTTCTGTCCCCAACCATCACCTATTCCAATCTTCTACATGGTTCCTCAATTCATCATCGGTGTAACAGTTTTAGTATTAAAACACTATTGAGTTACTGAAACTTTGAAGATGCAAACTTCTTTAGATAGCAACTAGACATGCCTTTAAAAAACTCGAGATGCAAGGATTGGCGTTAAAAGCCTTTACTTGCATCACTAGACTAGTCTTTGAACATAGAGACAATCAAGTAAAACCCTCTTCTTCATCCAACTATGTGGTCCTATGATGCTATAAGGGACAAGCAAGGATTGGTATTAAAACGTTACTTGCATCACTAGACTAGTCTTTGATCATAGAGACAATCAATCAAGTAAAATCCTTTTCTTCATCCAACTATGTGGTCCAATGGAGATGACATTGAAACTCAGTTAAAGCAAACTTCTTTCTATATCGTTTTAACAGACTTTCAACGAATATGCCAACACAAGAAGCAAGGATTTGGAATCAAGAACTTAAACTTGAATCACTAGACTATTCTTTGATCATAGAGGCAATAAAGCCAAACACTTTTCTTGATCAACCCAAACTATAGGCTCCTATCAAACATCTCCAACATCTAGTAACTACGTTTCTGAAACTTTACACATTGATCAAATATAATGTATCCAATAATAACTTCAAACACTGAGGACGAGAGACCAGTACCGTACCGATATAAACTAAGTCGATGGGAAGACATCTTTCACTGCAGAAGCTGCAGTCAAGTAATTAAGCGTATTCCTCAGCGTCTCCCTCTCTCTTTTCAACCTAGCCGCCGTGTCCTCAAGCTCCAGCAACGCCTGCTGCTCCATCGGAGCTCCTTCGAACGTACTTCCAACAAAGAACGAGAAAGGAGTGGGGAACTGATTCTTCCTCAGATCCTGCGACTCCTTCTCCGCCTTCCCATTCAACCTATTCGACAATCGAATCACTTCCTTCATCAGAACCTCAACTTCACTCGCTAAATCCTCAAGATTCTCCTCTCCGGAAGGTCGATCCTCCAGCCACGTCACCTTCGCGACGAGATAAGGCTTCGTACGGACGAGATCCGTGACGCGGAACCGTTCCTGGCCTTTGCAGATAAGGAAGAACCGGTCGTCGACGAGACGCTCGTGTTTTACGATCTCCCCGACGCATCCGACGCCGGCTGCGGAGCCAGAGACGGCGTCGGAGAAGACGACGCCGAATCGGAGATCGGATTGGAGGAGGGTTTGCATCATGACGCGGTAACGGTACTCGAAGATCTGGAGAGGGATGGTTGCGCCGGGGAAGAGGACGAGAGGGAGTGGGAAGAGAGGGAGCTCGACGAGGTCATCGGATTTGGGTGGGTTTGCGTTGTTGTGGTGCTTCTCGGAGAAGGAGGAAGATGAGCATCGGAATGAGGTTAGCTTAGAGAATCGACGGTTGGTGGTTAGGTAAGTCGCTGGGAGAGTTAGAGGTTTATGGTTAAAGGCGGAGAGATACGGCGGCGTGGATTTGATGGTGGAATATGAGAGTGAGCTTGGAAGCGCCATTAGAGGGAAGAGGGTAAGTTGTGTGGTGAGCCACAAATGAAGAGATTATAATTTTAATGATTCCTTTATTTAAAATTAAATATTGTCTGTTCAAAAAAAAAAAAAGAAAAATCTTATCTGATATTTTGTTTGTTCATTGGTGTGCCACGTTTTGGTTTTTAATTATGAACTACCCTTTGACCTGTGCACCCGCGAAGATGTTATTTTAATGAATGTCAAATATTTTAAGCAATTTGTTTGATATAACTGCATATATGACTGGAATTTAATATTCAATATCCATTATCCGATCCGGGATCTCATCCGCTTCGAAAAACGGATATTCGGGGATCCTAATAGTGATTTTACGAATTCGACTAATCCACGTACAAATTCGGATATCAAAATTTTAGGTTTAGATATCCGGATCCGGATATTAAATATTTAAAATTTAATTGTAGTTATCTATATATATTATACATACTTTTATATAAAATAACTAAAATTTTAATGATTTTAAGTATTTTAAATAATAATTTTAAATAGACTAAATAGATGGTTAATATTTAGTTTTGATTTATTTTAAATGAAAAAAAAATCAGGTTCGGATATCTAATTGTATTCATATTTTAGTTTGAATATCCTAATCCCGAATATCCGGATCCGGATAACAATTTTACGAATCCAACGAATACATATCCGAATCCGTATATCCTAAAATACTCTGGTTATTCGATCCGTCCAAGACCTAACTGTGTATATGTATTATATGGTGATAAAAAATTTTACATTTATAAATTACATAGGTTATTCTTATTAGATATATATCGTACAAATAAATAATACATTGTATATATAACCATTTATAATAAATATTAGTATGTATTTTTTAAACTGTTATGGAAAGTTACATGATTTTGTTATTGTAAATGAATAAGTTCAGATTATAATCGAAAATTATTAACATTATTATATTTTTTCTATTTCAAATATAGTTGGTAGATTATATGAATATAAATAAAAAAATAAAACTAATTTAATGCTATATATATATATGTATAATTCTGTTTTTATTATAAAAATTTGGAAAAAAATTAATGTTTAGATGTTTGGATGCATGAATAATATCAGTGACATTTTTTTGTAAATATTAGTTAAAACCAAGAGTTATTTCGGAAGGATCTCTTAGAACAAAGGATAATAAGAACAACTTTTCTTATTGCTTTAGAAACTACTCAAAACTAAAGCTCTCAATGTTTCTCATAGATCTCTTATGGAACACCTCTCCATAAGGTCTATATTTATAGTGAAAGACAATTCCCTTTAACATGTGGGATATGGAAAACACAAACCTAATCTAATAGAAAACTTCCTTTTCTTATTCTAGATTTCCTTTTTGTGTTTATCTCTTAACATATTAAACATCCAATAATATGTTAAGTTTCCACAAGCTTGGAATTATCCAACAATCACCCCCTTAATTCCAACTTGAATTAGGGAGACTAATTTCCTTAACTCCGATTAGGCTCCTCATTTGCTTGAACTTAATCCTTGCTAATGGCTTGGTTAGGATGTCGGCCTTCTGCTCAACACCTGGCACATGCTCAACTTCGATTTGCCCATTCTCCACACACTCTCGAATGAAATGATATCTTGAAAGTATGTGCTTACTTCTTCCATGGAAAACCGGATTCTTTGTTAGAGCAATGGCTGATTTATTGTCGATAGCTTGCTTTGCTGCTTCCGTTGCTGCCATGAACTCTGCTTCGCATGATGACAATGCAAACGTTTGCTGCTTCTGCGATGTCCAAGTAACCAATGATGAACCGTAATAGAATGCATGTCCTGACGTGCTCCTTCCGTCATCGACATCAATGTTGTGACTGCTGTCACTATAACCAACAACACTCCTTGACCCATCTCTCTTGAAGAACAGACCGAAGTTTGTTGTTCCTTTCACATACCGCAATATGTGCTTGATGGCTTGTCCATGAGAATCTCTCGTATTATGCATGTATCTACTCAGTACGCCCACTGCGTAACACAAGTCAGGTCTTGTGTGAAGCAGATACTTCAAACATCCTATGATTCTTCTGAAATCCGTAGCATTTATCTCTGGTTCATCTCTAACCTTTGAGATCTTTGAACTCGACTCCATTGCTACGTGGATCGTGTTACACACTTCCATCTTTGTGTCACACATGATTCCTTGAGCATAACTCTCCTCCTTTATCTTGATTTCGTCTGCTCCTTGAATCTTGTAGATCCACTTTAACCTTATAGGTTCAATACCATGCGGTCTATCCACAAGCTCCCATGTATTGTTTCTTGTGATAGACTCCAACTCGGCTACCATCTCTTCAACCCATAAGTAGTTGGACATCTTCGACTCAGCTGAGGTAAACTCTCCTCCTCCATTGGTGCAAGATGGATTGAACTTATCTGAGGCAAACTCTCCTCCTCTATCGGTACAACCTAGATTGAACTTAGGTGAGCCAAACTCTCCTCCTCTATCGAAGTGAAATCTTTTGAACCGATAGAATGCCTCATGAATATTTGCTGGCGTTGGTGGTGTGATTCGTCCACGCAAATCTCCATGCAATAATTTCAGTAGCTTTGATGTATGAACCATGGCCTTGGTCGAAAATGCATCTCTGATTTTCTTCCCTGCGAGACTTGTGTTACACACGCCTTCCCCGTGTGTTACACACGACATTCATATGACCATCTCCTTATGTCTAATATGCTTCTCAACTAGACATGTATCACACACGCTTTCTTTGTGTGTTACACTCGGTATTCCTTTGACTAACGTCTGAAGTCTCGCCTCGTGATCGTCTGGAGGGTTTGCCTTGTGATCATTATCTTCTACTTCTTCCTCATCTTGATTTATAGCTTCATGATCATCACCTTGATCATTACATTCTTCTATATCATCCTTATGTGGAAGCTTAAGCATACTTGATTCACAATCTTCTTGGTTTGTTATAGACGACCAATCCCAAGATTTCTTCTCGTCGAATATCATATCTCTACTCACCATTGCCTCTCCTGCGACTGGATCATATAGTCTATAAGCATTGGAACCCGACTCAATTCCACACTTTGATCTCTCATCTAACTTCTTCAGATGAGTCACACATGTCTTCGCATGTGCTACACAATCGAATATCCTCAACTGCTCGATATTAGGTTTCTTGGTCATGAGACACTCATATGAAACTTGATCCTCTTCATGGATCAACTCCAACGTCTTCGTTGCACGAAACATGGTCTTAGTTGAGAATGAATGTCTTGTTTGCTTCACAGCTAGATATGTGTCACACACGCTTTCTTCATGTGTTACACACTGCATTCCTAAGACCATATCTTTCTTTACCATGTTTTGTTCTTCTATGATTTCTCCTAACGAGGCTTCCTTGGATGCTAGACCCGATATCTTCCCCGCAAATCTGTTTACGGTATCGCTATCATCCATCTTCAACCTGTCGAACTCCGTCATCGACGTCTCGGATCTCGCCTCCCTTACACGATCATCTCCATGGTATCGTGACTTGATGGCATTCCATATCTCTTTCGATGCGATTTGTTCTCCCACCTGGAGAATCAAATAGTCGGACATAGATTGATACAAAAGAGCTATTGCAACATCATTCTTCTTTTGATCATCTGAACCAAATTTTATTGTGTCCCACACATCATGAACACAGAGTAACACCTTCATCCTCATCGACCAAACTGTATAGTTTGTCGAGTTCAGCATAGGACATTGGATGGATGCGGATCCAAGGTCCTTCGTGCGTGGAGCCCTATTCACGTCAGCCATCTTGTGTCGTGAACTTCTTGCTTCACAGCTACCAGGATCGAAGTTTCAACTTAAGCTTTGATCGAAGCTTTAACTTAAGCTCTGATACCAATTGAAGGATCTCTTAGAACAAAGGATAATAAGAACAACTTTTCTTATTGCTTTAGAAACTACTCAAAACTAAAGCTCTCAATGTTTCTCATAGATCTCTTATGGAACACCTCTCCATAAGGTCTATATTTATAGTGAAAAACAATTCCCTTTAACATGTGGGATATGGAAAACACAAACCTAATCTAATAGAAAAGTTCCTTTTCTTATTCTAGATTTCCTTTTTGTGTTTATCTCTTAACATATTAAACATCCAATAATATGTTAAGTTTCCACAAGCTTGGAATTATCCAACAATTTCATATTTGTATTTTAATTTTAATAAATTATAATTATTATTTTCTTAGATGTTTGGATACAAGGATAGTATGAGTGGTATTCTTTGTAAATATTAAGCAAAAACAATGGTTATTTCCTATTTGTACTTCAATTTTAATAGATTAAATGGAAGAGCGAGTTCGAACTTGGGACACGGGAGACCTCTTCTTCAATTCTTTTTCTTCACCCTCTTTAATGGACTTCATCAATATTTTTTTTTTTTTATCGATAAACGTTTTCCTTATCGTGTGGACGTGCATGAGGCTTTATTAGCGAGCCCAGGGCCCAGCTGGATGCCATTTCGCAATAACCCTAAATACACAGGGGTAATTTTGTCAACATAGCTTCCTCTTTTATAAGCTACCTACCTAGGTCAAAGAAATAAAAAAGTGTTGTTTTTTCTTTTTTTAATAAGATTAGAAGAAAATGGCGGCAGAAGAGGGACAAGTGATCGGTTGTCACACGAACGATGTATGGACCGTGCAGCTTGACACAGCCAAACAATCCAACAAGCTGGTGACTATTTCTTCCCCTTTTCTAATCCGACAAGCTAATATGTCTATTGTCTCTCTGTTTTGATTTTTGAATTAGGGTTTTCGTTTTTTTTTTTCATTTCATGTGTGCGATTGGTTAGTATATGCTCAGGGAAACATTAGGGTTACCGTTAGTGAAATAAACGAATTGATTGATTGTCAATACAAATCGGTTGATCTTTCATGTATTACTTTGATGATTATATGGTATCGTAATGTCTCATTGTTTTTTTTTTGTTGCAGATTGTGATAGATTTCACTGCTTCATGGTGTCCACCATGCCGCATGATTGCTCCAGTTTTCGCCGATTTGGCCAAGAAGTTCATGTCAAGTGCCATCTTCTTCAAGGTCGATGTCGATGAACTCCAGGTTTGTTTTGCAATTAATACTCTCTTCCGTTCATATTAATTGTGCACTTTCACTTTTTTATATGGTTAAGAAACAATTAATTTTGTATGTTTTTCATATAAAATACATAATTATTTATACACTAATCATATTTCAACCAATCAAAAAATAAATTATAGTGTATAATTAATAAATTTTGCATCGAAAGTCGAAAAAAACACTTATTCGTAATAAAAAATAACACTTAATATGAAACAGATAAAATATTATTTTTATTACACCCAATGGCACATGCACACATGATAACACTTGTGTTTTGTTTTTAAAACAGAGTGTAGCTCAAGAGTTTGGTGTGGAGGCAATGCCGACCTTTGTGTTCATGAAAGACGGAAATGTTGTGGATAAGCTGGTTGGTGCAAAGAAAGAAGATCTTCATGCCACAATAGCCAAGCATACTGGTGTTGCCACTGCTTAAAATTCGGTTATCAGACTATAAATAAAGTCCAGTTAGTTTTATTTTAAGTTTGGATAATCGGTAATGGGGGTTGGGATAATATGAATAATGTAGAAGTTCAGTGATCTCTCTAACTCTTTCGACTTTGCAACATATTATACTTATCTAAGACGATACTTTTATTATTTGGTTTCTGGCTTTTACTCAATATACAAAAACATATATAAGTTACAGCACGATCTGTATAGCAAAGCATCTCCATGGATTCTCAGCGAAGTACAAGTTACTGCAGTTAAGAGCGTCTTAAGCACGAGCCCTGCATAGTTCCAGCTCGTGACATTTCAGATGGCTTCAGTGAGCTTTCAAAGGAGCATAGTTCCCATGTCCAATTAGCTTCTGGTTGCAATATGGTGCAACACTCTCAACGGCATAAAGGAGAGAAGAGATCAGTACTATAAAACAGAGGAGAACCAGATTCATTTACCTTTCTAATGAGTTAAATAATATATTTCGAATATATGAATCGTATACTTACCGATCACTGAGCTTAACTATGTGAGCAGTCATGTGCCACGTGTCTTAAATTAATTGGTAGTTGAAATTCTTATCACGTTTCATATTTGTCGCCGAAGGATTCCAGTTACCAAGTTTCTGAATCCTTCTTCCTTATCCTCTTCTTCTTCGCCGTGCATACTCTGTGTAATCTGTAAATTTCCATTGGAAAAAACAAAGAAGAAGAATCCATCTTTGTAGATAATGGAGAAGCTTTTCATACCATCATTCCCCAAAACTTGTTTGAACTATCAGATTCCAGCAAAGGTAGAGACTTCACCAGAATCCCATACCAAATCCAGGAAAAAGTCTCTGTCTTTCATCAAAAAGAAACAACCCATCATCACCCCCGACGAGCAACTCGACTACTTATGTAGAAACGGATCCCTCCTCGAAGCTGAGAAAGCTCTAGACTCCATGTTTCAACAAGGAACCAAGATGAAACGAAGCACTTACCTCAACCTGCTCGAATCGTGCATCGATTCTGGCTCCGTCCACTTGGGTCGTATTCTCCACGCTCGATTCGGTCTGTTTCCACAACCTGACGTCTTCGTGGAGACCAAGCTGTTAAGCATGTACGCGAAATGCGGGTGTTTAGTTGATGCACGTAAGGTGTTCGATTCAATGCGTGAGAGAAACTTGTACACTTGGTCTGCTATGATTGGTGCTTACTCGAGGGAGCATCAGTGGAAAGAAGTCTCTAAGCTCTTTTGTATGATGATGGAGGACGGTGTTTTGCCTGATGATTTCTTGTTTCCCAAGATATTACAAGGGTGTGCGAATTGTGGTGATGTTGAGACCGGGAAGCTGATTCATTCGGTGGTTGTGAAACTCGGGATGACTTCTTGTCTCCGTGTTAGCAACTCGATTTTGGCCGTGTATGCGAAATGTGGTGAGTTGAGTTTAGCTACGAAGTTTTTTAGACGCATAGAGGAGAGAGATGTGGTTGCTTGGAACTCAGTACTGTTAGCTTACTGCCAACACGGTAAACATGAAGAAGCTGTAGATTTGGTTGAAGAGATGGAGAAAGAAGGGATCTCTCCAGGGCTTGTTACTTGGAACATATTGATTGGAGGTTACAACCAGCTAGGAAAATGCGATGCTGCGATGGATTTGATTCAGAAGATGGAGAATTTTGGTGTAACGGCTGACGTGTTTACATGGACAGCTATGATTTCGGGGTTGATTCATAATGGAAAGAGATATCAGGCCTTGGATACGTTTAGGAAGATGTTTTTAGCGGGTGTAGTGCCCAATGGAGTCACTATTATGAGTGCTGTGTCTGCTTGTTCGTGTTTGAAAATTCTGAACTTGGGATCAGAAGTTCACTCTATTGCTGTGAAGATGGGGTTTATGGATGATGTGCTTGTGGGGAATTCTCTGGTGGATATGTACTCCAAGTGTGGGAAACTTGAAGAAGCCAGGAAAGTTTTTGATTCCATAAAGAATAAAGATGTGTATACTTGGAACTCAATGATAACTGGTTATTGCCAAGCAGAATATTGCGGGAAGGCTTATGAATTGTTTACAAGGATGCAAGAGGAAAATGTAAAACCAAATATCATCACATGGAACACGATGATCTCGGGATATATTCAGAATGGAGATGAGGGTGAGGCTATGGATCTGTTTCAGAGGATGGAAAAAGATGGGAAAGTTCAGCGGAATACTGCATCATGGAACCTAATCATTGCAGGTTACATACAAAATGGAAAGAAAGACGAGGCCCTGGAACTTTTTCGGAAAATGCAGTTCTCTGGTTTCATGCCAAATTCAGTTACCATACTGAGTCTTTTACCTGCTTGCGCGAATCTTCTTGGGGCCAAAATGGTAAGAGAGATACACGGCTGTGTATTGCGGAGAAACCTAGATGCTGTTCATGCTGTTAAAAACGCTTTGATAGATACTTATGCTAAGTCAGGAGATATAGGATACGCAAGAAGGATATTCACGGGTATGAGAACGAAAGACATCATAACTTGGAACTCGCTGATTGGAGGTTATGTTTTGTATGGTAGCTATGGTCCAGCGCTTGAACTTTTTGATCAAATGAAGACAGAGGGGATTAAGCCAAATAGGGGAACTCTTTCGAGTATCATTCTTGCACACGGTCTAATGGGAAATGTAGACGAAGGGAAGAAAGTCTTCTCCAGCATAGCGAATGATTACCATATTATTCCTGCTCTGGAACACTGTTGTGCTATGGTATCTTTGTACGGACGATCCAACAGACTTGAAGAAGCGCTGCAGTTTATTCAGGAAATGAATGTTCAATCAGAGCCACCCATCTGGGAAAGCTTCTTAACTGGATGCAGGATTCACGGTGATATTGACTCGGCAATCCATGCAGCAGAACACTTGTTCTCCTTGGAACCTGAAGACCCGGTCACTGAAAATCTGGGTCTCCCAGATCTATGCCTTAGGTGCAAGACTTGGGAGATCTTTAGAAGGAAAGAAGCCAAGGAAAGAAAAGCTGCTGAAGAAACCTATTGGGCAGAGCTGGATTGAAGTTAGAAATTTAGTTCATACATTCACAACAGGTGATCAGTCTAAACTATGCACTGATGTGCTGTATCCATGGGTGGAAAAGTTGTGTAGGATGGATGATAGAAATGACCAATACAATGGAGAACTTCTGATTGAGGAAGAAGGAAGGGAAGACAGTTGTCGAATCCACAGCGAAAAATTTGCCATGGCCTTTGGTCTAATTTCCTCATCGCGTGCACCTAAGACAATTAGGATCTTGAAAAATCTTAGGATGTGCCGGGATTGCCATAATACTGCAAAGTACATCTCCAAAAGATACGGCCGTGAAATATTGTTGGAGGACACAAGATGCTTGCACCACTTTAAGAATGGAGATTGTTCCTGTAAAGAT
Organism: Moricandia moricandioides; assembly: GCA_905132885.1. NCBI lineage: Eukaryota > Viridiplantae > Streptophyta > Magnoliopsida > Brassicales > Brassicaceae > Moricandia > Moricandia moricandioides. The sequence goes on from CAJHQQ010000088.1 coordinate 311,097, forward strand.
TATTGGTAGAGTAATTAACCAACCACTAAGGTACTACTTAAACTTGATTTGAGCAGTCGTTTTAATCATATAATCACTTAATGTTTCATCCTTATATTTTCTGCAGTTGAAGAGATTACTGAGTTAGTAAGCATGGCTTGAGTAAATTTTGGTTGAAAGTTTGAAAGCTCCTTAACTCCAGTGGTGTCTTGAAGTCATTTTCTTACTAATATGGGCACCAGATAGGGAACCTTACCAATTTAGGAATGGTTCAATAGTTTATATTCTCGTTATCCTGGAAGATATGATTCTTTGAGAATATGATTCCGTTTTCCTTCCATGACTTCCCTTGAAAGTGGAATCGCGAATGAGTTGCTTGTAATGACGTGTATTCTGCAACTTGATTTTTTATACTCCAGAAAATGCCCATCCACAAACGTAACCTTTTCATCCATCATAAATACCCATCAAATGTCTGAGCTATGTGTCGCAGTAGTCAAATATCTCTTCACTCGAGCTTCTTACACTTGCTTTGAGTCTTTTGAGATCATCTGAGTCTGAGAATGGTATTGGCAACATCTTCTGTTTAGCCTCGTTCTTCATTTTTATATTACGATTTTGCACTGTGAAAACCTGATATTGCAGTTATGATTATAGAGATTAACTTGAACTTGTTGCTGCAGAGTGTTCAAGGCAAGCCTGCATCAGTTGGCCCATGGGGAGGCCAAGGTGGTCATGCCTGGAATGATGGAATGTTCACCACAGTAAGGCAAATAGTTATAGCCCATGGTTCTAGTATAGACTCCATCCAAGTTGAGTATGACAAGAATGGAAGCTCGTTTTGGTCTGAAAAACATGGAGGAAACGGAGGCTCGAAATTTGAAAAGGTAAGGCAAAGGAACTCTTTCCCTTACTCTTTAGTTTTCGGAAATTGATCACCGTTCTCGTTTGTTTTAGGTCATACTTGATTACCCGCATGAGTATTTAACTTCAATACATGGAACCTATGGCAGTTATGACATCTGGGGACATGTATGTGTTCGGTCGCTTACCTTTGAGAGTAACCACAAAAAGTATGGACCATTTGGTGTTGAGTCAGGTACATGTTTCTCATTGCCAAAATCAGAGTCGAAGGTTACTGGGTTCCATGGGAAGGCTGGTTCCTATTTGGATGCTATTGGGGTTCACCTTCAACAAATTCTTAAAGAGGATAATCCTTCGTCGAAAGTTGTTTTGCACTCACATCAAAATGTCCACAATGGTGATAAGGAATTCGAATACTCAGTGATTCAAGGAAGTGTTGGTCAAAACTTTGACATATTTGTTGCACTCAAGCAGAAAGGTTCACCTTTGCCTTCTCATCAATCCGTAGAACACAAAGGTGCTGAGATCACTAAGCATAAGGTAATTTCAAGACTTTTATGCTATGTATTAAGGTCTTTCGGATTTTTACCCGTTTTGACCAAAAGAGCATCGAATTTGTATTTATCAGGTGGTGACTGATACTGAGAAGGGGCAGCCAAAAGCTGGAGGTGGGGCAAAAACATATGGACCATGGGGTGGAACCGGTGGAATCATATTTGACGATGGGATTTATACCGGTATTAGACAAATCAATTTGTCACGCAGTGTCGGGATTGTATCCATGAAGGTGTGTTATGATTCTAGAGGACAAGCTGTGTGGGGAAGCAAGCATGGTGGCAGGGGAGGATTCAAACATGAAAAGGTGTGTGAAATTCACATTTATTTAGAGTTTGTTTAAGCTAAATGACACCATCATATATCAGTAATCAGTCTCACTTTTTTTTTTGGTTTGAATACAATTTGCAGATTGTATTTGATTACCCATCAGAGATTTTAACGCATGTAACTGGAACATATGGACCGTTGATCTACATGGGACCTAATGTGGTGAAGTCACTGACTTTCCACACCAACAAAGGAAAGCATGGACCTTTTGGAGAAGAACAAGGACCTTCTTTTACTCATAAAACGGATGATGCTAAAGTTGTTGGATTCCTTGGAAGAGAGGGTTTGTTTCTTGATGCAATTGGTGTTCATGTTATGGACTGCAAAATAAGTCCCCTCAAGCCATCTCCTCACAATGCAATTGTTCCTCATAATAAATCTGGCGTTGCGGTAATCGAAAATTCCCCCTGGGCTAACAAGCTAGTCCTTGCAGCAAACGGCCGTGGCGAAGAGGTAACTTGTAGATTCCACAATGGTAGTTCCTTTTCCGGTTCAAGTTGTCAGTTTCTAGAGTATAGCAGCGAATATACAACCAACTGTATAGGGTTTCAGGATTGAACACCCTAATAGCAGCTTACTTATTGAGTTTAAATCATTTTCACAGTTTGAGCGTGGAGTCGTCAAAGAACCAACACCGAGCGGGCCTGGACCGTGGGGAGGCAACGGAGGTAAACCATGGGACGATGGTGTATTTTCAGGGATCAAGCAGATATTTGTAACAAGAGGAGATGATGCTATCTCTTCATTACAAGTCGAGTACGATAGAAATGGACAATCTGTTTGGTCCGTTAAACATGGTGGTAACAGTGGAGTCTTCACACACAGGGTAAACAACAATCGATTCTTCTTTCATATATAAAGCCATTTTCGTTTTTTTGATGCATCACAACCATTCAAATATAATGCTGATCTTGATTCTCTCTTGCAGATCAAACTCGAGTATCCAAACGAGATGCTCACCTGTATTTCAGGGTATTACGGACCTCTGAACAATGCAGACAAAACTAATGTTGTCAAGTCTCTGAGTTTCTATACGAGCCGTGGCAAGTATGGTCCATACGGTGAAGAAACAGGAACGTATTTCACTTCAACTACAACGCAAGGAAAAGTGTTGGGTTTACATGGAAGAAGTAGCGCTTACTTGGACGCCATTGGAGTTCATATGCAGCATTGGCTTGGCAACAACAAGTCTCAGTACAGCAGGGCTTCCTGTTTCAAGGTCTACTGAAAAATCTTGTCTGCAAAGAACAAGAAAAATATCTAATCTGTATGGTTGGACCGACGCTTACCTTCCATCAAGAGTTGCAAGTAAAATAAACATGCGCCTAAACGCATTGAGTTTCCTTTCCAGATAAATAACATTGTTGTTTCTATAAACAGATGAATACCAAAAGCTAGAGAAACAAGAAGAGTGTAAAATAAAATGTAACAACATTAGCATTTCCATGCTAAATTCTGTTCAATGATACTATTTTGTTGTTCGTGAGTGAACTTTTGCGCGTTGCAACACTTCTCTTAGCACAGAAGCTATTCGATGAGACATATGATGTTCCATAAACATCTCTTTTACCCTCTCATATCCTTTCTTCCCCATTATCGTCCTCATCTCCACGTTTGTTGCCAGCTTCACAATGTTTCTGGCAAGAGGTAACACGCCGTCTTTACCGGCGTTGTGTAATAGACCGGTTGTTCTGTTCATTACAATCTCCATTGTTCCTCCTGCTGCAGTGCCAAGTACAGGAAGCTTAAAGGCCATGGCTTCAATTGTTATTCTCCCGAAGCATTCTCCTCTGGCTTGGGAGTTTTGGACTAGAACGTCAATGGCTGCTAGATATGGTGCTACTTTCATTGTTTTGTTGACAAAGTGGACAACTTTCTGAAGTTGATTCTCTTGAACAAATCTGCGTAGCTCTGTCTCGAATTTTGTCTGTGCGCTCATGTCGCTTCCTACTACCACTGCATGCACTGTTGGTAACTCAAGCTTTTTTGTCTCTTTGATTATATTAAGACTTTCACGGAAAGCTCGGAGAAATAGGTCTTGGCCTTTTCCTCTAGATACACCTGTAATTAAAGAATCACCCATAAAATGCAAATTAAGTAAATTCTTGATCTTTTTTGAAGATATATATATATAGGTTTTCGAGGACTCTGAGAAATATGAAGAATGTGATTGACGGCTTACTATTAATAATGCCAAATAGTATGTCATCACTCTGCAATCCAAGAGATTCTCGAACTTGCTCACGCAAAACTTTCTTGGCGAAATTATCTTCAGCAACTTCCATCAACTCCTTGCTATTTCCTAGGTGCACGACATAAGTTTTAGGCATTTTAATCCTGTGTTACAACAGTTCAAAGTAGAACATTAACGCCAAAACCGAGATAAGAACAAACTGAAACAAGAAGTGCAAAAGAGAGGAAACAGACCCTAAGCGATCATGAGTTCTGTTCTTCCAGTACTCAGCTGTTGCATGCGAATCAATCATTGCGCCAGCAACAAAAGGGAGATGCTTGACCAAATCAGCCTTGAAATAATGACCTCTCATCTCATGAATCCACCAGAGGATCTTGGGAAGAACTTCAGGAACATTGTCCTTGAGAACAGCATCAAGCCATTTCCCAGCAACAGCAGTGTTCAAAACAACCAAATCAGACTTCAGAGCTGTATCTATAGCTTTCTGACTCCTCGCTGAGATGACCTAAACCAGTCAAGAAGATTGATTATGATCAGGAACAAAAAGAACAATCATGAAGGAGGAACAAATCTTAAACCTTCACTCCTCGATCCAACATCTTGTGTTCCAAAACATTAACCACTTCATCTGATTCAACAGGTTTCTGATTCGTGGTCCAAACAACTTCAGCACCAACTCCTCTCAACAAAAACGCAAGCTCCATTAAAAGCAAAGGTCCACCTTAAAACCACACAAACTAACTTCATCACTTGAAAAGATTAAAACTTGAGCTCGACCCAAGAATCAGATGTGAACTAAGAATGAGAATCATCACCTGAAAGCGAGAGTTCGTGCGAGACGAGTAGAACGAGCTTCGATTTCATGAAACCGAGAGGATTCGCCGATCGGATCTTCATATCACTGCTCTGTTCCTTCTCCACAACGAATCTTCCGCATCTGTTTCCGCCAACACTGCATGAATCGAATGCGGATCTGACGAGAATCATTCCCACGGTTGATACAGATAAAACGAGCAGAATCATCAGTGGCCATCTCTTCTTCTGCATTGTTACCCACACACTCGTTGACGACGACTTCCCCATTTAGTTCTCTCCGACTGGATTCACATCCTAGGGGTTACAATCCATCTCCGCGATTCCAAGGATCTCTACGAAGAAAACTTCAGAAATCGAGTGGGAAAATTGGTAGGAAGAAGATGGATCACTGTCCAAACTTCAAGCCGTTTTCAGGTAATACGAATGCACTGCCTGCTGTTTATTAGTGGGCTGTCAAGGTTTTGCATACTAATAGGCTAGAAGATCTGATATATTGGTTATCCATAAAAGGCCCATATTTCGTTCTTTTTTTCTTCTCTCGTTTTCGGTTTGGTTTTGCTGAAATTAAACAAAGCATGATTTTTAGTGGTGGTGGTCAACCACTAAAGACATTTACTTTTTGTTACACGGCCACGACATGTTGGACGTCCATGCAATTTAGATATCTGACCAATTGTTTTACCATGGTCCACCCAGACCGGGTTAGCTTTAATTAATTCTAGAACCGGAAAAACCAAGCCACAAAATATTTCTTTTATGCTGGAAATGCATAACAAGAAAATAAAATAGTATTACGTTTTACACCATCACATTTTGAAACCAATGAAATAAACCATCTCAGATTTTTTATTACATTTAATCCATCCTCACCAGCTAACTGCCTATATTATAGTTTGAATAGATCAACATCCACGTGGGAACAAAGTCAATGTAATCATCTCTCAAAGACTCAAAAAAAAAAACTACTATACATTAGTCATTAGTTTAGCTATAAAAATAGCATTTACGTATTTTATGCATTACGGAATATGCAAATACAAACATATACTAATATATATAGCTCAAAGGTTTATAGCTAGAAAAATGAAAAAAGACAAGAAACTTAGAGAAAATTGGGTATAACAGACGAGTTAAGAAGGGACTCACCAACTGGTTGTTAAGTCATTTAATCCTTCAATTAAGCAATTGAACATACACCCACCCACCTTTGTTTTTTCTTTCATCTTCTTCTTCCCTACACCAGCTTAGTATATACTTTGTTTCCTCTAACTATATAGTTAGATTTTTCATTTTTTTTTAAGGCTTAGTTAGATTTTTCATTTTTTTTTCTATTATAGTGTTATTCTCATATACTAACAGTAACACTAATATATAGCATTACCATCGCATTATTACCTTCAAACGTTTTTGTTTCTTTTTGTATTTAGTTAGCATAAAAAATTAGTAGTCACTAGTATACGTCAGGACAATGACGATTAGTGATTTATATGTTTTCACGTGTTTATATAGGAATGGCTGCACACAAAAAAAATCAATTAATTAATTTACACTCAACGCATACGGTACAGAAACTTCTACCGGAAAATATTAAAAATTTACAGGTAGTGTTTGTCAAAATTTTCCGGTAGTGTCATTATTTTATTGTTGATACATTGCATAGAAACAATAACCAAAGTTTGAATAAATTTTGGTTGGTGTCTAAATGAAACAATGATAAGAATATTGAGTTGGTTTTGTGCTTTCTTGTGGAGTGAAATGTTTTTTGTTAATTTCAGAATTTAAAATTATTTAATAGTTTTTCTCTCTCGGGATTGGGTCTCAAATCTCTTGGATTATTGGAAACTCCTTCTCTTTTGTGTTTCCTGATATAGCAGCCACCTCCACACTCATCACAACAATCCACACTCCTCTTTGTTCTATGGGGTTCTCATTTTCTCCTGCAGGTAGTTTTTTTTTCAAACTTTAATCCAAGTTCTTGATTCTATATGATTGTTGATCTGCACTGTATTTCTTGTTTTTTTTTTACTTTCTGTTTTTCATATTTTCTCCCTTTCTTTTTGAAAGTTCTCCTATGAAGATGAAATCATCAGAAAAAACACTTTAATTTTTTCAACATGTAATAATTGATTTCTCTGCTTTTGAGTCACAGAGTTGAGCTACACAACATCCTTTATTCTGCATTTTAATTAATTTTCCTCTTTAATTACACAAATCCTGCATTAGGTTTTCTGGGTTTCTTCCGTTCTTGACCAAAAACACTTGCTTTATCAAGAATCTCACTTTAATCCTTAAAAATTTGTTGCTTTCCAAAACAGTTAATGATATCAAACTCGTTTGGTAAGAGGGATTACGATGTTTTAACTTCCACTCAGAGACCTTACACGACTCTTTTATTTTTATTTTTTGTAGGATCTCATTTCTTTCCGACCAAACCCATCGAGTTCTGTAATAAAACTCCCGCAAATTCACTAAAACAAAAGGAGTTAATAAACGAAGAAACCATGGCGGTTTATTACTCAAGTAATGTCAATTGTTACCAGCAAGAACCTCTCTATCTCAACCAGCAACAACAAGCCTCTTCTTCCTCCGTCGCCGCTAATGTTCGAAACGAGATGGTTTTCATTCCACCAACCACCGGAGGAGACGTCGTGACTGGTCTTCAGGATTTCAACGGAGACGTTACAGGAAACGGTACCGTTTCGAGCAGCGATCATCTAAGCTTCCACGACGGTCAAGGACTGTCTCTAAGCCTCGGCAATCAAATCTCTCTTCCTTCGTTTCACCATCAGCAATACCAATTGGGTTTTACCACACTTCCTTCAATCTCGGTTAAGGAAACGCCGCCGTTTAATGTGGAGGAGGAGGAGGAGAAGAGCAAAGAGATGTTGTTGTTGTTGGGTCAATCTGATCCTTCCTCCGGTTATGCTGGACTCTACAACAATTATCGGTTTAATGAAACGTCAGGAGGTTATTTTATGAGCAGCGTGTTGCGTTCTCGGTATCTTAAACCGGCTCAGAGTTTGCTTGATGAAGTGGTTAGTGTCAAGAAAGAGCTAAACCAGATGAGGAAGAAGAAGAAGAAGAAGAAAGGTGAAGACTTTACCAATGGTTTCAAGGATACAGAAGGAGGAAAAGGAGAGTTATCGAGTGATTCGAATGGGAAGTCAATAGACTTGTCTGCAATAGAACGTCAAGATCTTCAGAACAAGAAGAACCAGCTTTTGACAATGGCTGATGAGGTTAGCTATCTAACCAACTCAATTCCTCTTATAACTTAGTTCTTCATTTGGTACATGATCTTGTTTGTGGTTGTGTAATAACGGTTGCAGGTAGATAAAAGATACAACCAATATTACCATCAAATGGAAGCATTAGCTTCATCATTTGAGGTAGTAGCAGGATTTGGATCAGCTAAGACTTACACATCAGTGGCTCTCAACAGAATCTCTTGCCATTTTCGTTCTCTTCGCGACACGATAAAGGAACAGATTCAGATCATCAAAGAGAAACTTGGGGAAGGAGAGTTGTCATTGGATGAGCAACAAGGAGAGAGGATACCAAGATTGAGGTATTTAGACCAAAGGCTGAGACAGCAGAGAGCTTTCCATCAACAGCTTGGAATGGTTAGACCATCTTGGAGGCCTCAGAGAGGTCTCCCTGAAAACTCTGTCTCTGCTCTTCGCGCTTGGCTCTTTGAACATTTCCTTCATCCGTATGTGTTTTCTTCTCTCACAAACAACGTTTTCAGTTTCAAATTACAGAACACATCTAAGAGTGTTTTTTTTTTGTTTTCTTCTGGTTGTTATTTGTAGATACCCAAAAGAATCTGAGAAACTGATGCTTGCAAAACAGACAGGACTCTCTAAAAACCAGGTAAAAAAAAAACTGAGCTTTTTTGGAAACCGATGATCGAAGATATATATAAAGAAGAGTTTGGTGAGTTACAAATCTCAAAGTCTTCTCAAGAACCTAATAACAGCACCAACCAAGATGACTCCTCGTCACAGCAGCAGCAACCGGAAGACAACAACTATAACCTCGGTAATCCATGTGCAAACATTGATGAGGAGGCAGAAGAAGAGATGAACCAGTCAGGGGATTATGAGACGGTAATGAAGTATCAAGGGTATGGTGTGGACGGGAACAACCAGGAAGACAGCAGATTCTCCAATGCCCATCACTTGCACGGCTTTGTTATTTGATATACTACTCTCGTTGGTGGAACAGAGGACATGATTCTTGACGCGCAAGAAATGTGCTTTTTTTGCATTTTAATAGTTAGGGATATAATTAATACACACCCATATATGTGGGAATAGATATGTAGGTTGCTTTTTGTGTATAGAAACGCCAAATATTGATACGCGTGTATAAGATTCATGGTGGGAATCAAGAATACTTGCAAAACTGTGGACACTTTGGTATATTTAGAAAGGGTCAAAGAGAATTAATTTGATTATCTATGTCATTAAAGTGCATACATCTATTTCGAATTTTCCGAATTAAGTGTGTTTGCATTGGAATAATGAGAAGATAACTGATCTATTGGGAAAGCCAATTAATCATTGAGTGGTCGGAGCATTATCATTTAACATGTTAGAAATATCGAGAGCTGTTTTCATAACCAAAGTGTTTAACAACAACGTGCTCTTCGATTATAATACTGGATCATAGAAACGACGCGCTGTTCGAAGTTCTGTAAACAAAACGTCGCTCAGTCCCTCCTCCCTTCTCACAGGGACGGTAATACTCAGAGCGGGAGATAAAGTTTCATCAGTCCTCAGATTTCAATGGAGGTTTTTCATCTGTCGCCGGAGATTCCTTTCCGTTTGAATCCTAAGCCACCAAACATTCCAAATCGTAGCAAAATCAACTTCTGCCGGCCACTACCAGCAACCAGCGATTCTCGATCCGGTACCCCAGATTCAGATTCCCGGAACCGTATGTTCATCCTCGGGATGGGATTCGTCGGAGGCTTCTTCGCGGAAAAGCTCAAAGCAGCAGACTGGTATGCTATCAATTTCATATGATGATGATGATAGTAATTGATGTTAACATTCTTGGGGGAGGGGTGGTTCAGGATGGTTTCAGGGACTTGCAGGAGTGATTCGAAGAAGAAAGATTTGGAGAAGAAAGGAATCAATCTTCACCTATTTTCTGCAGATTCACCTCAGTAAATGAGTTTAACTATCACCACTTTCCATGGTTGATTCTTTTATAAACTCTTCTTGTTAACTAATCAGATGGAGCTTGCTAGAATCAGTGAAAGATTACACTCACCTGCTCGTTTCCATTCCTCCTTTAGCTGACATTGGTGATCCGGTTTTTTGCTTTCTTTCCTCTGCTTTTTTTAAATCGTATTCTCATGTTTAAACCTCTGCCTTTAATGATAAAAAGCTTATCTTTTTATTTTTTTGCAAAAGATGTTGCGGGATGTAGAGCTTGTCAGGGACAAGCTTTCGAGTGGAAACCTTCAATGGCTTTGTTATCTTTCATCAACAAGTATGGAAAGAACCTGTATTTCTTTTTTCTTCAGGTCATTCTCTTTCCTAATGATTCTTGCAGGTGTTTATGGAGATTATGGTGGTGCTTGGGTCACTGAGGAGTAAGTTTTTTCTTTATTTTTCCATATTTCAACTCTTTCTTTTTGTTTTTGTTTTTGTCATAGTGAGTTTAAGGTTGATCCATCTATCTTATAGTCATCACCCAAATCCTAAAACTAAGTCAGCGAAGCTGAGGTTAGCTGCAGAGGAAGGATGGTTGAGCTTGGGGAGTGATCTTGGGGTTTCTACTCAAGTCCTTCGACTTGGAGGTATCTATGGACCTGGTCGCAGGTAGCTTCTGCTTTGTGCCTGTTATTATTGCCTAGGAAAGCCTTTAGAGACTGATACTCAAAAGGAGTGTTTTTCTTGCTGCAGTGCAATTGACACCTTGTTAAAGCGGGAGAATTTGTCTGAAAGTCAACTGAGAAGAGCGTCCCGAAGATTCACGTCCAGAGTCCATGTTGAAGATATATGCCAAGCTCTTCAAGCTGCCATTGAAAAGCCATCATCAAGGTACATATATATATCTATGTGTACATGTTTAGTTTGTGAGATCAAATACGACTTGAGGCCGATGATTCGACTGTTATGGCAGAGAGATCTACAACATTGTGGATGATGATCCAGCACCAAGAGAAGAGGTGTTTGAATATGCCTTGGAGTTGATTGAAAAACGTTGGAAAAGGAGTATCAAAACAAAGCCGTTTCTGTATGAATCTCGGGAGGAGAGTTCACTGAGAGGCGAAAAACGAGTTAGTAACGAACATATGAAGAATAAACTAGGAGTCAAATTGCTTCATCCTTCGTACAAGTCGGGATTGCAAAGCATTGTCGAGAAGATGGACAACCCTTTTTGAGCATTAGTGTATGAGAACTACCTAATAAGTGAGTGACACTAATGTTTGGATTGTGCATCAGTTAAATAAATGATGCCATTGTTGAATTGGAATTGATACTAAGCGTTTCTTCTTCGATGTAGATTCCATAGCTAAGGGTGATTAAATATCATTAGTTACTCACAATTCACTATGTTAGAATATTTGTATAACTAACTTGTAACAATGAAAATCACGTGCTCTTTTGCAGTTGTCGGATTCGCAGATACTCACATGTTGAGTTTGCTACGAGAAGCCGAGAGCCACTGAACGAAAATGGATAAGAAACGTTCACGTCTATATAGATTACTCGAGGCATTCATCATTTCTATAATTAAAACGTAAACACTCTTTTTTTCCAATAATAATAAAAATGGCGGCCATGGAGGAGAGTGAGACGTATTACTCGGCGGCAACTCCGTTGGCGTTCGAGAAAGGCAGCCTTCCAACAACCGTGATAACGGCAGATCCGTCTGCAACCGATTCAACCGCGCCTCCAAAGCCAGTAAGAATCACCTATCCAACAGTCGCCGGAACTTACCCCGTCGTCTTATTCTTCCATGGGTTTTATCTTCGCAACTGCTTCTACTCTGATGTTATCAACCACATAGCTTCTCATGGCTACATTCTTGTAGCCCCACAGGTATGTATTTTTCAACTTCACTTATAGTATAAAGTTGAGTTTATTTTTTTTGTCTACTAACAATATAGTTGTTATTAGAACTAATCTATATAATTTTGTTCAAAAAAAAAAAAAAACTAATCTATCTAATTTTCTTCTCCTCACTAATAAAATATTGTATTCCTTTTTCAGGTGGTATGTATATCAAATAAAATTACAATGTTGTATATGCAAGTTGATTGTTAAGTGAATTTATAAGCTAGACATTAAAATTGCCAATTTAGTAAACGGATATAATACGATTAGTTCACTTAATTTACGTGAATTTATAAGCTAGATTTAAATTATAATTGTTTTTTTTTTCGGTATGACATGTAGCTGTGCAAGATTTTGCCGCCGGGAGGGCAAGTGGAAGTGGACGATGCTGGAAAAGTGATTAACTGGACCTCCAAAAACCTCAAAGCCCACCTCCCAAACTCGGTAAACGCTAATGGCAAACACACCGCACTCGTGGGCCATAGCCGCGGTGGTAAAACCGCGTTTGCGGTTGCGTTAGGCCATGCCGCAACACTAGACCCATCCTTCAAGTTTTCAGCTCTTATAGGAATAGATCCAGTTGCAGGAATGAGCAAAAACATGAGAACCGATCCGGTAATCTTAACGTACGAACCGGAATCATTCGACCTGGACATACCGGTTGCAGTGATCGGTACGGGTCTCGGACCGAAGAAGAAGACGCTGATGCCACCATGCGCACCAGAGGGAGTGAACCATGAGGAGTTTTATAAAGAGTGTAAGGCTACGAAGGGACATTTCGTGGCTGCGGATTATGGACATATGGATATGTTGGACGATGACTTACCCGGTTTTGTCGGGTTTATGGCGGGTTGTATGTGTAAGAACGGGAAACGAAAAAAGAGTGAGATGAGGAGATTTGTTGGTGGGATTGTGGTTGCGTTTTTAAAGTATAGTCTGTGGGGTGAAAAGTCAGAGATTCGACGGATTGTAAAGGATCCTTCCGTTTCTCCGGCAAGGCTTGATCCTTTGCCGGAGCTGGAAGAGGCTTCTGGTTATCTCGTCTAAGATTTGTGGTCTCACCACCAGAGAGAGGCTCAAAACTTTTAATAAACGTATTGCATGTTTCACTACTTTTAATAAACTTATTGAATATTTATCCATCCATACTATAAATAGTGTTCCCAAGTTGCTTTTGGAATTCCAATACCAAAAAATATCAGATGATTTATAGTAGGTGGGGAAAATGGATAGAATGAAAAATTTGAAAATAAGTGGTGAAAATTATAGTACCAATTTTGAGATCCAGAAAACATATGAAGATAATATTTAAAAGATATTAAAATGACATATGAGGGGCTCTAAACAAAGGTCCAAAAGAGTTCGCCAGTACTTAAGAACAAATGAGTGATGTATTTTGAATTGATTGTGTGCAACGTATCTTGCACATAAACATATGTGTTATAAAACGGAGACATAAACCTCGATTTATATTGGAAAGAAGACTTGAATAATATATAAAAGATTCGAGGTATCTCTTATATATTATTAAATCTCTTCTATATTTTTAATATTTTTAACGTGAGATATTCTTTCTAACAAAATTTTGTTTCTTTGCATTGCTGCGACGAGATCTTCCTAATAGGTTCACATGTGTGTAAAGAATCTTAAATAGACGTGTAAGAAATATAGACAGAAACTCATTAAGGATTATTTTGTTTTGTATTGTGGCGATGCAATGGTCACTATAGTTTGTCTGTACATGACGAGGTGTGTTTGTGGTGATCATTTGACTCCGAGGTTCACCAGCAGACGATGAAAGGAGCACATGAATGGGCTCTAACCAGCAGACGATGAAAGGAGTTGCCTCAAGACAAAAATGATAATATCACTACTATTATCTCGAAAAAGACCACATATATCAATTGTATTTTATTATTGCAAATATATAAACAAATGCTAAAAATCGATTAGAAAGGCGTTTTCTTGACCGATTTTTAAAACCAATGATATAAACTGACTTCTTGGTTAGAAAGCTGAACTTGTAATAAATTTTTAGTACTAGTGATAAAGAAATATTTAAATGTAATGTTTTCATAATTTATAATAACACAGTTATTCTAGTATTAAAATCTACATAATTAAATAACTACAAATGTCATGGATACAAAATTGAGTTATATATTCTGTACATTACATCTGTATTACTCACGCCAGGGCAGCAAATATTGTCATTTTGTTCTATTCAATTAATTTGCATATCTAGTTAACTATCCTAGTTATGAAGGTTGATGTAGCCAAATATTGTCATTTTGTTCTATTCAATTAATTTGCATATCTAGTTAACTATCCTAGTTATGAAGGTTGACTTAGCCAATTTTGAAAAGAGAAGTGTGTTCTCACTTCCTCTGGAGTTGAGATTTGCTAGTGAAGCTGAAGCCAGTAGTAAACCCATAACATTTGGGCCAATAATTATTTCAATGGGCCTAAAGCCGACGTTGTTGACATTGACTTTAGACACTACGAAACAGTCCACTAATGTCACTTTCCCGTCTAATTGTGTAGTACATTATCCAAAGTAAACAACCTTATCCAACCATACTGACACAAGCGCCGCACACGTGGCATCCATTCCATGCATAATTAGTCGGCGACTGTTACTTGATGACTTGTCAGTTTTTCACGAGTTATCCCCCCGCGTCATCACAGCTAACCTGAATTCTCATTTTTACCCCTTCTCCACAAACTTAAGCAAAAAAATGCAAGACATCGGTTTGAAGGGTAAATTCGTCAAATGAGGCAAACATGGGTCGATAAAATAGACAGTCTCTCTCTGTTGTTGATCTTGTCTGTGCAGGCTCCTCTGGTGCTTGATCAAATTGAATCTTAACAAAATTTTAAGGTAAAAGTCAACCTGTTTCTGATATTCCGATTATACTATATATTATAGTTTTCACTTCTTTTGAATCGAAATACACCGATCGTTGAGATTATTCAAGTAATCTGTTGTGGTTTTGAGTTTAGGGTTTTAGAAATGTTGGATTGTAAAAAGGTTACATTTTGATGTGTTGTGCATAGATGAGGTCGCTTCAAACACCGATCTGTTGCCCTAGTGTTTGTCCCAGACAATTGGGTTTGTCTGCTTCGCTTGTCAACTGCTCTGTTTCGAGACCTATGCTTCTGAGAAACCAGTTTTGGGGTACTCAGACCAGAAACATCAAGTCAGTCTCTCTTGGGCTCCATCTACGGAGGTGTAAGAGGAGTATACAGTGTCTTTTCAGCTCGCATTCTGATGGTACCGGAAGTACAGCAGAGAATTTCAACGAGAATGATGAAGATTATGTCAAGTCTAGTGTACTTGAAGCTGGTAAAATCCCTCGTGTAATTATTAAACCATTAGTGTTGACTTTAGTCATTGATGTCTTCTTCTTTGTGTTTTTTTTTGGGGGTATTAGTTGAGGTAAGAAGTGGACCAGATGGTTTCATGGTGAAGATGAGAGACGGTAGTCAACTTCGTTGTGTTCACAATAATCCTCAGGGTGGGAATCTTCCAAGTTATGCTCCACACTCTGCTATTGTTCTGAAGATGGAAGATGGAACTGGTCTTCTTCTTCCTATCATCGTCTGTATGTGATCTCCCTTCTCTCGTATGCAAGCTTCATTTGTGTTGAATTTTTAATCTCCTCCTCCTCCTTTCTATTGGTTTTCTTTGCAGTGGAGATGCCAAGTGTGTTACTTATGGCAGCATTGACAAATGTGAAAATAGTAAGTTTTTTGATGTTCTTGACTCATGCTTCTGTTTGAATTAGTGGAGGGGGTTTATGGAATATCTGGTTGTGTAGGCAAGGCCAACTATGTATGAAGTGGTGATGGAGATGGTAGAAAAAATGGGTTACGAGGTTAGCCTTATGGTTCCTCTCTCTCTCTCTCCCCTCTTTTTGAATACAAATACTTATATGAAGACTTTCTCTGCAGGTTAGGGTTGTTAGAGTCACCACAAGAGTTCATGAGGCGTATTTTGCACAGTTATACCTTTCAAAGGTTTGTAACTTGAGGCCAACAAATGCATCTACTTTCTCAAACGTTTCAAAATCTGTTAGTATCTCATTTCCCCTTGGCTTCTGCTCTGAATGGGTTGCAGGTGGGTGATAAGTCGGATTGTGTCAGCTTCGATCTCCGTCCTTCAGATGCTATTAACATAGCTATCAGATGCAAGGTATAGTTATATTAACCATAACCATATTACTCCGTGGGATCATCTTATCCAAATACGTATTCACTCTTGAAAAATGGTGTGTTTAGGTACCTGTCCAAGTCAACAAGTTTCTAGCTTATAGTGATGGAATGAGAGTCATCGAGTCTGGAAAGCTATCAAAGCAAACACCTGCTTCTGATGGTTTATTACATACTGAACTAGACCGGTACTTGTATGTTGCTAAGTGAGATTATAGTCCTTGAAGATATACCTTTGCTTGTGACAAAAACGTTGTGGTTTTCCCTACTTGTGTAGGCCAAATGGTCAGACTTGTCTTGATACAAAAGAGTTTGATCTCTTGAGCAACATGATGCAAGCTGTTAATGAAGAACGGTATGATGAAGCAGGTAACTTTACTCTCCCCCAAATCCAATGCTCAAAATCATTAGTGATCCTGGTTCTCTGTATATTGAAATGTCTTTTGGGGGTTTATGTTGTTGAATCAAAGATCAATATATTTGTTTGGTTTCTCGATGATGCCTGCAGCTGAATGGAGAGACAAGCTTGGCCAGTTTCAAGCAAAACGCAAACTAAGGAAATACACATGACTACTGGTAATGGTTATTAAAACAACAAAAGAAGCTCATATACCAGTTTATACGTAACCAAGATACTCTGTGTGTGTTATTTCCTTTCAGGCAGCTCAGAGCTCAAAATAGTATTATGTAAATAATAAAGAAGCCATTGCTAGAAGCTGTGATGAAAGTGGTGGAAGAGACACTTGCAAATTGCAAAAGAGATAATCTCTTATCGTGTGATGGATAAGGGATGTATGTTGGAGAATACTTTGAAACTATAAAATCTTGTATGTAGTGTTGTCTTGTGATGTGTACATATCATACACTGATTATCCCTCGTATCGAAAAGTAAGCCTACTATAATTACTTTAATAATCTTAATGAAAAGTCTTTATTTGATGATTTCGTTTTTTTTTGTTGTAAATTTGTCCTTACCGCATTATTGCAGATTACGGATTACCGGAAGTAGGACCCCACGTATATAATTGGCTACATAAAATAAAATATCTTCGTAACTTTAGTCACAAATTATATAAAATATATTTTATTTCTACTGATAGATATTTATTTTTTAAAAATTCAGTAGATTCTGAAAACTAATATAAATACAATAACAAACAAGTCATAATCGTACAGAAGTGGGTTCCCGCCAAGAGGTTCACACGTGTCGGGCTGTCTGAATCAAATAAATAACAAACAAACCGCTGTTGGGATTGTAATAAAAATAAAAAAAAATCAAAAGAAGCGAAGAGGCAGACGAAAGGCAGAGATTTCTTTGTCTTTCCGGCGGCCATTGAAATTAACATTTATTTTCACATTTAATTATATTTCATAACTGCACCAAGAAAACTCGAGTAACTTCTTCATCTTCCGTTTCACTTTCCTCCTCCTTCAATCCTCTCTGCTTTCTTCAGAGACTCGACTCTTCAACTTCGATCGTTTCTCATCATGTCTGGTCCTCTTGACCGTTTCACAAGACCCTGTATGTCTCTTCATCGTAATGTTTTCTTTTTATGAATTCTAAAGACTCGGAGATATGTTTTTAATATGAATCTTGAATTGTTTGGCTCTCAAGGTTTTGAAGGTTTCTCCAGCAACGATGAGAGAAGAGAACGGAAGTCTGATCTCGAAGTTTCAGAGGACGAGAAGAAGACTAGAATCGGTATCTTCAAGAAGAAAGCGTCAAAGGCTTCAAGCAAGTTAAGACGTTCTCTGAGCAGGAAGAGGAGACCAAGCAAGGGAAGAAGCATTGATCGGACTCCATCTCTTACCTTTGAAGACATACATGATGCCGAGGAGTTGCGATATGTCTCTGAGTTCCGACAGTTACTCATCTCTGGTGATTTGCTCCCTCCGAGTCTTGATGATTACCACATGATGTTAAGGTTCTTTTTTTCCTTTCCTTACTATAATCTTCTTATGTATGTCTTGTTCTTGTGATGGCTTGTATGTGGATGGTGAGATCTTGTCTATGTTTTGAGATGAAGTGTAGAGAGACCATGACATCTCTTCTTTCTGTAGATTCCTGTATGCTAGGAGATTCGATCTTGGAAAAGCAAAGTTAATGTGGGCTAACATGATCCAGTGGAGAAGGGACTTTGGTACAGACACCATTTTGGAGGTACACAAGGTTTTGTTATTTTCATGTGTTGCGTGAAAAAAAACATATTGAACTGACTGAGTTGTTCACTTGGCAGGACTTTGAGTTTCCTGAATTGGATCAAGTTCTAAAATACTACCCTCAGGGATACCATGGTGTTGACAAGGAAGGAAGACCTGTTTACATTGAAAGATTGGGAAGAGTCGACCCTACCAAACTCTTGCAAGTCACTACATTGGAAAGATACCTTAGATATCATGTTAAAGAGTTCGAGAAAACTGTTACCATCAAGTTTCCTGCTTGTTGCATCGCTGCTAAGAGACACGTTGACTCCAGTACCACAATTCTTGATGTCCAAGGCGTGGGGTTAAAGAATTTTACTAAATCTGCTCGGGATCTTATAACCCAGCTTCAAAAGATTGATAATGATAACTATCCTGAGGTATTAGCTGCTCCTCCCATTCATTTTCTTGTAAACAAAACCCTGTTTTTGAACAATAGTTTACTAACATGTGTTATGATATATGTGCAAGACACTTCACCGTATGTTTATCATTAATGCTGGCCCTGGTTTCAAGCTACTTTGGGGCACGGTGAAATCGTTTCTTGATCCAAAGACTGTCTCCAAGATAGATGTAACTTAAAACCCTTCTCTCTGCATATCTACTTCCAACATTTTTCTTTCTTGGTAGAAGACTTAAATTGCATCAATGTGATCCTAATAGGTCCTTGGAAACAAGTACCAGAACAAATTACTTGAGGTGATTGATGCAAGGTAGGGAGTCTTAGTGTCTTTAAAGTGTTTTGTTAACATAATGGTATCATCTGACCATATTTGAAAAATATTCAGCCAGCTGCCAGATTTTCTCGGTGGTACTTGCACTTGTGCAGATCAGGGAGGCTGCATGAGATCTGATAAAGGGCCTTGGAAAGACCCTGAGATACTAAAGGTGCAGTGCTTGCTCGTTATGTTTCTGTTATGTATATGACCTTTCTAATGATTTTCTCAGCCTTCATGCAGATGGGTCGCAGTGGTGGGACGTTCTGTAGGCATGCTGGTGCTCAAATATCTTCATCTGATAAGCAAACATATTATGCGGTAAGGGTTTTTGTTTTGGTAGTTGGAACATAAAGTTTATCAGACTGTAATAGTAATATCATATCTTGGTTCAGATGAAAGCTAGTGACACATCAACGGCAGAGTCAGGGTCTGAATTGGAAGAGTTGGCTTCACCGAAAGCAAATATTAATTATCATGTACCTAAGTTAACTCCTGTTTCTGAAAATGTAAGCTTTCAAGTTGCATCAAAAAAACGTAGACGTTCTTAGTTCTTACCTGACCTGACCTGACATTCTGGTTATGCTTTATTTTAGATCAAGGCCAATGGTAATATAAGTCCTAATGTTTTATCCGAGTATGAAGACTGTGTGCCAATGGTGGACAAAGTTGTGGATGTTGCTTGGCAGTCGCAAGAGGTTACAAATGTTTCCAAAGGTTAAGACTGTAAACCAAACTGTTATATTTCTAGAGACATTAAATTGACATAGTATTTGAATGTGTAATTCAGGTCCGGAACGTACATCAAGTTTGGGGACTATAGGAAAGGTTAGTCATATCTGGAGGTGGCTAACTGCAATCTTCATGAACTTCTTCGCAGTCTTTGCTTCTCTGACTCTGGCACAGACTATGAGGCATTCACAGTTGATTCCCTCAAGCGCTAGAGATGAGCTCTGTGATGAACAAGATGCAAGGGAATCTCGTCCTCCTTCGCCTTCTAGTCCAAGTAATATCGATGAAAGAGTCACCATTTCCTCTGTTGTAAGCAGACTAAGCGATCTCGAGAAACAGATAGAAACCCTTCACTTGAGGAAATCCGAGATGCCTCATGAGAAACAAGAGTTGCTCAATGATGCTGTTTATCGCGTTGATGCACTAGAAGCAGAGCTCATCAACACGAAGAAGGTATAACCATCTAATGAGGATTCTAAAACCACCTGAATGATGCTGATAATGAGTCATTATGAACCTTGTAATAAAACCGAATATCAACATTGACCAGGCACTACATGAGGCTTTAATGAAGCAAGAAGAACTTTTGGGTTACATAGACCGGCAAGAGGAAGCTAAGTACAAGGTTAGTCTTCTTTTGAAGTTAACCTTGCTCCTCTTTCACAGTACAATATCTATATTATTAATGATTGAGCATTATGACACAGAGAAAGAAGTTTTGCTGGTGAAGAGAAATCAAGGTTCAGCTATCTGATTATAGATCATGGAACATTGACCACATATAGGTCTTAAAGCAAAGGTTGTAGTGATTTTTTTTTATGTATATAAGATAAGAAGGAAATGGCAGCGAGATTTTACTTTAATCTAAATACTTTGTTAAATCTGGATCATACTATTGAGTTGTGAGAATTGTTGGTGTTACTGGATTCTGTATTGGAGGTTCAAAAGTAAAGGAAAAGAAAACGAAAAAAAAGAAAAGGAACTAAAGTGAATTGTGACAAGGATTGCATAATGTATGGTCGTGCATGTTAGAACTTAGAAGAGAGTGGAGTTAGAGCAACTTCAATGGTAGTTTTTTACCATGGAGTTCTCAAATTATATATTTGGTGTATGTATATAAGAGTATACTAAAAATTTTGGAATCTCAACCAATAATATTTTACTTAATGTATTATTGGTTGGGTTCTCAAGAATTTTATTATATTCTAGATTAAATAATAATTCTTATCTATATATACATCACTAAATACATCACTATGTAACTTGAGAACTCCATGATAAAGAACTACCATTGGAAGTGCTGTTATCGACCATCCAGATGTTGATATGACTAAACAAAAGACTCATCGCAAGTTTCAGGTACAGTCTCTTAGCAAAAAAAAAAAGAGTTTTTGGTACAGTCTAGTAACCTCTTTTACTTGTAATGTGAGTACAATCTTCCCTAAAAGTAAGGAATCATCCAAGCACAATGCCACAATAATCATTTTCTTTTTGCTATGAGTTGCAATACATTGAATTAGGCTCAGGCAAACTTAAAAGTAATTGTGATTCGAATCTTGAAATAGTAAGACATGGTTTGACATAACAATATATATATATAGGTCATGTGGAGTCGCCATCTAACTTTAACCAAGCTTAGCAAATATGAAAAATGCTTTCCTCCAAGTCTCCAACCACAATAAAATCAACCAAATTGTACTAAATGATTCACGTCCTATGGTTACAAGAGCTAGCTAACTAAAGTGTGGAGCACAATGGTTGGATTAAAATCTATTAGATGAACAATATCTAACAGTCTACTATAGAAAAAGATAAAAACACATTCTTATTTACAACGCAAATGGAAGCTTGCCGAAAATTCCTTCAATGATTTGATCACTCCCATAAGTACTCTGTATTGGCTCTTTTGCTTCCACTTTATTATAGAAGTCGGCCAGGTGCTTGTAAAAAGAAAAAAAGGGGTCATACTCCACAGAGGCAGATGCATAATCATATTTGCATGGGGACACAACATTTATTTCATTACATCTGATTGTAGAATTGTATTCTCTTCGTTTTATAAAAATTGTCACTTAAATACTTTTCACACATATTAAAAATTAGTAAAATTAGTTTAAACCAATAGTATTTGAGAGAAATAAATTTACATATTAGATCAGTGCATTTTAAAATTAATATTCAGCTATAAATAAATATAAATTACATAGCAAATCTAAAACAACACTTTATATGTAATAAAAAATATGCTAAAATGACATTTAAAAAAAAACAAAGCGAGTAAAACATTTTTAAACTGATGGTAATTACCAAAAGACAATAAAAATAAGATGGGGGCACCTGACTCAATTCCCCTGTCACATGCATGTGCCACTTATACTCCTTTTGTTTCACAAAAATGTTGTTTGACAGTTTCTCGGACATTGTACACAAAAAAGTCTTTCATACATATTAAAAAATATATTTAAAAACTTGTTTTATTCTCTGTTCATATACAAAGTATTTTTTTTATCTAATCAATACATTAAAATAACAAAGTTAAAACTATATTTTATTTAAAATTCTGCATTTGAAAATATAAGATGATACTTTTTATGAAACTAAGTAAAACATTAAAACGACACTTTTACTTCTTACCAACTTTGTACTTTGATTCGTTTCTCATCTTATTGAGGATCTATTGGCAAATAAAGCTATGATTTGTATGATCGTTTGATAAATACTAGACTCCAAAGTTGGACAGGACAGGAGTGCAAGTTGGCCATCGTTCAACTTTGTTTTTTCGAATTTGAGTTGTTTGGGGTTAAATTAATACATTTTTTTAAAATATTTTTTTTCTGTGATCACTCATCATGGGGCACGAAAATTTACAGATAAATTTAAGTGAAATTTGAAACAAAAAATTATCACGAAATTTGGTTTTAATAGCCTAACTGATTAAATGTCATAAATGTTTTTGGAAAAAAAAAAAATAGATTTAGATTTTGAGTTGAAATCTAGTCGAAATACAAGTTAAGGATTGGACAATTTAGTTCGATTAGAATTTTGTTCAGGTTTTAAAAATAGATTTAATTCAAATCAAACTACAGTTTTGTTTAGGTTTTTGAGGTTGAGCCTTTTTGAATTATAAAATAATAATTTATTCAAAATTATATTTAAAATTCTATTCTTGTGAAAAAAGAAAAATAAAAATAATTTGTTAGTTTTCTTATAATTATAATTTTATATACACTTAAAAGTATTAATGAAATAGTTTTTAATTTTTTTAAGAATCCACAAATTGAGTAGTAAATTTCAAAAATATACTCAGTTAAAAATAACATTTGGATTTACACTTTAATAATTATTATTTAGGGTTTAGTGTTAAATGTGTGGGAATGAGTTCTAAATATATCATAAATATTTTAAGAAAATTAGTCTATTTTTATCAAAAATTTAGGATATTATTTTAAAAATCATTTATTAATGGTAAATTTGAAAAATTGATAAATAATCATTCATAAATAATTAAACAAAGTTATTTATTACAATAATTGTAAATTTTAAAGAACCAAATAAATAATTGAAAGAATTCCTAAAACATATAGATATCATATAAGTTAATTAGCTTATTTGTATAAAATCTTTTTTGTTATATGTGTTTCGCTATTTTATTTTAGTGAAATATAAAAATAATTATTTTATAAATATATTTTTTTAAATCGTGGGCCCTAAATGCAGGACTGTCGTCTGGCCCGGCACTAAGTGTGCCACCAGACACATGTTTTGCTTTGTCTTTGATAGTTTTCTTTTTCTCGTCAGAACTAACCACACAAGAAAGCAGACACTGAGTTTGACTAGTGTCCTTTCTTTCCCAATCATCTATAATCAACTTCGAAAGGTAGCTTTATCATTTATGACGTATTCCAATATGAATAAATAATTAAATACTTTTAATTAAAACAGTTTAGATAAAATCATCACAGTTTTAATTTTCTGTAAGTCTCAACAAGTTTATAAGTTCTCCCCTTTCAATATAACGTATTTTAAAATGACATGTTATGCGTTCAGAGCCCTGCCTGATAATTTCCAACCCATAAGCAAAAAAAAAAAATTGGCTCATAATCTAATAAAAAACGAAAATATTAAAACATGTATCCAAGTAGTTCGAACCCAGAACGATGAACTATAATATTCCTAGTCTTTATTAAGAAAACTAGAGAGGAACTTCAAGTACTATTGGCTCTTAAAACTAATCTCTTGCTGGCCCGAAACCAATACTTAATTTGCTTGGTATCAAACACCACCATTATGCACTTATCCTTGCAACATCTTCAAAATAAAACAGCCTGTGACAGCTGTTAATCATGTGACTGGAGATATTTTATCTCATATTTTTAGAAAATCTAGTTTTTTTTAATATTTATTTAAACATATGTATATCTAATATCTGTAATACTGATTTAAGAGAATTTCACAAAACAGGGTATAAAAGACTTATAAGACATGTTAACATTAAAAGAAACACAGCTCAACAGAAGTAAGAATTTATATTAGATTAAACAATTCCAGTTATATATAACGAGAAAGAGGCTCATCGTCAGAACGTGAAGCAGAATGTACACGTGAAATTAATACCTCATTTGGCAATCTATTCGCGTTAGGAAATTGCTTGGCAGCAAATCCCACGTGGTTCACCTAAACTTGTTTATTTACTTTTCATTTAATACTTTAATTATTAAATTAAAATATACATATGGAAACGGTTAATAAGTAGCTTGATATAAAATATTACTCTTAGTTTCGATGTTATATAAAATTATAAATTCGTTCTTAGATACCATACCTAAACTAAATATAGACCGTCTCTTTACTGTGGAACAGGTAAAAACGTGACAAAATTAATAATTCTTTCTCACATATATTTGTCTTGAGGAATGATTCGAAATGTCATTTTGAAATATATGATGTTCCACGAATCGTATGCCATGGGGTCCAAGAGAGAATAAGTCAAATCATATATATTTTAATTCGGGTCATTATTCGGTTTATGTTAATAATATTTTTAGATTTGAGATTTTCTTTTATCCTTTAGAGCTTTTCCAACGGAAAGAAGTATAAAAATGTATAATTGGATAAAAATAGTACAAATATAAAAAAAATAGGAAATAAATAAAGCTAAAGTTCTCTAAACACATATTTCAGAACCTCTTAAGAAACTTTTATGCCACATTTTTTTATCAGTCAATATTTACCTAAAGCAATTAATTTAAATCTATAAACACAACACATTAAAATATTAATCTTTTATTGTTAAAAACCTAAATTCAACATCCCACCGATGGGATGCTCTTTATAGTTTATATGCCTAACTGATCTTAGAATAGTCTGTTAATGTCAAAACTCAAAAGCAATAATACCTAATTGATCTCGTATATTTCAAAGCACTAAGCTGTGGCTGCATTGATCACACGAGTTCTTAACAAAAAAAAAAGAGTTCTTATGTTGTGACATTACTAAACCCTAACACTAAAGATGGGACCATAAACGCACATACAAGACAAAAGACACGTGAAGTGGTTTAAAATGTTTTTTTTTTCTTTTTTGATAAATATGTGAATTTGCATTACGAAATAATGATACATAAGATACAAAGTTGCTTTGAATAATCAAAACCTAATGTATCTAAGATTTGCTTGAGGAAGCATGGGTCTGCGAAGACCCCAAAAAAAGATAAAAAGACATTCACAAACAGATAAGGTTTAATGTACCCTAAGGTTCAACTAAAGCTTAGCTAACATAATTCCACATGCACCAAATACAATTCCAGTAGATCAAAGCTGAACCTTGCCCCCGGAACCTGTAGTAAGGCAATAATCATTAGAGAAAATCGGTCGGAGAACAATCCTAGGAGCCAAAGATTGTCCCGAAGGCGATCCCAAGAGACCATAGGTGAAGCGGGGTTGACTAGGTCCCAGTCCGGCCATCATCCCAAGGAGCCCACTCAAGACACCAAAACAAGGAGATCAACAACACTGCTTCTTGGTAACCCTAATCCAAAGAAGAGACGCCAACAAATGAAGAACGGAGCAACGCTGGATGAATCAAGAGAGGTTCATAGCACCCGACTCCGACCCCTTCACAACAACATAAGACTCATAAAATATTTCGGCTTCATAACACGGAAGAGGTAGGACGCAGAGACTGTAAATCGCCTTCTGTAACAGAGAAGAACAGAGGAGCGGGAGACTCCGATCAACAAATGACATGAGTAGCCGCCATGCTTGATGCCACAAGAATCATACCAAGTAGAAGTCCCCAGCGACATCCTCAAGTCGCTTTTACATCGCAGATCTGACGATCTAGACGCAAAGGCAGCGACGCACTGCGGTTTCAAGCGGAGTTTCCTCGGTTGAAACCTGACCCAGATCTAACCAAATCCTAGGACCAGATCTACCACCGCAATGACGCATTGATCCTCCATAGCCTCGCCAACGCTACAGATACGCCGAGTACACACACGACGTCCAGTTAGATCCGCCGATCCGGCCGCTATCCGACAAAAATCCACAGTCGATTAGCAAAGATGTTTGAGAAATCGAAGCTGAACAAGTAAGAGGAAGGACATAGGGAGTGATTTAGGGTAGCGACTGACGGTTCTAGACCACCGACAGCCACCGAAGGGAAATAGAGAGGCGGTGCCGAGAAGAAAGAGTTGGAGGTGGAGAGAGACTCGAGAGGGTTTTCTCTCACCTCTCTTCCTTAATGTATGTTTTACAAGGCTTTAGTCTTAATCAACTGTTTTTTTTTCTTGCATGCCTTAAATACTCGAAAAGACAAACCCAATTTTAATAATACTCCCTCCGTTTCATATTACGTATCGTTGTATAATTTTTTTGTGTTACAAAATAAATGTCGTTTTTGACTTCTGATGCAAAATTTATTGATTTTTTACTGTAATTTTTTTTATTGGTTGAAATATAGTTAAGTGTATAGATAATTATGTTTTCATATAGAAAATATGTAAAATTAATTATTTTCTTAATCTATGTGCATAAATTTAAAGTGACACTTAATATGAAACAAATGGAATACAATACAAGTTTATCTGTAGATGCAAATTGATTTAGACAATCAATCAGTTAACTGTAGTTTATAGTTGTCTGCTAACACACGATTACTCGAACTATCAGTATTGGTTTGGAACTTTGTTAATAAGATTGTTAACAACTTAATCAGTCCTACCTAACTATTAATCAATAATAGAAAGGTCTATTAATTTTGCAGACCTAACGAACAAAACACGTTTCCATATCCAAAATATACCAAATAGAGCACTTTTTGTTATGCTTCACGCATATGTTTTGGGCATATATTTTCACATTAAAAATGACTCTCATCTAACTCAGTTTTCTTTAAGGTTATAAAAAAGAACCATTTTTAACACCATCGACCTTGTAAATAAAAAGATCCTTAATTTCTTATATATTTTTTCAACCATTCGGCCGATACAAAATTATATGACTTTGGTTATTATATTGATATTCATATCAAGAGTACCTAGTAGATTACCGTAAAATTAATATGTATAGTCAGGAACACATCACACAAAAATTAGGTCCCAACTTAAGAGACCAATTTCATGAGTGGGTGTGTTTCTTAACTTTTAAAAGATCCAATTAATATTATATTAATCGCTTTGCTTTATTGTTTTCGTACATTTCATGAGAAGGCATCATTACTGATGTATTTTTTTTTTTTAATTTGGAAATATTCCAAACCTATTATGAAAAAATCTAAGACTAATCTTTTACTAGAGATGCAGTCCACAAACAAATTTTTTCTCCCGATATTTAAATTAGACCTAAATAACATGCCATGTTCGCGCATGACGATGTTCTTAGCAATTTTTTTTTTTTTGAAACGTTCTTAGCAATTGTTCTTGCTACGTATTACCTCCTTTGCATACGCATTAACAAAAGATTACGATCTTTTCCGCTTTTGTGTCTACGAAAGCCACATGAAATCAATATGGTTAATAAGAGCATCATCAATGGCTATGATTCTTAAACATAGTCTCTCACTCTATTATAACGATATTTTAGCAAAATTAGTTAAGTTTCATCCTTTAAAAATACTACACCACTAAAAACATACACATGGAAAATCACTCAAGTCTCTTACCGTTTCTTATATTTTCTCTTCTATCCTAGTTTTTATTTCTTCTTTTATTACATTTTAATGTTTTTTAACGGTGAGAAATTAGGGAAGATTTTCCTTACTGTTTCTCCCTCATTACTGATGTTCTAAGAATCTATTTTTTAACCAAACTAACACAAGACTGACTTAAAAAAAAAACACAAGGCTGAATAGTTTTTCGTTACAACTTGGTTTTCCTTTTCATTCACACAGTACTGTTAATGAATAGTAAAGTATTTGATTTCATCCATATTGTCCCAAAACATAACAACAACTAAGTCTAACCGTACCGTATCCAGACGTAGTACTTCAATCTGATTGGATGAAAGTTAATTATATTCTAAATCACCTGAAAAGTATATAACTAGGAATAAGAAATAAAATTATATTATATTACTAATTAGTTCTAATCTAGAGTGACTTCTAACCGCACATGCTTTCAAATCACCTTGAACCCTTTTTAATAATAAAGGATAATCCGTAAGAAGAGAACACTATGGAGAGATAAACTCAACATAAAAAAGATAAACTCAACGTACATAAGATGCATGTGGTTGTCGTTGTTATAGAACTGCTCTCTTACCATACTTACCCTATTCCCTTATATATACCAACCCAACATCACTTATTTTCTTCATTAACCTTCTGCCTTACAAAGAGACATAGAGAGAGAAATGGAAGTGATGCGAATTCTCCACATGAACAAGGGTAACGGTGAAACAAGTTATGCCAAAAACTCCACCACTCAGGTTGAAGATTTATATAAAAAAATATTCATAGTAGTGATGTGTACACAATATAGTATATATATTGTAATGTCAAAATCTATCTATATTTTTATATTTAATTTTCTTCTACACCAAAAACTTTAAAAACACATGTGGACAATGTTTGTGTAACTCGCAGAGCAACATAATATCTCTAGGCAGAAGAGTATTGGACGAGACCTTGAAGAAGCTAATGATGAGCAGTTCTGAAATTCCGAGCTTTGGGATCGCCGACTTAGGCTGCTCCTCCGGCCCCAATAGTCTACTGTCCATCTCCAATATTGTAGACACAATCCAAAACTTGTGTCCTGACCTCCACCGTCCTGTCCCTGAGCTAAGAGTCTCTCTCAACGACCTTCCTAGCAATGACTTCAACTACATCTTCGCTTCTTTGCCAGAGTTTTACGACCGGCTTAAGAACAAAGAAAATAGTAATAAGGCGGCTTTAGGAGGTCCGTGTTTTGTATCGGCGGTTCCTGGATCTTTCTACGGACGTTTGTTTCCTCGCAGGAGCCTTCACTTTGTTCATTCTTCTTCTAGTTTACACTGGTTGTCTCAGGTGTGGTTTCTATTCTCTATGTGAACTTTTTACTTATGAATATATGATATTTACGAGTATATGTGTTAAATAACTAGTTTCTTCAAAAAAAAAAAAATGCCATTTGCCAACTTACATTCTGAACATTGAATTGTTAAATCTAATATACGACCATCTTTTCACAAAAAAATGTCATTTGCCATTTTTTTGTTACACAAAATTCTTATTTAATTTATACTTACTTTAAACTTAATATCAATTACAAAAAAATATGAGATGGGCATGCTTATAAGATGGGGATGTATATTTTTCTACTTAAAAGCTCTACATCATAACAACAGGTAATGTAAAAACGTTTTTTAATTGAATCAATTTAAAATTCTTTCAAAATATATTAATTACAAAATAAATTAATCTTATAAATAATTTTATTTATTTCAAATATTATTGGTTAACTAAATGTAATTAATAAAAATATAATAACATTTAATTATTTTATTAATTTATGTGAAAAGTGTCAAATTATTTGAGAAACTGAGAAAGTATTAAGAATGGATAATCGTAGTTCCAATTAATAATTTATTTTTAATAAATATCTATACTAACCACGACACAGCACCAGGAAAATATTTACGCAACTAATATACCTTTTATTAAGAGAAATCTAGTGCGTGGGAATCTTTCTTATTCGAGAAACCAAAAGAAAAAAAAAATAATAACAGAAAACCTAGTGGTTCGTATATGAGACATCATAGATCACACTAGAACATAATTGTTTCATTTCATCTATTAAATATTACACTATGATAATCAGTTCATGCTAACAAATGAAATTATCATCCATATACAAGGTTCCATGTGGTGAGGTGAACAACGAAGATGGGGTGGTCATAACAGCTAATCTAGACAACAGGGGGAAGATATGCATATCGAAGACAAGTCCCGAGAGTGCACAAAGGGCCTATGCTCTTCAGTTCCAAACCGATTTCACGGCGTTTCTGACATCGCGATCCGAGGAGTTGGTTCCTGGAGGCCGAATGGTTTTATCGTTCCTTGGTAGAAGCTCACCGGATCCTACAACCGAAGAAGCTTGCTTTCAGTGGGAGCTCCTAGCTCAAGCGCTTATGTCCATGGCCAATGAGGTACAGTGTTGCAAATATGTTTACAAATAATTAGAACCAAGTCTTTTAGAGATATATGGCCCATGTTACTCTATAGGGATCTGACCGTGGCACGTTACTTGACCAATTAAGTTATCCTGGTAATGTGGCCCCATGTGTTCTTTTCCAAATTTGTTTAGTAGTCTCAAATGTTTCAGTTTAGCCAATTTATGTCACTTGATACATATCATATACACATAGTTTTGATACCATATACGTTTTGTTTGGTAGTGCCAAACACTAGCGAATATGACAAAACACATCCAAACTATAGAAGACATCAAGTAGACTGATGACGAAAATCACTTTATTATCTCAATTAATGTAACCTGGATTTTTCTCAAAGCCCATTCAAGATTAGTTCCTAAGCTTTTTAGATATTTGATCAAACAAATGTAAATCTTGGGTCTGCTCCAACAAGATCTTGGATTCTTGGACTAATAGATAACAGCCAACCCATAAGATTATATATTGGATCAACAAATATTATTTAGCCGTATCAAGTTTAATACTCAATTAGTCATAACTAAACGATTCCTTCTTTTATTTTTTATTTCATCTAAAGGGTATCATCGAAGAAGAGAGCATCGATGCTTTCAATGCTCCTTACTATGCTGCGAGCTCCGAAGAATTGAAAATGGTGATAGAGAAAGAAGGTTCTTTTTCAATTGATCGACTTGAGATAAGTCCGGTTGATTGGGAAGGTGGGAGTATCAGCGAGGAAAGCTATGACATAGTACGCTCCAAGCCCGAAGCCCTAGCTAGTGGACGAAGAGTGGCTAAGACAATACGAGCCGTGGTAGAGCCGATGCTAGAACCTACATTTGGTCAAAATGTGATGGACGAACTCTTTGAAAGGTATGCAACGATTGTGGGAGAATACTTGTATGTGAGCTCGCCTCGATACGATATTATTATTGTTTCGCTCCTGAGAATGTGTTGATCGTGTTATAACCTATGCTTTTACATGTCTTTGGACCTACAATGACATGATTACTACTTTTTAATTAATGAAGTATATGTAATGTCATTTGCTTCAAGAATAAAGAAATGTGTGATTTAAATTTAAAATAAAACATATGCTTTAACATATGCTTGTTATAAAAATAAACTTAGTTTGTTGTTTACGATCACTCGCAAATGGTGCTTTTTTAGATGAGTTTCTATCAACATAAATTAATAAAAAAGGAAACAGTAAGAGAAAAGAAGACTAAAAGAAAAGAAAAAACTTCTGTTTTTAAGAGACTTTTTCAATAATTTTTTAGAAACTGCAAAGTTATTTGTCCATCTTTTATTCACTGAAATTTAATTTATTTTTGAAATTTAGTTATTTATCTAACTTATTAATAAAATAATATGTGAGATCAAGAGACTTGTCAATAAGGATGCTCTAGTATTCTACTCAAGCTAAATGTAGTGGAACCATTTATTTTAAATAACTGATATGTCCAATGTTAAATTTAAAAATGTGACCATGACCGAATTTGAGATTTTGGAGGCTCTAAATATTTTTTAAGATTTTTTTTAATTCGTAATTTGGAAGTATATTCCAATGTAAAAAACTTCAAAATATTTTGGGGTCAAGGTCAATGTTTTACTCGGCCGACGGTGCTGACATCCGGCTCTGAATGTATTATATTCTTTTTATATCCATGTATCGAATCAAATATGAAAAAGATTCTAGAATTTTTGATAATAATGAACGTGGTTAATTTCAAAACACAATACTAATGGCTTAATCTCACAAACGGTATCCATTAGCCAAGTATATAGTGGCTAGTTTTCTAAACTTTGAAAACAAAATAGATGGACCAATTTGGCGTGCATGCTTAGTACACCAAAATATTATATAACCATTTTGAACCCTAACAAGTTAATAAATGACATCTTCTTTTTTACTCGAATTGTTTCACATTCTAGCTCGCTTGTACCTTGTATGTATAAGAACCAAAATTAAAAATTGAAACATAAAATACAATTAAAACTATAAAGCCTCGAAAAATCAGATCCAAATTTTCCAATGATCTAATTACATAGTCGCCTCGCTCTAATTCGAAATAGCTAAGTACGGACTAGGACTACTAGTAGAGCCAGAACCACCCACGAGCCTACGACCACGATGACGACCAGTCCCACCGTAATCATGCTGCCCTTGCAACTGAGGGACACAGTTTTGCCACTGGTTAAAACCTCCGTTTTGCAACTGAGGGAAAACGTTTCGCCACTGCTCAGCGACGCCGTTTTGCAACTGAGGGACACCGTTTTGCCAGTCATACATCATCTTCTTCTTCTCCATGATAAAAGTCTCTACCGTCATACGAAACTCCTCGCTGCTCAGCCCATCCATCATCGCCTGCGACCTACACATCACTCTCTCCGATTCCGCCCTTTGATACTCCACCACCCCACACCTCGTCTTCTTCATCTTCTTCTCGCACCTCGTCGTCCTCTTGTAACTCTTACAGTTCGTCTCCATCACTACTCGTTCATAACAACTACTCTCCTCAACCATATTAACCGCTTCAAACTGTTGCACACTCTCCATGTAACTCGAGTTATTATAATAATATCCACAACCACCACCATAATCTCCAACGTCCATCGGGGCACAGGAACGTTCCGGCGAAGAACGGACGACGGAGGGTACGGCGGTGATATATTCATCATGGAGACTTGGTCTCTTTTTCTCGGTGGCTTTGCGGAAAGTAAAGTATATGGAGCCGATGAGAGCGTTTAAGACGATGAAAATGAAGAAAATGTTTCTTAAAACCAAACGGAACCAATCGAACCAAAGGATGACTCCTTCTAGTAAATTCACAATCGTCGGGTAACCGCAGTAACCGGCGACGGCTAGACCGGCTGAGATGTGGACGATGAATAAAATGTTGTGTAAGCTAAACGTATTGTCATGTCTCTTGGTTGCCTCATCGTTCTCCGCCTCCATTGTTTGTTAGTATGTTTAGGATTCGTGAGCTTGATTGTGGTGTGTATATATATATATGTCTTGTGTCAAGTAAATTTAGGGTTCCAGGAAAAGTGAGGATATATGATAAATTTTCTAGGGTAAGTTGGAATGGGAAAGTGGGATAGTTAGTGAAGGAAATGTTACAAATTTATATGGGATAAGAAAATATTGTGTTGGAGAAAAGAGATGATACTGGAGACAGATATGCTAACTTGAAAACTAGAGTGGTCCTTTTATAGAAATAGTACCTCTATGGATATATATATATAGCAAGTTTTTTTTATATGAAAAGAGCCCCAATATTTAATGAACATCTCACTAAGTAAATATTATAAATTCGGTTGTAGATATGTTACTTTAAACTAGAGTGGTCCGATTTCATCAAAAAATTTGAAAAACGCTCTCTGACACTATAATCGAGACGATCCAGATCTATTCCGTTGCTGACGCCGGTGGAGCAAGAGCTCGCCGGCGTCACCTTTACCTTCCCATTCTCATGTCTCAGTTCGCTCTTTGCTGTCTCTTTAGCTCTGGTTTGTTCAGTTCTTGTCTTTCTTTTCCGGACCGGATCTCTTTGCTACATTCGGAAACCTATATAGGCTTCGACTGCCGCCTAGACTCCACCGGAACTGACTCTTTCTCTGGGGGTTCCCGGAAAACTCGTGCAACCATCACCACCTCTCATCGTAATTTCCCTTCGAGGTTGTGCCTCCCTTCGTGCTCCAGATCTGTCCTCACCGAACGTCGCAGCCCCTCACCAGTTTCACGGCTTGCCGTTCTTTCTATCGACAATGTTTCAGTCTCTGGTGTGATAGCAGCTCCCATCTCAAAGTCGAACCACCTATTAGCTCTATTACGGTCTACAATTCAACTGAAGACCACTGGAAAGCTTGTTAATCGTCGGGTCACTCCTCTGAAATTGTACACCACAGGTTTGCTGGTCTCAGCCCATAAAGCTCCCGGTGCCGCCTTTCTTTCTGCAACTTCAAGATCTGGCGTAGAGGAAAAAGACTTCAGACCTAATTTGCAATGGGCCTGGCCCATAAACATTCCTCAAGATGTAAGTCCAATCTTTAGCCCAAATAAATTCAGCTTAGTGATTAAGGCTTGGCCCAATGTGAAGAATGAAGATACGCCTCAGATTATTATGGTCTTAGGTGATTGGAGTTTTTTATCAGAGATTATCTTTGGTTTCACCAAATTCTCTCCTTGTAGTACACGATTATATCTCTTTTTCGGGATAAATTTACTGGTGGGTTCACCGGGTTCGGTTTTCTTTCAATATTCCTCCTAATTACCAAATTATCCTCTTCCTATGGAAAGAGGTGCTTTCTCGGCTTTGTGGCCGAGCGTCTGCTTCAGTTCCTTCATCGGTTTGTTATTTTGCGGAGCGGTCTCCACGGGACCTGAAGATGCAATCGAGATTACTTTAGTAGTTCTCGTAGATGAAACCTGGACATCAACGTCACATTATGTGACTATTCTCCAGCTGTCCGACTTTGTCGTGAAAGCCCCCTCGACGCATTCAAGCATCGTCTTGAATCCGCTGTCATCTTCGGTTGAAGACCTATCTTACTTAGTTGGCCTATGTTTTGTATGTTATGCTTATTGCCAAAAAGGATGGATAATTTCCTTTTTCTATTGTATCGAAGACTAGTGAGTATGAATGAAAGTAGTTTTGTGTTCAAAAAAAAAAAAAAAACTAGAGTGGTCCTTTTTATAGCAAGCTTGCTTTTTCTTTGAATCTTTTCCTTACGTAAATTTTTCTTTTGCATCAAGCATAATAAACGTACCATATAATAAAAGATAAATGTAACATCTTCTATAAAGATAAAAGACTGACTTCATTTTTTTTCTCAGAAAATAGAGGAGTTCAAAAGAAAGTACAGACAAAGACTAGTTTATCTATGTGCAGCAGATCCAACCATTGACCGATTATGTGGTCGCCATCAAACAATCTTTGTCATAATCATAAGTTTACAACATTTAATTTCCCACAATAGATCAAGGTAATAATTAGATGTTCGATACAGTTTGTAAAGCTGAGCCAGATTCCAGGTCTGGTTTGACCACCGTACCATTTCGTTCGAACAGCTTTGATTTATTTTACAGAATTTTATTTTTTGCAGAAAAACAGAGACTTTCATTATTTCTGTTCGAACAGCTCTGACTTAAATATTGTAAAAAAAAAGAAATTGACAACTACTATGGAATTTCATTTAAAATGTAATAATACTGTGCTGACTTTTGATATTCATATACAAATTTCAAATGTTTGTATCATACTGGTGACTAGAGGAATCTATATAGGTTCAAATTTTAGGTTGTAAATGAAAAGATATCATCTACCGTTTTAAAAGTTTATAATTTTGAATGCAAACATAACATATCAACAAATAAAAACATATGCTGATCAGTGTGACAGACTGAGAGTGCCATAGTAACATGCCCAACAAATTAAACGTCAACACTCTTTGAATCTTCTTCAAGTGTCACTATCTCGTCTTCTTTTGTTCTGTTGCAACTCATATAGTAATCTTTAGCTTGAGTTATATAATAAAAATCCCCTTCGTGCTTGGAAGTTAACACTGTATATGTCTACTGATTAAATCTATAGAAGAGGCTGTCTCGCACTTCTGTATATCTACTTCAGCAGGGCAATAACTTGTTGATAGAACTACAACTAACTTGCACTTGTGTGATTGCTACAGCTTCACAAATGCAGTCATATTATGAGCACAAGCTCTATCCGTTAAACGATTTAAAGTTACTGTTTATGCTGCCATGTTTTGCCTCTAAGGACTAAGGTTCTTATAAGATTTGCCTGTTCCCTGAACAGTGACTAGTGTCTTAACCATGTCAAACTCAGAAATCCACTTTGTGACATCTATTTTCAGCTAATTGGACTAATAACATTTCTCTGTTTTAATGCTTCCTTTCAGCCCGGTAGCCCAAAATGGATCCTTAGAGCATGTGTAACCTTGGATCCATAAAATGGGGTGCTTAACTTCTTTTTTTTTTTTTCCTCTTTTTTTTTATTTTTTTTTTTTAAAAAAAAAGAAAACCAATTACGGGCCGCCACGTGTCAGTGGAGCCCGCAAACAGTGCAAACAACTAACAAAAAGAGGTGCTTAATTAAGCTATTTAAGAGCTTGGTTTGGGGGGTGCTTGTGGGTCCCACTGCTTAAGCACCCCACTAAGCACCCCCATTGTGGATGCTCTTACGAGCCAAGGTTCTTAATGTATAATTTCATGTTTTCTATTTTATTTTTTTTAATTTTCCCGTTAAAATAAGAGACGGTTTTTAAGTTTTTTTAGTTAAAAATAAAGAAATGTTTCTTAAAAAAGCTAATAACCCCATGATAAGAGACATGCAATAAACATGCCCTTATAAAGCCCTTTTTACTCTTTTCCGCATAAACTTCAGAAACAACCAATTGTGTACTGAATTAAAGTGAGACTTCAGGACAGATACAATGAATGCTGAAAGATTATCTGTGAAGAACATAAAGCTTAAGAGCAGTTCAAATATGAAACGTCCCTTTTTAAGACGCAATCGCTTGATGCCACATGACATCCCAGAAACTGCTGTTGATCATCAGTTGCGAATGTCAGGAACAGGTAAGTTCTTCAACTGCAACTGTTTGTGCATCCATTGCCAATTCTCAGGGGTTACTTCTCCTCCAAGAGAACGGATGACAGATCCCCCACTGCATGATCCCATTTTGCAACACTCTTCCAATGGCAATCCCTTTATTAATCCATACAGAAACCCGCTTGCGAATAGGTCACCTGCTCCAGTGGCATCAGTTGCTATTGTCTCTCCTATGGCCGGTATTTGTACCA
Source organism: Moricandia moricandioides (assembly GCA_905132885.1). Lineage (NCBI taxonomy): Eukaryota > Viridiplantae > Streptophyta > Magnoliopsida > Brassicales > Brassicaceae > Moricandia > Moricandia moricandioides. Next base: position 348,224 of record CAJHQQ010000088.1, read on the forward strand.
CCTGTTCAGATTACGAGATGAAAACATAAATTTTTATGAACTTTAGGATCCTTCAGTTCAGCCAGAATCTAACAATAAAAGTGAGATCTTTGGAAAAAAAGGTAAGAGGTCATTAAACTTCATAGGTTCTAGCTCTTATATCAACCTAACTAGATATCAACTACGGCTTTGCATGGACAAACTTTCATCACAAGCAAGCAAAAGAGTTAAGTCTATGTTAAAACGTAAAGCTACTGAGTTTCTATCCGAAAACACAAACCTCCTTATCATGTTTTGCAATGCACCCTTTAGACCCTAAAGTTACCACAGCCCAACTGCAATGTCTGCTTAGGAACTCAAGAGCAGCCTCCGGGCCCGCTTCTTGCTCACCCCTGAAACTCACAACCTAGAGCGTAAGAGTGTACAAAAACAGAGTGGATCTTTGCAGGGGATTGATAAACATAACGGATTACCTTAGCAGCTCAGCTGCTTCATCCTCGTTAGCAAAGCAGAGATCTATGTTACCAGACTCAAGAAGCTGTCTCAGCTCTGATCTATGATTCCGGACCATCTAATCACAAGAATGTTTATACAGTATCTTTTTAACTCAAACGAGAAAATCTCAAATGCTTAATCATTTGTAAATCCACAAATCATGTTTCAAATGGGCATTTTATGGTAGCTTACCTCAAAACTAGCTAAATCCAAAGAAACAGAAAGACCTTCTTGCTTGGCAAATCCAATAGCTGCTTTAATTAATTCTAAGTTAAGAACTGCATATCTTAGGACCAACCACTGTAACAAAAGGAAAATTATTCAATATTGTCTCCATATATATATACAGTGCTTCATACTGGCAAAGAGAGATTAGAGTGAGGTAGCTATCAACCTTAGAGCCAGTGAAATCTTCTTTGCTTAATTCATCAGCCTGAAAAGAGAATTAGTTTTTACCATCCTATCTCATTCACTATAACTATAAATTTCTCAAAAGGAGCAATGAATAGACAAACCTGAATCTTGACAGCACTGGAGAGACATGGTCGCATTGTTCGATTACCAGAGTCATCAACCAAGCAAACGCACTAAACCAATTTGTAAAAAGAATCAAAACCAACTAAATTCCAAATAAATAAATAAAGAACACAGTTGAGCAGAAAGTAAAACCTGCCCAGTGGAACCTTTCTTCTTCCTCAACCTTGAGATACTAACACCACTAAAACCCATATTTCTCACAAACAACAGGCCTTGTTCATCGTCTCCATAAGCTCCAATGATCCCCGTGGCTACACCGAACCCAACACTCAATCCACGAACAGTATTAGCCACACTTCCTCCAGCCATCTTCTTTAATGGACCCCTAGTGCTATGCGTGTTAAGCTCTTTTAGTATCTGCTCTAACTCATCCTTTTGCACCTACCAAAAACAATAGCAATTTTTAAAAAAACACAATTTCGAATCGAGATTCCGATCCCGGAGTGTAAGATTTGAATCTATGAGAGCTTACGGGAATGGAGCCACCACGATCACCGGGAATCTGATCGAGCAAGGACCAATCAACGGGAGCGACGTTATCGATAAGAGCTGCTGGTTGGAGTCCAAGTACCACTGGAGCTTCGGAGCTATTGGGCAAGGCCTCTACTACCATTCTCTGAGATCTCTCTTCCTTTCTCTATCTATCTTGTTATTCTGCAGCCTTGCCCGATATTTTTGCTTCGCTACGTCTTAGTTTATATACTTGGCCAGGAACAAGATTTATGTTATTTTACCATATTATCCCTACCGTAATCAAATACAACGCTTTTTTCTCCTTGATTTGTTTCCCTCAATGATTCTGGTTTGGTTTGGTTTATTCACTCGTGTCGTTGACTGTGCATTGCATTTGGCGCCGCATATAAGAAAATAAAGATAACATTTTGCTACCTTTTTTTAAATAAAATCGAAAGTACTTTTTATCTTTAGATGTTCTCATATGCAAGTTTTCTTTTGCTTAAGATATTCTTAGCTAGGGATTATAAAAAAATGCTAGACTCCACTTTGTGCGTACGCAAACAATCATGGAAAGTGAACCAAGTTCGTAGACATAATTACAATCTAAGTGGCTGAGCATTTTTATTATGATTCCTGCAGAAACTGCAACGGAAAGAAGGAAAGCAAAGACGAATCTTCACAAAAGAAACGGCGTTTCACAAAAAGAAAGAGACGGATCATAATAGAAGAGAACACGATACAAGATTTGATTTCATTCACACCAAAAAAATAAAAATAAAGACGACCAAGCAAAAGCGTAATTCACGGTACTGATACCATCAACCCCACTAATAATTTTGTAGAATTTATATAAAAAATATATTAAGGGTTGGATCTTTATTCTTCATAGCAACATAGGCGCACATGCATCAAGTCTATTATTACTCACTCCTCCTCATGTTTCATAACATTGATTCTTATTTTCAAAGTAGTAACATCCAAAGTTTGTCCTCCTGACAAGACCATTCCCTATTCCTCAACAAACTATGAGTAAAAGCTTCTCCAAAACTCGTAAACTCAGTTTACTGTAATGTACTTAGTACTCTACCTGCCATTATTCAAACCAGATACCAAAACATACATAATCTTCTTGGGACATATCATACTATTCACGTTTCGATCAGAAAGCATACCGCAGAAAAATCAGTTCATATTTGAAGGACGCTTGGGTTCTTACAATCCGAACTGAGGACGGGGTTTTGGAGTTAGTTCACCCTCGCGTCAGGCTCTATGTTGGTAGGGAGTTTGAGCTCTGGTGGAGTTTCTTTCACAATACCAAGCATCGAGTCATACTCCTCGTCTTTCTGAGCATACCTCTTGCGTAGACCCTTCTCGAAATCCATCTCATTTAGTGGCTTTGGATTCTCTGCATCGGTGAACCTTCGCCAGGTTTGAGTAGTTTTCAGCTGACTTAGGAAAAAAAATCAGTTTTCTCAGCTTCCTGAGGAACTTTTCTGGGTTTCCTCCCCATATCTGAGTCATTGTAGACCAATATGTTAAAAAAATATTAAATCTATCAGTGAATATGGCTGTTGAACTGGTCACGACGAGATACAAACACCTTTTTGTGTTCACATGCTGGCAAACCGTAAATAGAAGAGTATTCCTGATTGTTTAAATGCACTTTCACCTAATTGACCATAATCATAAGTCTTCAAATGAAAGTTGAACTTCTAACTTCATCAAAAAGGTGATAGTCATTATAGGAACCAGCCCATGCTTCTCCACCACCACACATCAAGAAGTGTCGCACCCATCCCGATAAAGGCCTCATCCTCAACAGTACATCCATGTAAAACATCACTATGACCTGTTATATATCTAGTTCAAAACAATATCCCAGAACTTCACAGCAATGCATGAATATCAGAAAACTGCAAAACAAACAGCAAGAGATTCCCACTAACCAATTGTTTCCGATGATGGTTGTAGGCACCTTCCCCCTTAAGTTTGATTTTGCCACATGCACAAGTGAGTTTTCCTGAATATTAGTTCCTGATCCAACAGTAATGGTGTTCACATTCCCTGCTTAGAAAATTAAAAAGAGCAAGTTTAGACTAATATGTTAGTCGACTGTTTCCTGGTAATAGGCTTGGCTTAACCATACAGTACCAATGTAGAGTGACATAACAGCAGTCTGTTACAAAAGGACAATCTTAATTCCGAAACCATATACCCCAAAGAAAGACATCACAGACACGAAAAGAAATAACACATGCTTACACTGATGATCAAACTCAAATCCAATACAAGTGGATATACGTTTCATCAAGAAAAGATGTAGTGATACAACTTTAGCATAAAATTGAGCAGTTTAACACTCTTATTGATATAAAATAAGAGTAAAGAACATACATTAGTTCTCTACTCAGTTGACTTTAGCTAAGGGTACAGACATAGATGAGTCAAACATCCAAAGAGTGAAGCTTAATTAGTACCACGTAGTACGCATCCATACCAAATAGATACACAATCCTATAAGCCTCTTTCTATTCAAGTCTAGAATCGCGGTTACCTACAAAGACATCGATTCCAGATCTCTAACCTAATCAGCAGAGCTGAGTAACCTAAGCGACGCTTATTTCTCGTACGAATTTGAAACAGGAGTGAAAACCTAGAGCTGATTACGTTGTTCTCGGAAGCAATTTTTGCCTTGAAGGCGACACCCGACGCGATCGAGAGCCTGACCGGTTGCACAATCCGACGGAGTAAAATGCCTTCCCTATTGGTCGTCTTCACCTTCCTAGAGCAAGAGTTAACAGGCAAGGACTCGGTGACGAAGCAACTTGAGTCCCATGACGATTACGTTGGTTTGTTCTGGTTCAAGCAAACCGCTATATCTAACTGAACCAAATAAATTAAAGAAAACGCTGAACCATGGATAGTATTCCAATCTAACCGAATATGTATAAAATAGAAGTGGCCTAGTAGTTACGCTAAACCGATTTTTATAGTATTCTTTGAATTGATGATTGCATATGAATTACAAAAATATCCGATAATAATAAAAAAGTTTTTGTAAAAATAACTTTTAAAAAGAAAAATGATCAAATAATATATTAAAGAATGTAAATATATATTTATACCATTTCAGTTAATTAATATAGATTTAGATCATCTTCAATGGTTACTCTTATTTTTTCTTCAATAATGTAAACTTAAAATAAATTTAAATTTTACGTCAATGGTTTCTCTCATTTTTCCTCTTAAAAAATATTTCAAAAATATTTTTTAATTAATAATTGTTATTAAATTTTAATAATATTTTTATATATAATTTATACCCAAAATAATTGTTATTTTAAATAAATCATTATCATATGCATAATTTTAATTTTTAATAATTTTTAATAGAATGTACAATGATTATATGAATTTATAATTAATGAAAGTATTAATAATTTTAATAAAGTATAAAACACGTAAATTTTAATATTTTAAGATATAAAAAAAGACTATAAAAGTTTAAAGATTAATTTGTAAATAAAAAGTTCAAAACCAAAATAAGTTTGTGAATAGTATTCCATCAAAATAATGTAGTATTGGAGAGCTTCTTCCCTTTTTTTATGTTTTCCTTCAAAATAATATACTATTATAGATGGAATTATGGAATGGAAATTTGAAAATAAAATTTAAAAAATTTTAAAATATATATTAAAAAAAATAAAATAAAAGTGCTATTTCAGATTTTTAAAAGATTATTTCGTGATAAACCTTAAATTTTATGATAAAATAACATAAAAAATTAAAACATAAAAATGGTGAAAGGGTATTTACTATAAAATACCTAAAGGAGAAGTATCCTTTAGGAAAAGTATACCTAAAGGGTATTTACTATAAAATACCACGGTGCCGTTCCCTAATTTTCTTCTCCTCGAGGATGCCGACGATGATGTCGGAATCAGACACCCACTTTTCTTCCTCACAAAGATACCAAGTTAGTATATTCGTTTTGGGCTCCACACACTTTTCATCCTCACAAAGATACCAAGTTAGTATTTTCGTTTTGGGCTCAGACCCAATGTTGTAAAATTTGACCCATTCTTGTTAATGAAAATCTTGATTGCCAAAAAGAAAAAAAAATTATCTGTAGAAATTGGAATGCATAAAACAAAAATATATGAACCTAAATCTGACACATCATTAATATAGACCCTGTTTTCTTCTCTGGTTGTTGTTTTGTTTTTTTCCCAACTTTTTCAAACACCAGTAAGAACCATTGTACTTAGTCTCAGTGTTGTCGGTCAGTTAACAGTGGGCTAGCTAAAACCGTGACAACCTTTACCGAAACAGTACAAAACTTTAAATGGCTCTGCCACGCACATCACGTGGAGAAGATACCCTTCTCAAAGACTCCGGGAATAATAGTAATGGACCACTGGCTTGGTTGAACCAATTAAAGAGAGTGTGTGTGTGTGTGAGGATTCTATTTAAAACCACCGCTTTAACTCAATGATTATCCTCCATAGTTGCAGGAAAAAAAAAAAAAAAGGTTCAAGATGGCTCTCGAAGTCTGCGTGAAAGCCGCCGTTGGTGCCCCTGATGTTCTCGGCGACTGTAACTTCTTCTCTCTATTTATATCTGATTTTCAAGTTCTGAGAGTGTTGATCTGAATGTATAAATTTACATCGTTTCAGGCCCTTTCAGCCAACGGGTTCTTCTCACCCTCGAGGAGAAGAACCTGCCCTACAAAATGCATCTGATTAACATCTCCAACAAACCTCAGTGGTCAGTTTCACTTGTTCTGGTATACTGGTGGTTCACTGTTGAGCCTTGGTTTTTGATGCAGGTTCTTAGCAATTAGTCCTGAAGGGAAAGTACCAGTGCTTAAGAACGACGACAAGTGGGTGTCTGATTCCGACATCATCGTCGGCATCCTCGAGGAGAAGTATCCTGAGCCATCTCTCAAGACTCCTCCCGAGTTTGCCTCCGTTGGATCCAAAATCTTCGGCACTTTCGTTACTTTCTTGAAGAGCAAAGACTCCAGCGACGGATCCGAAAAGGCCTTGCTTGATGAGCTAGAAGCTTTGGAGAATCATCTCAAGACTCATGATGGTCCTTTCATCGCGGGTGGAAAAGTCACAGCGGTGGATCTAAGCTTAGCACCAAAGCTTTACCATCTCAAGGTCGCACTTGGCCACTACAAAAGCTGGTCTGTCCCCGAGAGCTTGCCACTTGTTCGTGGCTACATGGAAGCTTTGTTCTCTCTCGACTCCTTTGACAAAACAAAGACCGAGGAGAAGTATGTGATTGCAGGATGGGCCCACAAGGTCAACCCCTAAAAAAAACTACTTGTTCCATCTGTTAGTTCCGCACCACTATGTGATTAGCTGGTTTGATTATGTGGTTCAAGGTCTTATGTTCGGTATTAGTAAAATAATGTTGTTGGACCTATTATGTTGTTGTGTTGTATCAATCAAATAACCCTCTTGTGAGATAATATTAGCGTGTCTAAATATCGTTCTCAGATTATAAAACAGAACATGCAACAAAAAGGGTGTTGCTTGTTCTCAAACAAACTGGTTGAGAAACTCATCCACGCTCGTGTACTTAACATCGGGGTAAATCTCGGAAGCCTCAACTCCAACAGAAGGGTCTATAGTGAAGGAGGTAAGATCACCCTGCACAAGTACTGTGTGGATCAAACCCGTCACAAAATCCATTGGAGGCTGAGCCTCTGCACAAGTGAAAAGAAAGACAACAAGACTATTAGTAACACTTTCGACTCATTAGTGTGAGATATTAAAAACTGTTTTCATAGTTGAAGTGATTACCTTGGATGCTTTTGAGAAGTTCTTCCTCTGAAACATAAATCTTCTCCAGAGTCTTACCGATCTTTCTCTCCCACAAACTGACCATATCGTTCTGCGACACAATGTTCTTAGGCGGGTGGATGTAGAGAATCTTGTTAAGTGTTCTCGGGTCATCAACAGCTTTCATTGTATATGCAACAATGTCTTCTTCAGTGTTGATAATAGCTACAACAACAAAAAAAAAATCGGAATTTTATACTTAAGAGCATCATTAACCGAGAAACTCATACTTCGATTTTGTATTTTTTTTTTTTAAACGAACTAATCGCGGGTCGGTACGTGTCAGTGAAACCCACAAACAGTGCAAAAACTCCCCTAAACTCATCATTGTTTGATAGTTTTGGGGACAGATTTTTTTTTAAAAGTGGGATCACCAATTAGAAACCATGTTAATAACTCCCAATAATTGTGCTCTAAGTGTCCTTCTCTATGGGTCAAGCTAATTTACTATGTATCGTTCCAACTTTATCGGGTGAATAATTGATTGAAGAAAAAGTTGTTGAACTGTGTGTACCATTAAATGAGTGTATCAAGTACCTTTGGCATTGCCACTGTCGTAGATGGAAACTTTGTCTGTAGGAGGAGTTGTGAGTCGCAAGTGGCATTGACCCAAACTCGGTACGAAAAAACCAGCAAAGCAACCCGTGACAACATACGTATAAGGTATCCCTGCGGCTTCAACTGCACGACGTATCTGAGCTTTCATGATGAATTCCGATAGCGTCGGCTCGATGGCCAACGTACGGTCCACGTCGTTGCCAAATTCCGACGGTAAGAATCTCTGTATGAACCAAAAAAAAAAGATTCGTTGTAAAAAATATCTATTGAGCATCTTCTAATGACCCTGTTAGAAAGGAATGGTAACGGACCTTGACATTTCCAGATTCTTTGATAGCGTCGATGATATTGACCTGATCTAGAATCTGAGTTCGACCAACTGCAGAAATCACGACGTCTACGTGTTTGATTGCTTTCACCAAGCTCTCTTTCTCATTTAAGCTTCCCTGTTTGTTATTATTACAACAAATACTTGTCGGATTCCGACCAACGAAGACTCAAAAAAAAAAACACTAGATTCATGCAAGCTTAGAAAGACCCGTGTAAAAAGAGAAAGGATACAACAATCATAACGATTTTCATTAAGATCGAATTTTTAGAGAGACGCAGGAGAAGAAGGGGTTTAATGGTCAACGTACGTAGAGTATGGTGACGCCAAGAGCTTTGAAGCTGTCGACGAGTTTGGCCTTGACGGGATCGGTGAGAGAGGATTCTCTGACTAGAGCGAAAGTGGCGTGGCCAGACTTGACGCTTCCCTCCACGAAGACTTTCCCTATGTAACCTGTCGCGCCGATCACTAGAATCTTGCTCCTCATCTCTTCTCTCTCTCTGTCTGCTACTTCTTTTCCCCGTTGGATTATGAGCTTCGGAGACTTTTAAAGTGAATAAAGAGAGCGAACCGACGACGCAGATTTATTTTATTGCAGTCGTTCTGATTCACGAGGACTTAACGTGAAGTTACTGATGTACCCTGTCCTTGTTTGAGCTGCCTTATTTTGACCACAAAATTGCCTTAAAATTTGGTTGTTGGCTTTGATTTTTCCCAATGAATCACGTTTTTTAAAAAAAAAAACATAGTGGTTTTGAAAATTTATGTGACATGGTTAGTTTTATTTTTCTTTTACGAAAAAATATCTGAAATGATATTTAACAGTTCCGAGACAGGAAAGTAGATAACACATCTCACATCTCAGAAAACACTCCACTCACACGCACAACCAGAAAACATACATGCACATATAAACAACCCACATACTCATACGTTAACGCAAACCACCATATCATTTATATAACATGTGTACCCGGTAACTAAAGAAAACCAAAATCACAGTTCCCCAAGATGACTTGTGATTAGCCGTGCGACTATTACTAGCCCGCGATTTTGGCGATGTGAGCCACTTGGAACTGCGGCACGTAATTGTTGGGTCGACCCTCTTCCTCCCTCGGCTCATTCAAGAACGCCCAGTTGCTTCTTCTCCACCTAATTATCAACACAAATCAATTCTTTTTTTATCTTATATATCTCCTACAGTTATAAGATTGGCTTGAACCTAGATAGCATCAAAAGTTTATATATTACCATCCACTCTTCATGCTTTGGTTTTCATAAGGATCTTCTACTCTCTTCTCCTCTTGCCCTTGAGTTTCCGCAACTTCCTGCGAACAAATTTAAAGGCTTCTTCAGATCACTTTATCTTTCGTATCAAGTTAACTTTTGACTAAAGATGGATGAGTTAAAACTTGAATAAATTAATAGTTTGGTATGTGACCTGAGCTACCAACTTGGAAACGGCTTGAACATGTTCCTCTTCACTCTTCTTCTTTGTCTTCCAGAAAGCGTCGATTTCTTCTCTTGTTAATGACTTGCACCTTCTCACTGTAAATTTTCATATTGATCATTATTATTTCGAGGTAAAACACCATTACAAAATTCTCTGTTGGAAAGAAAAATTGATTAGTTAATACTAATATGCATGGTTATGTTGATTACCTTCGTTGGGATCCTTCGTTGGAGAATCCCATCCCGACATTAAAGAACCCATCTGCTCTTAGTGTTTTTAATTTCTTGATCTGTTGGAGTTATGTGTCAAACATTTTTCTATATATAGTGCCCCATGCAAGTGTGCAACTCATCTAGATAATTCTTATCCCCAACGACAATAGGTTTGTTTTTATCATTTATCTTATAATTTAAGAATAAAATCAATCCCAACAACTTCTTTTTTGTTCGGCTATTGGAAACTAACGCCCACTGATTTAAGTAGTAGATTTGATTAAATTATTAAAAATTAAAGAGATATTTTAGCATGCTTCCCACCGACGTTACTTATTTCCAACCAGCTTTATCTTATCCTCGTTTATTTTATTGACGATTAATATTATTTTATCCAAAATTATGTTTTCGTTGGAGAGATCAAATTTCGAATTTTCTTCAGAACAGAAACAAAGATACAAAGTAAAACCATAGTTTTGTCTTTTGGGTAGAACAATCAATGTCAAACGTAAATAATTTCTTATTTACAGCACTACCAAATAGGTAAATACTACTACTACTAAACAATTAAATACCGTGGGTGTCTCACTTAAAAAGAGTGGGAAATAGCTTACACGTGTATGCAGCGTGGCAGACACATCACAGATGGACATTATCATCCTCTCCTTCAATTTTTCAAAACTTATCTATTGTCGTCCACTTGTTGGAGGATATTCGCTTTCTACAAAGTTGATCAAGACCGTTAAAAACAATTTGAGATTAAAACCCTAAATAGCTAATTAGTGTACTAGCCATAATGAAAAAAAATAAAAAAAATAATCATAAAAATGACATGTGACAGATATACATATATTTGAATATTTTACTCTTTTATCAATTGCGTATATTCTATTTACTACATGTAAATAAAATAGTTTGGTTGTCTATAAATACAACAAGATGAGAGAGAGAGGGAGGAAGAGTAGAGGGAGAGAGAGAGGGAGGAAGAGAGAGAGAGGAAGAGAAGGAGTGGGAGAGAGAGAAAGGGAGAGAAAGAGAGAGACAAATTTTGATAATGTTATTTTATATACTCGCTCTGTTTCTAAAAGATACATGTTTTAGAAAAAAAAATTGTTTCAAAAAGTTACATTTTTTACATTTTCAAGACATGAATTAATGATAAAATGTAATTTTCAAAATGTTAATCAAAATTTTATTGGTTAAAATTTATGGAAAATAATAATTGTGAGAATTAAGATATTGGAAACTAAAATTTTAGATATTTTATTAATATGTGTGAAAATTTTAAAACATTCAATCTTTTAGAAACAGAGAGAGTACATAATATAGGATAGAATGAAATATTTTTTTAATAATAATTTATTTATTTAAAAAAATATATATTCGTTTTAATTTTTTTTAAATACAATATAAATTATATTATTAAAGAAAATATAGAAAAAAAATAATAATGAAAAAAAGAAAATCAAAAACTAAAATTTATAGGGATATATATTATAGTATTACATAAATATACATTATATATTCTAGCTATAATGTTGATATGGTTATATATTAAATTATAGTTTTTTTTATAGTTATACATTGCAATTTTTCACTATTTAAACTGGAATCCCGCAAAAAAATAAAAATAAATAAATAAATTGCGATACCAATTTAAAACAAACACTAGTTTTGCATTGGTTGCTACTGGTTTAAGCGGTACGAATGAATCTGATTGCTTTCTTGGAAACGAACCAAGTATATATGTATATGGAATTGAAGAATCATAAGCAAGAAACGAAGTTGACATTCATAAAAAAAAAGATCGACAAAAGAAAAACATCACGGCTAAAAATGAAGCAGGTAAAACAGATTTCCAAAATTCCAAAGGAACAAAGATTATTACATAACACAAAAGCTACTACAGTTTTAAATCAATGGAGGAAACATAAACTCTCAAATGTGAGTTCTCACTCAGAACAACATTGAACACTGGAATATGTTTAAGTTTCAAAAGTTTGTTCCTTTTTTTGAGACTTCTATCGTCTCATTTTGCTACTAAAGCCAGACCCAAACGATGGTGATGCACCCATATCGATCTTCAATCTATCTGAAGGCAAAAACTTCCGAGCTTCCATATGCTTAAACATTCTTCTCGCATCTTTCTCAAACCCACCCATCTTCAACCCAGTGATCACTTTCTCAAACTCGTTAGGTCCCATCTGATCTTTCTTAGCTTCCAAAACCCCAAGTGCTTGAAGAGTCTTCTTCTCGTTCCTGGCAGTAGAGTACATATAGCACAAGCTCACCTGGAGCTCAAACGGTGGGGCTTCCCCTAGCTGAGAGATCTTAACCAGAAGCTGCTCTGCTTCCTCGATAAGCCCGAGGTTAGCCATCCAATCAACAAGAACTGTGTAAGTGATCACACCTATTTCAATCCCGTCTTTCTCAAGCTTCAACAAAAGTCTCAGCGCTTTATCCAATGAGTTCTCTCTCTTATATGCTCGGATCATATTAGCTATGCACTTATCATCTGGTTTGAACCCACGCGTTCTCATTTGATCAAAGTTGATTTTCGCTTGATCAGCTTTCCCTGCTTTCCCGCATGCTTCCACAAGCAAGCTATATGCTTCGAAACAGCTTGAATCCTTAAACTCAAGCTGCATTGAAGTGAACATAGCTGCAGCTCCATCTGCGTCTCCCATTTGTGCAAAAGCTCGAAGCATAGCCATGTAAACTTCATCTGAACACTTAATGTCTCTTGCTTCCATGTCTCTCATCAACCTTTCACCTAGTTTAGGCTTTCCAGCTTTAACATAGCCCATGATCATTGATGTGTACATCTTATTGTCTGGCCGTAAACCATAGCTCTTCAAGCTTTCAAATGCCTCTGTTGCTCGCTCAAGGTTGCCTGATTTACTGTACAGATGAATCAATGCGGTGGCGATTGAAATGTCTAGAAAGATCCCATTTTGGGACATTTTCTTTAGAATCCTCTCAACATCTTCCGTGTGGTTCTCTTTTGCATGGAAATGTATGAGCTTTGAGTAGTCCGAGATGCTTGCCTTGAACGATTTATCATCTAGGACAAATTCTGCCACCTGTTGATACATCAAAACCAGCACCAAATTGATTTAAAACATAACTCACAACATGATTACGCCTCCGTGATAACTCATCTTCCAAAGGTAAATAAGATAGACATATGCATACAAAAGCACCACCCATCTTGATATAACAATCAGCTTACACTATAGATATCAATGTTAAAGAAATCACGACTAAGCACTTAAGCAGATTATCCAGGACTAGGGGACTCACTAGGTGTTAACTAATATTGATATATTCTCTATATATATTTTACATTTATGTTATATATTTTTGTGTCTAATTATAAAATTATTTTGATGAATTAATGATAAAAATTAGATAGACAAAAAAAGGAAATTAGACAAATGTATGGATTTTCACTAACATTATTGCTTTGATTAAACATACTTACACCAATTCAGATCGATTAAGACCAATTGTGTCAGATTTAGAACAGTTTTGATTATTTGAGTCGTATAAATCAAATTTTATGAAGATCGTTTCGGCTATAACAAATTTGCGCCTAGGCAGTGCCGTGTGGATCTCCATATTTAGAACATTGATAGATATAAACAACAAACGTGATCCTATTAAAAGAATTAAATAAATCAAATCACAAAACTTACTAGCCAGAAATTAACCATGACTATATTAACTGATACTAATCTCCAATTAACAAATTTGAAAGCTTAAGTCAAGCAATCTACTTTGATATCAGTCAAGAACCAACACTATAGGAGTAGGCCAAAAGGTCTAACCTTTAAGTATGCATTGGTGTTTGCTTCTCGCAACTGATCAAGTAAAGCAATCCAGTCTACACGTTGAGGCTCCAGTAACTCAACCCATTCAGCAAGCAGTTCTGAAGGATCATCCTTCTCCTCCAGAGACTCAAGCTTCTCCGTAACCAATTTGCACTTTCCAGTTACAGGTTTCGCCTCTCTCCAATCAGCTTCCTCCTCAGCTTCGTGTATCTTATCAGCTACTTCACCCCATTTCGGATCAGACAACTCAAGCCCGTAGATCTTGTACTTGAACTTCCCCTTCCGTTTAGGAAGAGAGATACTCCGAGGTTGAGTTTCATCAGAGTCAACAGACACTTCTCCTTCTTCCTCATCAGCTACTGTTTCGGATTCTCGAACTGAACTGTCCGAATCACGTAGCTGTTCTAAGCTGTCGTAAAACTCAGCTTCTTCCATCTTCTCCCTTGCCCATTTGAACCTAAGTTCCCTAAGCAAATCCCCACGAATCCCAATCTCTCCAGCGAACCTACACATCTCCATCACTTCAGGAGACTGAACGTACTTCTTCATCTTCTCCTTCTTCCTCTCCTTCTCCATATCTTTCAACACCGTGTTACTAACTTCCCAGATAGTAGCCCAAAGATCGTCGCTGAACTCCGATGAAGGCGAAGGAGGAGCTGATCCGACCTTGTTGAACCCGCCTCTCTCGATCTCCTCCACGACTTTCTCCACGATGAGCAAGAGCATGCCGTCGACCATCTTCTTGTCGGAATCTGGGAAAGCTTCCGAGACTTTCCCACGCATTATCCAAACGAAGCGGGAGAGGAACTCGTTCGTGGTTCCATCTTCTTCGTCGTCGTCATCGTCTTCCTCCTCGTGAATCTGGGAGGCGCTTGAGTCGCTGAGACGGGACTCGCGTGTAGAGTGGAAATGACGAGTGAAAGATGAAATGGGTCTACGGATTGGTTCGTCGTAGCTCATCAGATGACGATCAGAGTGAGGAATCGACGGTGTGACGGCGGAGAAGTGTCTGCAGAAAGGTGGGGTTTTTGAAGATGACAGTGAAATACGACGGATCACTTGTCGAGAGAGAAGTAAAGATTTCATCTTCTGTGATGGGTTTTCAACAGAGCTGAAGGTTGATCAAAGAATCTCGGTAAAACCTTAAGCCCTAGCTAAAATATTTAGTGGGGAAGAAGAAGTCAAAATCACAGAGATGGGGCGTGGATTAGGGTTGCTGCCTTGCCGTTCTTTCCTCGTTATTTGTCAGAAAGGACCCTCAATTTTATGATCAATATTTATATCATCCAAAACTTCTACATTCTCTGTGTCGGCCCTTTAGTCTACTTAACCTTTGCAGTCGCGGTTCGAAGAGCGACGGTGGGTGATTACATCTTTTATTATTTTTGGGAGTAAATGCAAGATATATAGTCGCTTCAGCTCATTATATCGGGGTTTCTCGAGAAAATAACATTTTCTTAACTTCAGAATCATCAACATTTCTTACAATATTATGTAACAGTCTTATTTATTTGTAATTTAAAACAATTAGTGTACATATTGATGTAACAATGTGTGGACATTCGGCTACTTGTTCAGGTTCGGTGCCGGATCTATTCAGAATTTGATTTGAAGTTAAAAATTTCAACTTTATTCGGAATTTATAAATTTTTGTTTAGATTTCATTCAGATTTTTACGGGTTTCGGTTCAAATAATTTATTTAAATTATTTTTAAAAATTGAAAATTCATATATACTTAAAATTTTCAAAATTGTAAAAATAAAAATAATCTATAACACATAAATTTGAATAGTGTATGCCAAAATACATAAACTTTACATAAAAGTTGTTCGACTCAAATATTTAGATAGAAAATCAATAGAGATTTCAAATGTTTTTAGTGTTTTAATTATTTTTGATTATTAGTATATATTTTAAAGTATTTTGAAAAAAATTAAGATATTAAAATTTAAAAATAATTAATATATTTAATTATACAAATTCAATTCAGATATATTTAGATATTTAAAATATTTTCGTTTGGATCGAGTTGATTCGAGCTCTCTACATACCAAAATTTTAAATCTATTCAGATACCTAACTATTTCGGTTCATAATCAATTTTTTTTTGAATAGTCTTGTAACTATAATATAAATTCATTTTCACAAAACAAAAATATTGATATTCTATTAAGATAATTTCATTTAAACAAAAAAATTTTTTTATTAAAAAGCACGTACAACCATGATAAGAATCAATGCAGTGAGGGATATTGGAATTTTGTCCCCAAAGAAGGCGATAATATCACTTATGGCATTATTCTTTTTCAGCATTATAAGAACATGATTAATAAATAGTTTTTAGGATGGATTTTTTTAGTTAAAAGTTAAAAAATAATTTCTATATTCCATTAAAAACCATGCATTAATCATGTTCTAAGTGATTGTCGTCCAAATTTGGTTTCCTCCATCACAAAGAGAAAAGTTATCAGAGTCAAAGTGCCCAAGAATATCGATTATCTACTTCAAAGAATTATTTTTATATAATATATAATTATGGCCGATCCAAAACATAAGCAAATATATTGAATCAAGCACAATATTTCTCTATTACTGTGTTACATTATAGCTAAGGTGAATCTGATTCAATGAATATAACGACGGGATGGGTTCTCACTTATTCAGTCCTCCCTTTCTCCTCTCTCTTCAAGTTTTCTTTCCAAACGTTTCACTAAGGCACACTATAGTTATTACCGTAAACCAATTCAGTCTGATGGTTAATGAATAGTTGAACACAACAGCAGATTAATCTATTCTATATTTATATTTTAGGACGATACTCTATGGACGACTTAAAATCACATAACATTTTTTTAAACAACAGCTATGTCAAAACATTCACAGAGTCATGAAATTTTAAATTAGTATAGTTTAAAAGATATATGAAGTTTTGATTAATAGTTTATCTAGAACTTATATGCAGTTAAATTAATTCTCTAGCTCTCTCTAAAATGAAAGTCTTGTATAAGATAATCACATATATAATCTATGATATATGTACCAATTTTTTTAAAAAACATATATGTACCAAAATACGAACACAAAAACCATAAAACTTTTGCCTAATTTGGGACTCGCATGAAACAAAATCTACCTTACGTAGTACTATTTTCAGTTGATCGTTACACCTTAAAATAAAACAAAACAGAACTATCCTTTTTTCTCCGTCGCATATATAAGAACCATTTAAATTTACCACCCAACAGAAGAAGGATAACACATAAAAATAGTTTTAACTTTATATAGACAGACAGCTTAAATCATCTGATTATTACTTGTAGTTTTCAAAGCCATTCATTTCTTCTGAATATTTAAAAAAAGAAAGAAAGAAGTTTTGGCAGAGATAGGATGGCGAAAACATGGGTGGCTGTGGTATTGTCCGTGATGCTACTTGTTTCGATAAACTCGGCGGTGGCCGAGGAGGAACAGCCGACGACTGTTGGGCAGAGGATAGACTCCGCCATGACAAGCGTCACCAATGCTTTCAATGAACATGGCGGCAAAGATGCCGTCGAAACCGTATCTTCCACCGCTAAGTCCGTTTACGGATGGTTCGGTGATAAAGCCAAGTATGTTTACCATTCTTTAACATCTTTTTTTAATCTTTGTTTTTTGTTGATACGTTAGAGTAATTGAAATGAATAAGTCTGTTTTGCTATACCGTAGTTCTCGTTTTCTTAGCATACTACACCACATTATAATAATAAAGAGAAATAGCTTAGATAAATTACTAAGCAAGTAACGAAGTTAAATACCATTTTTCAAAAATATCATTAATTAAAAATATATTAACATTTTAGTGATTATTATTTAGAGTTTTGTGTTTAAAGAGTGAAGTTGAGTTTTTAAATGTTTTAAAAATATTTGAAAAAATTAATTTAATTTATTTTCATCATAAATTAGAGTATTTTTGTAAATAGTTATTCTTTAATAGTAAAATAAAACTTAATTTTCTTCTGGTACTTAGGATAACTTTTAAAAAATTTTGTCACAAAAATAATTTATAAGAAGAAAAATACTAAAATAAGTTTATTAAATGGTATAAATATATATTTATACTCATAGAATTAAGTAATCTAAACTTAGAATCTAGAATTATATGAGATGGAGTTTTGGATGTGAAGTTTACAATTTTTTAAAATAAAATTAAAAAATTAACATAAAAATAATTTCGGTCATTTTGTTTTAATCTATTTTGATGGTAAAAAATTAAAAACTTTATTTGAGAGAATTGACATATAATAAATTGATAAATTTATGTCTCTTACGTTAAACATGATTAAATTTTCATAATCACTCCTTCATATTAACTTTGTTTATTTTTCTTTTTTTTTGTAGGGAAATGGGAATCCATTTCTAAACGAAGGAGTGCTTAAGGTTTTGTGTGTTATATACCAAAAAATCTCTCGACCTATCTGTAATTGATTTTATTTATCTAATCTTCAATCCAAAAATATGTATAACCGAATGTCTTTAAACTCATAATGCATGACCTCCTTGATTATCCCTCTAATAATCCATGAGGCGTCTCATTGGTGAGTGTGCTCCACATGATGGGCCAATCGTTAAAACTAAACAGCTCATTAGTAAGGTCCAAAACTCAGCCCATTTTTTATATGTCCATCAACAAGGTCTTAAAAACAAAAATGATTGTGTGTTGGTGGATGCACCAAAAAGCTCAACCGTGAGATGCACACCAGTTATCGACCACTTAATCTCATGGCTCAGAGGTTGCCACGTAAATACCCAATAAAAGCATTACACGTGGCAAAATCTGAGCTAATCGAACCGACCTTCACCTTAAACTCCGCGCCTTCTTTCCCCCCAGAGTTGTGAAGAGATAGCGGCGGTCCCAAATCTCGGCTTCGCACGTACGCCTCACTCGTCACGTGCCGAGATTGCTGACTTGGTTAAAAAGACACGTGGCGGGCATAGATACATGGTGCTATTGTTAAGCACCAATTGTAGACGATGAGTTGGCATGACACGTGTCGGATCCTCATAATCGGTGGGCTCCTCTAGTCTTTCCCTCTTTCTCCCCTTGAGGAGTTACACAGTCTCTCTCTCTCTCTCTTACTTTTTTTTTTCTCTCTTCTGTTTCGTTTTTTTTTTTGGTTCAAAATCTTTTGTTTGAATTTTTTTTTCTTTGATGGAGTTGGAGCCTATCTCGAGCTGTTGTTCTACCTCGTCGTCTCCATCGTCTGGTGAGGACGCGGCGGCGGCGAACATGACGGAGCTAGAGGCGGCAGAGGCACTGGCGGATTTGGCGCAGCTTGCGGTAATGAGGGAGCAGGTTTTCGAATCCGCGGCGAGCTGGGGAAGCAAAGGGAAACGAGTCAGGAAGCGAGTCAAGACCGAGTCTCCTCCAGCTGACTCGGAAACGTTACCTACTCCGGATCTAGCTGAGGTCTCGTCTCTTCGCTTTCCCATATTACTACAAGTACAACTGTTTATTCACTCTCCCTGCTGTTATTAGATCCAAATAATCGATTTCGAATAGCCAGAAAAAATAGTGTAACTGAGTTTTGCTATTACAGAACATGATACAGTTTAGTTCTGTCATAATCTAGCACATGTTTACGCTTATTAGGCACAATACTGATGTCATCAACTAGAAGTTTTTTTTTTAATGTCTGAAGAGTTGTTTGGTCGTTTTACCAATTTAAGTAAATAGTGGGGAAAACAAACTTTATGAACAGATTTGTTTGTTGGGAATAGATATGTTTCACCAAAAAACAAACAAGAAGTAAAAGAAAGATGTTTCTTGTAACAGGAACGAGCAGTGAAAGAAGAAGGAGAAGAAGAAGAAGTTCAACCGATTAGTAGAGAAGTGAGTGAAGTTCCGGTTAAATCTGAAATGAATGGTGAAACACCTAAACCAAATCTTGCTTCGACACTAAGGTGCAATAGACCAAGTGGTTGTGGCCGATCAAAGCAGAACTTAACTGAGGTAAGATTATCCTGAATTGTTCTCTCTTTTTTAGTTTCTTTTATTGGGAACTTACGTTGATGCTGCTGCTACTACTGCTCTTTAGGCTGAAAGAGAAGAGCGTAGAATCCGAAGAATTCTAGCTAACAGAGAATCCGCTAGGCAGACAATTCGACGAAGACAGGTATATGGTTTTACTTATATTAGCTATGCTTAGTTCTTTTGGACCTGTAATCATTAAGGTCTGTCTATATTCCGAAAATTAGCCGCATAAAAGCTATTGTAAGTATATGATTTCTATATATACAGGCAATGTGTGAGGAGTTGAGTAAAAAAGCAGCTGATCTAACATATGAGAATGAGAATCTGAGAAGGGTATGTATGTAAACCACTTGATTTACAATTCTAGCTTAGCAATAGTAGTGAACATGTGAGACCGTTGTTATAATAGCTTAATGACATTTTCTGCTGGCAGCAAAAAGATTGGGCCTTGAAAGAGTTTCAGTCTTTGGAGACGATTAACAAGCATTTAAAAGAACAGGTCACACAATCCTATCAAACACCATATCATATCAGTATCAGGAAGACTATTGCCTGCAGTGCTATATCTCATGTGATATCTGTTTTTTTTACAGGTATCAAAGTCAGTAAAACCCGAGACAAAAGAACCTGAAGAATCACCAAAGCCATCACAAGTTGAGATGTCTACATCATCTACTCCCTTTTACTTCTATAACCAGAATCCATATCAGCTTTTCTGCTGGCCTCATGTTACTCAACCATCAAATCCAGTGGTCTCACCCCTGGAAAGCCAAAATGGTTTTACAGCGCCATTCCCCACCTCTGGAGGAGCTTCTGAGAAAACAATGACATCGCAGGAGAATGGAAATCCTGCAGAGAATAATGGGCAGAAAACTCATTTTTACGTCGTGCCATGCCCTTGGTTTCTACCTGCTCCTGCTCCTGATCAGAGCAATGGTGTCCCCTTTACGTTTGAAGAACCACAAAGAGTTGTTTCTTCAAACGGACACCATATCGATGATTCTTCTGCAAAACCTGTAGAAGTCACAAAAACTCTGCGGTCTCATTTACCAACTAGCATCAAAGAAGAGGACTCTGGGTCACCCGAAACCAGACCTTTGTATGATCTCAATGAATCTGCAACTGAAGTCCTCTCAGAAGGAGATGGTTTTCCCGTAACGCAACAAGCTTTTAGTCTCAAGCATGAAGATGTGTCTGACTCGCCTAATGGAGTTACGCCTGGCCACCATGTTTTGGTTTCTCTACCGGGGAAGAAGCAAGGTTCTTTGGCTGCAGCAGAAGCTAGAAAGAGAAGGAAAGAACTCACTAAGCTCAAGAACCTTCATGGCCGTCAATGTCGGATGCAAGTATGACAACTTTACATTATAGATTCATCATCTTACAAGTTGCCGAGCACCACTAAGGTATTTCACGAATCATGATCCCTTTGGTTTTTGTCCGGGGCATTTTCCTATTGTTTCGGTTTTCTTTATTATACACCAAAGGTACTATTATTATTACACACATCCAAGATTAGTAATGTTTTCAAGTGTTTTGTGTTTACAAAATGTTGTGAGATTCCTGTTTGCTTCTCAGTGGAAGTTAATGTTCCGATCAGTTGTATACCATGTTTTCAGGGCTTTGTTCCTTGTTTTTACGAAATAATCAATAAGGTTATGGAGTGAATCAGTTTCCTTATATTATTAATTTATGACTAAATGATTAAAGATAATAAAAAGCATCCAAGATCTTTTTTCTACATGGGACTATATTTATCTCCAGTTTTGTTTACCGACCGAACCAAATGAAGCAATCTCTTGACACCGAACGATCCCAGCAGCTCCACCATAACACAACCATCTCTCGCTTCCTTTGTTCATATTCCACCGCACTCTATGCATCGCCACCATTTTAGGTGGGAGCCTTTCTGCTTTCACTCCTCCGCTGCTACTGTTACTTGCTTCCTTTCTTCTTCCTTCATCATCGCTATCATCTTTCACACAGACCAGTGCTCCTCTGTTCTCATCCTCCTCTAATGTGTTGCTCTTTCCTTTTTTAGCCTTTGATTTTGATGCCTTGTTGCTAGTTCCCTCGGTTTCAAGCTCTAATCCAGGATCCCCATCGTGTGCAAAAGCTGTACAATGTATAAAGTAAATTAGTTTCAATAGTACAACCCAAACCAGTCCAAGATATGGTCTGAAGGTGCTAACAAACGGGAGATGTGTGTCGGTTAGGAGATTCGTTCAAGAGACTTTTAAGGCATCTTTGTTTTTCACCGGTCTCACTAACTGGCTTCTTCAAGATGATTGGTATGTTAGGCGCTGGACTATGCACTATAAAGGTGGAATCATTCATTGTTAGTCGTCCACAAAGGAAGTGAGGTGTACGATTTCTCGAGTCTTTTTCCACTGCTTTGGTCGTAAGCTGTAAAGCCCAACAAGAGAAAGAAGAAACCTTTAGACCACACACAACAGAAGAGGTGCAGTGAAAAATTAACGACTTTATAAACAAACCTGGAAATGAAAAACGGACCCATCTGCAGTGCAATAAGCAGCCATGCCTGATGAAGTTAAACATTATGTCAGTGAGGTGTAATAAGTTCTTGAGGTGACTTTGTACAACTGAATTTAAGCACACAATACATGAAAAGCATTAACCTGTCAGCCGTGATACTTGAATACTCCAGATGGGAAAAGACGAACAGTTATAGATGCTTAACCCTTGCTGTTTTGTGTTAGGATACGGCCTTCCGGTTGCGGGAACATCATAGGCAACCTTCACCAAGCTTAGGATTCTCATTGTACCATCTTCAAAGGACAATAAGACACATCTGCAGAGAAAATTTGAAAAACCAAGTTGGTTAGTGAGGACTTTCAATGATTGATCTTAAAGACTGCAATCAACTGTGTGTATAGAGAAACAGTTACTACTTTGGGTCTTGTAACCAATCGAGGCTGTAAATAAACCTTGGTACAGGATGCAAATCCCATAAAGGACGGAATGGATCACTACAGAAAAACATAGGAAGTAAGCAATAAGTTATGTAGTAACGCAAAAGAAATATTAAAAATCAACATCGAAAAAGCGATGCAAGCAGGCTGATATTTATGAAGTGTACCGTAAGTCCCAAAACTTGAGACCTCCATGTCCAGCAGTAGCTATTACGTTTGCACTTTCCTGATCACTGGAATTTTTCAGAAATTACTTCGATTATTTCCCGTTTATATATATTCCCACTTAATCTCTTAACTGAATGAACGCAAAAAAAAACAAACGGAATACGAGAATTACTGATCTTATGGGTGTGATTTCATGTCACTGACCTTTCACCAGGAGCCCATGCAACGGCCCTGATAGGAGATGTATCTGCGCTGAAGAAAAGCAAAGGTCTTGTATCTGCACCCAAAAAAAAAAGTATAGAAAAGCAAATGTGAAACCAACAGATCACTATCTAGCTCCAATGTGAAAACAAACTATCTGGCATAGGGAAAAGCATGTCAGGTTGTAATACCTTCTGAAGATTTAGTTATAGAAAACTTCCAGAGAGCAACCTGATGTAAAGATAGCACAGTCACAAATATGAAAGAAAAAGGACAAAAAATATGATGGAAATGGAGGAAGTGAGTGAAAATAATGTAATGATTACCGTGCCATCGTGGCAACCTGCGAGTAAGAAATCAGGGTTCCCTAAAGTCGACCATTCAACTGTCAAAGGAATACTGTACCATAATAGATGGGAGAAAATCAGTTATATGCTTTATGTGCGCGACTCTGAAACACACAAATCTGCTTTATGTGTGCTTTTGAACTAGCAAAAACTGGCAAATGTAAGACATCTACTAACCTCTGAGAATCACCACACTTCAAGTTTGAACATTTGAAAACGGGAGCCAGTTTCACAAAGCGAGGATCAGTCGAATCTTTCTTTGAAGACAAATATAGCGCTGATATTGCCTGAGGCATAGGAACATCCCACCTGCATAAAGTCGTTCATCATTTCGCATAGTACATACAGCCTAGTTAAAGGTGCTACATTATTACTATACATGATTACAATCTACATTCACATGGCAAATGAAAAGCAGTATCTCAATGCCTGCCATTGAAAACAAATACAAGGCGGTATTGCGGAGATAGAAACACAAAGCAGAAGGAGAGAACATAAAGCATTAGGGGATAAGAAATAAAGAGAAGTAGCTGACTTACACTTCCAGAGATCCATTCCCCAGCAACACAGCTAAATACCCCATTCTATGTTTATTAAGAGAATCATCGGCAGATGGAGGACGCCATTTCATATCCCAGGCAACTTTTCCATTATGGGCCAGGCATAACACAACCCTTGGAAGAGCGATGGCTTCAGATATATCTGAGGATTGTTCGCCTGGCACGTTTCCAACAGCCTCACAATCTTCTAACAGGACGGGTTTGCAAGTGTCTTCAGTACGTTGAGTTTTTTGTCTCCTTCTCCGGACGGGAAGTTTGATATTTTCATTTTCTGAAGACAACACTTTTCCTGAGCTTTCATTGTTGGTTTTACTTTCTGTTACCGGAAGAGGAGTTGCGGGAACAACTGGCTCTTCCGGATACCGAACAGACAAAGCTTCAACGTATAGAACGTCACCATCCAGCTCAATAGGAAGCTCTGCAGTACTCTTCCTTTTAGGTCTTCCTCTTGTCTTCTTAGGCTCTGTTGTCTCTACTACTGGATACTTTCTGGGCCTACCTCTCGGCTTTTTAGGTTCTCCTTTTTTATTAAATTCAACGGATGGTTTCCTTTGAGACTTTCCAGTCAACTTCTGATTCTTCCCTGATATATGGGCGCTATCGTTCTCGGATTTGACATTTATAATGCACCATATCTGTATGATGCCCCTACCTGAAAGTCGAACGCCTATCTTGTGACTGTATGATTGAGGCGGATGAGTAGCCACAGCTAGAAACTACACAATAGTAAAAACTCAGAGCAATGAAAATCTAAGATTTTCATTTCTATTAAGTATAAAAAAAAATAGGAAATATGACATAATCACCTCACATTTTGCCTGAGCATCTGGATTTCCATGAACTTTGGGACACCACTCCAATGCCCAAACAGAGCCTCCAACATACATAACAAAATCTTTGCTGCACAGGTGAGTCAATCATCACATAAATGATCAAGAGTTGGAAACCATCGTTGGTAATTAAAAAGGGACAAGAGCATATATATATATATACACGCACAAACAAGAACTGCAAGTATGCTAACTAGCTAATTACCAACCTAGTCCTAGTTCATATCCGCTTAACTTTAATCAGTAAACTCCGAGTGATGCATGAGTTGTGCTAGCTAGCAGAACCAGTTGAGATTTAAAGAATTACATATCATATAAATCAAAATTATTACCTGAGTTGACCAAATGATGATGATTCATCGTCATCTATCTTAACCTGCGCCAATAATAATACAGAGTAAAAAGCATTATTGTTGAAGCAATTTACGAAGCAAATGGAAGGTAAGAATTAAGATTGAAAAAAAACCTTAGGAGCTCGTGCAGAAGAAAATTGCGGCAAAGTGTGACGGTTGACATCCTTTGGTTCACAGCCTTTTTCAGCTTCATTACAAAAGCCAAAACTTTTTGGTTCATAACTAAAATGCCTCCATTCCCTATATAATATTTTCCCCCCAGCAGATGAGATTAGATTTGTGAGTTTTAAAATCGAGTAGACTACATTGTGTAACCTTTCCTATCAATAATGCAATTCACAATGATCAACTGATCTCCCAATGGTTAAGAAGATAAAAGAGAAGGTATAAGAACTACTTGAAAAAAGAAAACTATCCACTTGGTTGTCTAAAGAGTATCATCAGTACACACATTCATGAAACTGAATACAGATCTCAACCACTTAAAAGCATAGCTTCTTGTCGACAACGGAATATACAGTACTAAACTAAGATCAACGTTGTAGGAATACACATAATTGAACTCTTTTACTCACCTCAAGAGTGTAACAGATGATGATAGTCTGTCGAGATCAGTCTTCTCAATATCAATACCAGATCCATTGCATAGATTACTGATCGAGTCCACTGCCTTTAAATGATTTTCAACGGAATAATCAAACAATGATATGCTACATTCTTTTCCACCACTTCCTGAAGGCTCTTCTTCATTCATTGATCCCCCAGTTAGTACGAAGCACCAATTGAAGCTTAACACGTCGATCGCCTGAGAGAATTCTTACACTAAATAGATTTTTAATTTCGACAAAACATAAACAGACAACAATGAAATTAGGGGAAAACTTAGAGGAACAGAACTCACCGGCGACAGGAACAGCGGTTGCTACGGCGAAGGCTGGGTAAAACTCTTGGATGCTTTTTCCTCCCGTCCAGAGATCGACGCGCGGCTACTGAAATTTATTTAATACCTACGGAGATTAATTTTTCTTGATTAGGTTTGGGCCGTTAGCGGGCCTCCAGTCCAAAATGTTATCTGATAACCCCGAGAATACACGGAGATATTTCACAAATGGCAGTAAATTTTTGACGGTAGTAATTCACAAGTGGCTTTTATACCAGGGGTGACGATTTAGACAAAAATAAAAGTAAACGTCGGTTTAATGTTAGCAACGAATCTTAGATGGTTTAGAGACCGATTAAAGATGAGATGTGGTGCTGTTTCAGACATCAACAGGAAGGAAGCTTGTCTTGAAAACACCTTTTGTGTTTGATCAAAAAAAAAAAACACGTTTTGTCATTCATTAGCTAGTCTTAAAATTACATTACAGACTCTCTTGACTCAACTAAGAAGGACCCAAATTCCCTGGTCCGTCAGCTTTGTGTCTTAAAAGGAACCCAGCCTACAAAAGGAGTTTATTTTATTCTTTCTCCTAGGCTTTCTTTACTAGACAGAAGAACCCTTAGACCAGAGCCTTCAACACATCCACGAACAAAGACAGCAAAGCGAGAGGAAACCCGGCTATGATTGTCCCCAAGCCCTGTTATTAAATGTCATCCAAGGATTATCAGCACAGGTTCTTTTCCTAGTATAGATAAAAGAGAGACAAAGAAAGCCAATATATCTAAATCCATGATTATACAAAATTTAACATCGATCCAGGTTGTGTTTTAGAACATCAGTTGTTTTTGGGACACATGACATGAAAGCTCAATACCAGTCTACTATATAGTGGCTCTAATCCTCAAGACAGAAGTATATCACTATCAAACTATACACACATTCCACAAATCTTTGGAAAAAGCAACAAAAACCGTTTAGTTTGCATTCATAGCAAGTAGCAGTGGTCATACTTACCCGATACTGAAAACGCTAAGAGGATCCAGAAGCTGCTGTGACTGTTGTTGCTGATGTTGTTCTTGTTGCTGAATGTCCTGTAATGGCGGCAACGACATAACTCCTGAAACAGTACTCGTTGCTGGTGTCCCCTTCGCTTCAATGAGCCGCCACATGTACCACGAAGCCACCGACCTGTACGGCCGCCACTTAACACAAAGCTGCTCCATTTGCGAGGGCCGAGGCAAGTCCTCTAAGTTATACAACATCTGCACACCTTTCCTAACCCCGAGATCATTAACCGGCAAAACATCCGGTCTATGAAGAGAATTGATCATAAACATATGAACAGACCAAGACCCAATCCCATTAACCATCGTCAGCATCGTGAACAAAGACTTATCATCCATGTTCACAATCGCGGAATCAGACAAGATTCCGTTTTGATACTTTCTAGCGAGGTCGTGAAGGTAGCTCGCCTTCCTTCCCGATACACCTATCTGACGAAGCTGTTGAGGATCCAAGGATAAGACTGTCTCAGGGACGACGACGTGCTCGCCGCCGCAGAGAGAAATGAACCTAGTGTAGATTGAGTTTCCGGCTTTCGCGGCGAGCTGTTGGTAGAGGATGTTGCGTATCAGAGCCAAGAACGGAGTCGGGAAGGACTCGAATGAAGGCGGAGGATAGACGTCGATTAGCTCCACGAGCAACGGATCCGCGTTGCGGAGATGGTGAATCGCTGCTTCGAGCTCGCCTTCGTAAGTGAGTGGACGAGCGTGGACCCTCGGAATGGTTATAGCGCGTGATTGCGAGGGTTTACCCTTAGCGGCGGATTTGTTATCCTCCGCCTTTGCGTCTTCAGCGATGGCGTCTCCGTCGTGTGTGAGCTTCCGGATTTTCCGGGGACGGAGGGGGATTTTGGAAGGGGGAGATGATACGTTGCCGAACTCTGTGATCCGTCGGGTATCGATGGTGGTGGATGAGACGATATCGCCGGAGAGTCCGGCTGAATTGACGGATACGGCGGTGGATTGCGGCGGGATTAGGGTATGAGTTTCGGGTTTAGGAGATTGTGGTTGAGACGAGGATTGTTCGCCCATGTTGAAGATCGAATAAATTGAGAAGGATGAAATTAGGGTTTTTGAATCGATTTAGAAACAAGATTGTATCAACTTCTCCACTTCTTCTCCGAGTGAAGAAGCGACGCCTCGAGTCTGATCCGTCGTTGTATCTTCTCTATGGCGCGCCTTTGATGTGAGTGACGCTCACGCTCCGACGACTAATAAAAGTGTGTTTTTAGGTCACAAATATCCGGCCCGTTCAAGCCCAAATACGCACTGTTAACAAGTTTAATAGTTCAAGCCCATGAAACCACCAACAATTAATTTCTAGTAAATTCATGTTGGTTGTATGATGATGGACCGTATATTCATCATTGATCTGTAATTTTGTTACGATATAAACTTGATTGTATATCAGTCTCATCGTTTCCAAGATGTTTAAGGAAAAATGAGCAGCAATAAAACAAAATCTCCATTGAGAGTAGAAGAAGAGAAAGCTTTCCAAAGATCAGCATTTTTGTTATTTAATAAACGAAGAAGATGAACTAAACTAAACATAGAATTTGTGGTGAAAAATGTAGTGTTGAAGCTGAATATGTAATCTTTCTTTTTTTTGTCATCCGAATCTGTAATTATTCACACATTACATTAAGTTTATAGCAAATTAGATCTGTTGGGTATATGATGATGGTAACCCATATAGAATTTTTTGTTTTGGCTAAAATTTGTAGATACTGAAAATGAAGTTTGAAAATATCTTCAAATAAAAAAAGAAAGGTCGACTGTAAGATTCCAAGTAAAGAAGAAGTGGGGACAACGAAACAGAAAGCTTGGGTGTCGGGATCCGGAAACGTTAACAAGAGAACATAGGCACATACACGTGAGAGACGATGACGAGGCAACCAATGAATATAAACTAATCTACAGTTTTGGGGTCAGCCAAATAGTATTATTTTTTTAATATGTGAATTGTAGGGGATGAATCATAATCCCCCAATAAGACGTGTTTGGCGTGATATCTACTGTCTTCTTTTGTCCTGCCTTCATCGACCACCTAATCAGATCTCTCTCGATTTACACCTTATTCAAATTTCAAAAAACAAAAAAGTTAGATTATAAAACTTCATCTCCACCATGCATGTGTTGAATGCAAGTATACTAGTAGAGCACACCGTTTCTATGTATATTGCTTTTGCGTATATTCAAAGCTTTTATCTAAACTTTTCACTACATTTCTCTTTTTTTTTTTTTGGTTTTAATAAAAAGAACGTTTAGTGGGCTCGTATTGACGTATTGTCAATATTACATACGTTACTTAAAATATATGTTTTACCACGACAAACAAAAATAGAACTAAGGCGACGAGTTTTGATCATGACTAGCTCTGAGATTTTTAGAGAGAACTATAGATTAGACAATTTACTAAATATTTTAATTAAAATTTTATTTTACAAATTTGGAGGGCCGGCCCTGGTTTTGATATTGTCTGAAGGAGAAAACAGTTTGAAGTAGTGCAGTAATTTTTGCCAAATTAGTTACTTGGCGAAGACACATTATACAAATAACTCATGAGTATATCTAAAAGATAGATAAATTTACAGTATTTCAGTGGTCGTATTATATGTGAACATGCATGCGTCAATGATGATTCAATAAAATCTCATATTAAAATCCAATAATTCATAGCGATTATTACTAGATAAAACTTCTAGTGGATTGTATTAAATCATATTATTGCTTCGATTAAATCTATTAAAGTTTTAAAATAAAACATTTGTTTCTTTTTGTCGACAGTAAAGAACAAACATGCCCTTACGTTATAAATGAGGCGTCTGAGAGGTGGAAAACTCTGAAACTGCGTCTCTCCGCGCATTGGCTCACAATTTCTCTACAACCTACGAGATGCTTTTCTAACAAAAGAGAAGACATCTCTTATCATTTATTCCTCCAAATCAAATTTCATATAAAGCTTTTTTTTTTTTTCTCTTCGAAGCTTTCTTCTCTGAAGATTAGGAAAAGGAGAGAGAGAGAGAGAAGAAAGATGAGTTTCAGGGATGAGACGGAAGAGGGAAGGAATGATCTTCGCAAACCATTCTTACACACGGGAAGTTGGTACCGGATGGGTTCCAGACAATCTAGCATGTTGGAATCCTCTCAAGTCATTCGAGACAGCTCCATCTCTGTCTTAGCTTGTGTTTTGATCGTTGCTCTTGGTCCTGTTCAATTCGGTTTCACTGTATGTCTAACACACACACACAAAAATCTAAGCTTTCTTTATTTTGATCAATGGAACAACAACTTATTAGAATGTGGAAAGTTTTGATTTTTGTTTGTTTGTCTTGTTGGTTCAGTGTGGTTATTCTTCTCCTACTCAAGCTGCCATTACTAAGGATCTTGGCTTAACTGTATCAGAGGTATAAAGCTCCAAACTTTTTTTTTTATCCAAGACTCTTGCTCATCTCAATAGTATTCTGACTCTTGGGTTTCATGTTTTGATTGTTTAGTACTCTATGTTTGGTTCCCTATCCAATGTGGGTGCTATGGTTGGGGCAATTGCAAGTGGTCAGATTGCTGAATACATTGGACGCAAAGGGGTATAACACTTTTGTTTCTTAATTGTCATATACCATCTTCCTTCTTTCAGTATCTTAACAATTTTGTGGTGTCCTTTTGACAGTCTCTGATGATTGCTGCAATTCCCAATATTATTGGTTGGCTTTCCATATCATTTGCCAAAGTAAGTGTTTGGTGTACTCAAGTTTCTCATGCTGTTGGCCTGTCTCTCTAAGTCTTAAAGTCATTCTTCTTTGTTTTTGGTGTAGGATACTTCTTTTCTTTACATGGGAAGATTGTTAGAAGGTTTCGGCGTGGGGATCATATCTTATACGGTAATACTATACTCGACTAGCTCTTTGCTTTCAGAAATGCTTATCTGGAATAATGTAATCAATATATTACACACTTTTTTGAATCTGAATTTTAGGTGCCTGTATATATAGCCGAGATCGCTCCACAAAACATGAGAGGAGCTTTAGGTTCTGTAAACCAGGTTTGCCATGTTTAAATTAACTTCACTTCTTCTTCTTCTTTTTGGCTTGTTGTGAACATTAACATTGAGTGTTTTGTGTTCTATAGCTCTCTGTAACAATTGGGATAATGTTGGCGTATTTACTTGGTCTCTTTGTTCCATGGAGAATTCTTGCAGTTTTGGGTAACTCTCATTACATTTTGAACTTGTTTTAAGAGAAACCATACGATCTGATCACTATCTTGAATGTCTTCTTTATCTGTAGGAGTATTGCCATGTACATTATTGATACCGGGTCTGTTTTTCATTCCTGAATCTCCTCGGTGGTTGGTAAGCCTTTAGATCTGTATTGCTTATATTGTTGAGTTTGTTGCTTTACTGACCATCATTATCTCTTTTTATTGATGTCAAAAACGTAGGCAAAGATGGGTTTAACAGATGACTTTGAAACTTCCTTGCAAGTTCTTCGTGGATTTGATACTGATATTACCATTGAGGTTAATGAGATCAAGGTATTTACTAAACTGAAAAATGCTAAAACATGACGCTGATTTCAATATGTAACGAATCCAGGATTGCTAAATGTTTTTTTTGTGTGTGTGTGTGTGTTCCAATATACAGAGATCTGTGGCATCATCTTCCAAACGTTCTGCAATTCGGTTTGTAGACCTCAAGCGTAGGAGATATTATTTCCCATTGATGGTACAGTTGCTCTTACCTTTGGAGCTAACTTTGTCTCACTGTGAGAGAAACTCACATGTTTCTTACAGGTTGGTATAGGACTTCTTGTGCTTCAACAACTGGGAGGAATTAACGGTGTCTTGTTCTATTCGAGTACAATCTTTGAATCTGCAGGTAGTGTCACATGTTTGTCTTGATTCTAAGAGAGAATAAACAGATCTCTTAATTATGCTGTTTTGTTTCGATTTTGTCACTTAGGGGTTTCATCAAGCAATGTTGCAACATTTGGAGTTGGTGTTGTTCAGGTAATATAACATCATTCAACATTAGCTTAAATCTATTAGACATTAGATTTAGTTTTTTTTTTTAACAGTTGTGTTCATTCTAAACCAGGTAGTGGCGACTGCAGTAGCGACATGGTTGGTGGATAAATCAGGTCGCCGACTTCTGCTCATGGTGAGGATTTATTTGAGACGTATATATCTTACAAACTCTGTGTATATGCAAACAAAAGATTAACTTTTCCTCTTAAAAATGCAGATCTCTTCTATAGGAATGACGATAAGCCTTGTGATTGTAGCAGTCGCATTTTACCTTAAGGTACTTAATAAGACTTTTGATGTAACTACTTTTGAGATGTAGAGTTTCACGTTAACTCTGAGTTTGTAATCTCTTGGTTAGGAATTCGTATCACCTGACTCGGATATGTACAACATTCTAAGCATGGTCTCTGTAATTGGAGTTGTGGTAAGTTTTTGTTGTCTATACATTCTTACGTTGTTATTACCAAAATAACTTTCATGTTAATCTGGCTGAGTTTTTACCATCTTTACAGGCTATGGTTATTGCTTGCTCTCTAGGAATGGGACCAATTCCATGGCTGATAATGTCTGAGGTACATGAGTATCAGTTGTTAACATCAGAACAAAAACTATTCTCTTACTAATATTTATGTTGTTTGTCAAAACAGATTCTTCCAGTGAATATAAAAGGCTTAGCCGGAAGTATAGCAACTTTGGCTAACTGGTTTGTCTCATGGTTAGTCACAATGACTGCAAATATGCTCTTAGCTTGGAGCAGTGGAGGAACGTTTACTCTCTATGCTTTGGTTTGTGGATTCACTGTGGCATTTGTGAGTCTTTGGGTTCCTGAGACTAAAGGCAAAACGCTTGAAGAGATTCAAGCTTTGTTCAGATGATTCAAGACAAAAACAAGATGAAGAAGACAACATTCATTTTTCACCTTTTGTTTTTGGCCATTACAGATCATTTTTTTGTACTACGTTTAATGTCTTTCTTTGGACTATTGATTATATAATTTGTTTACTTTTCATTTTATGTGTGTAATCTTTCAGATTCTTAAGATCATATTTATATTCATTTAGTATTTACCAATGCTTTTATTAATCTTTTCTTGAATTAGGCAAATAAAAAGACAAATCAGAACAATGAGAGAAAGCATGTGAGGGCTATGGCTTTGGGACTTTGGCTGTTTGGTGGATGAAGGGACTCTTTCCCAATGCAAACGGCTGGTTGATTTGAATAAACAATAACAATACTATTTAAAAGTATTGTTTTCAACAAAAATCTTGGCATATTCTACGGTCCAATTTGACTACTCATTAAAAATTTAAGATTTCAAAACACATTAAACAAAATACTAGTAAAATAGTAAAATGTCATTTACTTCCATAACGTAGGAAAACATCAAAGACAATCAACAGAAGTAATTTAACACTCTCTCACTGTTTTTAAATAATGCACATTTTAAAATTTTCATATAAATTAAAAAAATATATATTTAATAATCAATACATTAAATTTTTAAAATATAACAATTTTTCATAAATTTTAACCAATAACCATTCAATAAATATAAAATTATCAATTAATATTTTTTGAAAATTGACAATTTATTATTAAAAATACATAAAAAATGAAAATTTTGTTCAATTAAAAACAAATGAAATAAGTTAAAACATACATTATTTATAAACCGAGGGAGTAACACGTTACAAGACCGTTGCCACGTTACTTTCGAAAATGATTTTGTGGTGAGTAGGCTATTCACACAATTCAACATGGTTTCACCAATTGTTAAGGTTACATGACCCATCTTATTTTCAGTTTTCTTTTTGTTTTGTGAATTCTTCATTACACAACTAAGATCTGAACTCATGAGCTCAAGAAATGTAAGTCAAACATCACAAAATCTCTCAAAACATAATAAAAAAACAACAAGAACATTGACATTGTCAAAGATCAAATCTAACAGTTTTTTTTTTGTTAAGGAAAACCATGGAATAGTACTGAAAGAGTCTCTCCAAGATCCTCAAAACGAAGCTAATAACTCAAAGTTACTGGATACTTGTCAATACAATCTTC
This sequence comes from Moricandia moricandioides, assembly GCA_905132885.1. NCBI lineage: Eukaryota > Viridiplantae > Streptophyta > Magnoliopsida > Brassicales > Brassicaceae > Moricandia > Moricandia moricandioides. Next base: position 382,354 of record CAJHQQ010000088.1, read on the forward strand.
CCAGGGACTGTTCTTAGAAGGCTTCACATTCCTCAAAGCTTCCCAAACCGCACTGTTACATTTGAAACCACTCCCAAACGCAATCTGCCACACACGGTTACCTCTTCTCATCCTTCCCTTTGCCTCTATGTAAGCCAACTCATACCAAATGGAGCTCGAAGACGTGTTCCCAAACCTATGAAGAGTCATCCTCGAAGCCTCCACATGAACAGGTGAAAGCTGCAGATTCTTCTCTAACTCATCGATCACAGCTCTTCCACCAGCATGGATACAGAAATGCTCGAAAGCAAGTTTAAAATCAGGGATATACGGTTTCACCTTACCGTTGAACAGCTTCTTCACAACAAGAGTTGTAAAGAAAAGAATCTGCTCGCTTATCGGTAACACAAGAGGACCTAATGTTGTGATATTGGTTTTGAGAGTTTCCCCTGCAATAGCCATTAGATCTTTAGACAAAGAAACTCCTGTTCTTCCTATATCGTCCTGTTCTTGATACACGCAGCGGAAGGCTTTGTCGTCCGCTCCACGGTGTGTCCTGACCACATGTGAAAGCCTGTACTTAGACCTTCTCTTGTCACTAGACTTGTTAGACAGCAAAACCGCAGAACCACCAACACGAAACAAGCAGTTCGGTATCAACATTGCTTTATTGTTACCAAAATACCAGTTCTGAGTTATGTTCTCTGTCGAGACAACAACAGCGTAAGTCTTCCTATGTACCAACAACATATCTTTAGCAAGATCAACCGCTATAACTCCAGCGCTGCAACCCATTCCACCGAGGTTGTAGCTTCTAATGTTACCTCTAAGCTTATACTTGTTCACAATCATCGCAGACAACGAAGGCGTCGGGTTAAAGAGACTACAGTTCACTACTAAGATCCCAATATCCTTTGGATTCACGTTCGCGTTTGCGAAAAGGTTATCTAACGCACCGAACATGACTTGCTCAGCTTCTTCTCTAGCAGCAGCCATCGAGATCCTCGGTGGAACATGATGCATAGCTTCAGGGACGTAAGTGTCTTCTCCCAAGCCAGAGCGTTGGAGGATCTTGCGCTGAAACTCGAGAGCAGAGTCCTCGAAGTCTCCGGTGCGTCTAGAGTGGTCCATGAAACGAGTGAAGGGAGCTTTGAGGTGAGCAGGAGGGAGGTAACAGGAGAAGTCAACTAGGTAAACGGGTCTAGGTCGGGTCATGACGTATAAGGTTAAACCGAAGACGAGGATTGCAGAGCAGATGATGATACTGACCAGATTGTACTGGAGATGGATCCAGAGCTGTCGGAGATCGTCGGGGTTGGTCTGAGATGCTTGGACGGAGATAACGACGGCAAGAGGGAATAGACAGAGCGTCAGGAGGTTTGAGATTACGTAATGGTAACCTAACTTCACATACTTGAGATTCACGCTCTGGAGAAAATCGGGTAGCCTCCGGGTTTGTCGGATCTGTACGCCGACCGAGCCATCACCGTCACCGCCGCCGCCTCTGAGTCGTGATTCTCCGGCACCATCCATGGTCAAAGGTCTGAGATTTATTTAACTGACAGAAAAAAGTCTGTTTTTTTTTGGTACGGAAAGGAACCGAACTGGACAATGCTGTCTGAAAATATTAAATTCAGGCGTCCTTTTTGGAAAAAGGAGACAACTTTGACGAAGACCCACCAAAACTCAGAGGTTTTGAATTAGAGAAAACAGAAATGTCTGAGAATACGAGGGTTTTTGTTTGATAATGAAAACACAGAAGCTGAGAGAGACGGAAACGAGGGTGGTAAGTGGAGGGTCCAAGGGAATCTTGACGAAGCACTCAGTAATATAGAGACCCGAGGAACGTGAGGAGCCATGTGACCTGTTTCTTTTTTCTTCTTTTTTAAGAAACAGTATTTTCTATTTTAGTAAAAAGTATTTAGCATATAAGTAGATCTCTATCTGTAAATATATTACCTTTAGAAAATGTTTGCGCGTGTGCCAAAAATGAACTTTCGTATATACGTGAACAACACTATTCTAAAAAAAGTTAATAAAATCTGTACTACTTTGTAATTCTTTGAAAAACTTGTTAATTTTTTTTTTTGTGATAAAATGAGTGTTTATCTTTACCACAAAAGCAAGGATGGAAAGAGTGGACTGCTAGTGGAATGGGAAAAGTCTATTTAGAATGTATGTAAATAATTTATAACTGAAAAATAAAATTGTATCTAAGAATACTATTTGTGATTGATGAAAGATTATCTAAAGTTGAAGAGCATTGTTGACTTCGTTATCCATCACCTATAAATGTGGCAAATACAGCAGTCATTGCAAGTTGAGATTCTCTATTACACGTTATTTGAATTTTACGTTTTTCATTTTCTAAGTTGCCTTGAATCTGTAGTTATACACGTTTACAGTGTATTTATTATGGCTTTATGCAATCACATTCTTGGACTTCGCATGTGCTGATTCTGCTTAATTACTTAAGCCCATTGGGCCTAACTGCTAGTGATCTGTTTAGATTCTTTTTGGAAACTTTCCGTCGCCTCCGGTTGTCTCGCCGCTCTTGACACTCACCGGACAAAGCTCTGACCACTGCTCAGTTATTACCGAACTTACCATTTTTTTTCTTTCCTTTTTCAACTTTCAACTGAACGTGGAAAAAAACATTAAGGATAAAGAGTTGTAACTTTCACTTCAAGCTTAATTTGTACGATTGGATTTGGGTGCTGCAAGATTCATACTTTGTTTGTTTGTTCTCTCTCTGTCTTCACCTTTACTTACTTGTAAGAAATCTGAGATTTGTTGTTCTGTGCTTATGATCTCATATAGCTCAAATCAACAAAGTTTCTTCTTTTAGCAGCTTTTCCAATCTGGGTTCTCCAGATTCCCACTAGTTCGAGCTCAAGACTCTTTGAAACTCGCGTAGACCTGGTGAAATCTCTGATTATAGCTTCAGGGTTTGCTTAGCTTAGCTTTCCAGATCCTTTTGGTTAAAGTTTTCTTTGGAGATCTCTCTTGTTCAGACATATGCGTTGAAGTGGTCTTCTGTAATGATGGAGATAAAGAGAAAAATGGGGATTGCTCATTTCGTTCGCAGGATTAAACAGCCACGTGGGATTTGGGTGAAGATGGCGTTCATTGTTGTTTTGGGTCTCTGCTTCGTCTTCTTCTGGTCTTTCTTATCTTCATATGCTTCTTCATTCATTGTACAGAGAGAAAGCTTTGATGACATAGCTGAGCCAGTGTCATCTCGCACTAAGTCACCTCATAACGAGGTATCTGAATCTAGCAAACCACATGAGAGAAGCAAAGTTGAATCTGGTTCGAAATCTAAAGAGGGGAAACACATTGGTGGGTCTGTTCATAAACATGAAGCCAAGAGAAAGAAAGAGCATGTTGTGTCTCATCCACATAAGAAGAAGGATTTGCCTAAGCCGGTGGTAGTAGAAGAAGAAGCTGTGATTAAGGAGGATCAAGAACAAGAACATATAGAAGCAGAATCTGACGATTCTGAGTCTAATAAGGAAGATGGAGAGGAAGGAACTGAGTCAGATGGCAATGAAGGAGAGTCTGATGGAAATGGAGATGATTCAAGTGCATCAGTGGATGAAGAAGTGGAAGAAAAGAAGGAGGAAGTAGAGATAAGTAAAAAGAGGAAGAGGAAAGGTCCAGTGTTTGATCCCAAAGCTGAGTATAGCTGGAGACTGTGTAACACTAGGAGCAAGCATAATTACATGCCATGTATTGATAATGATGGGTTAATAGGGAGGCTTCAGAGTTACAGACACAGAGAGAGAAGTTGCCCTAAGAAGCCTGTAATGTGTCTTGTTCCTTTACCACATGATGGCTATGATCCTCCTGTTTCCTGGCCTGAAAGCAGATCTAAGGTTAAGATTGTTGATCTTCTTTAAATTGGTTTTCTTTGATTTAATTTAGTTTTAATCTCCTGCTTTTCTTTATTCACAATCAGATATTGTATAAGAACGTGGCACATCCAAAGTTAGCTGCATATATAAAGAAGCATAATTGGGTGAATGAGTCCGGTGAATACCTAACTTTTCCCCAGAACAAGACTGCGTTCAGCGGAAATGTTCTTCAGTACCTTGAATTCATTCAAGAGGTGAGTATCATTTGCTACTCTCTGAACTTAAATTTTTACTGGAGGCAAGCTCTGTGTAAGCAAAGTGTTTGAACACATGATTGGTGTTTGCTAGATGGTACCAGATATTGAATGGGGGAAGAATATTCGTATAGTGTTGGACATTGGATGCTCAGAGTCAAGTTTTGTAGCTGCATTGCTGGATAAGGATGTTTTGACAGTATCTCTAGGCTTAAAAGACGATCTAGTCGACTTAGCACAGGTCTCTCTTGAGCGCGGGTTTCCTACTTTTGTCAGTGCTTTGGCAAGTAGAAGGCTTCCTTTTCCTAGTGGAGTCTTCGATACCATTCACTGTGCTGCTTGCAGAGTCCACTGGCATTCTCATGGTAAGTGTCTCTCTTACAGTGTCATGAGTTATACTTTGCTTTCTGAGTCATGAGTATTTGAGCTTTTTGCACTCTCAGGTGGTAGACTTCTTCTGGAGATGAACAGGATTTTAAGGCCTAATGGATACTTCATATTGTCAAGTAATAATGAAAAGATCGAGGATGATGAAGGTATATACATCGGAATTCTACTTGTGATTTTAGTTTTTATCAACTTTTTATTTTCTTTAGTTCTTCTTGTGACAAAGTTCGTCTCTGGTGTGCAGCGATGACTGCATTGACAGCTTCTATTTGTTGGAATATTCTCGCACACAAAACCGAAGAAGCAAGTGAAATGGGAGTGAGAATATATCAGAAACCAGAATCAAATGATATTTATGAACTGAGAAGGAGGAAAAACCCACCACTTTGCAAGGAAAACGAAAACCCTGACGCAGCTTGGTAAGTAAAGCATTTGGTGATATAGCTTTATCTTTCTTTCATGAACTTGTTGGTGAGTCTGGGCTTTGGCTAGGTATGTGCCGATGAAAACCTGTTTATATGAGATACCGTCAGCTATAGAACAACATGGAGCAGAGTGGCCTGAGGAATGGCCAAAGAGACTTGAAACATACCCTGAGTGGTTAACCAACAAAGAGAAAGCCATTGGAGATACAGATCATTGGAAAGCTATGGTTAACAAATCTTACCTCACCGGACTAGGCATCGACTGGTTACATATCCGGAATGTGATGGACATGACAGCAATCTACGGCGGGTATGGGGAAAAGGAGAACTCTTCATTGTTCTTCTTGAAACATAGTTTACATCTGGTGATTCTTACTTACTGGTTTTTCATTTCTTACAACAGATTTGCGGCGTCATTGGTGAAACAGAATGTGTGGGTAATGAATGTGGTGCCTGTTCATTCGCCAGATACGCTTCCTTTCATATACGAGAGAGGTCTCATTGGTATATACCATGATTGGTGTGAACCATTTGGAACATATCCAAGATCTTATGACCTTCTGCATGCTGATCATCTCTTTTCACGGCTCAAGAACAGGTATAGTAAAGTTAGGAGTGATCTTTGAATCTAAAATTGCTTGTAGTAACTGAGAAGCCTGGCCATGAAACCTCCATTTCTGTTTGTTGTTGTTACAGGTGTAAGCAACCGGCTTCTATCGTGGTGGAGATGGATAGGTTGACAAGGCCTGGAGGTTGGGTGGTTGTACGTGACAAAGTGGAGATATTAGAGCCATTGGAAGAGATATTAAGAAGCTTGCATTGGGAGATACGTATGACTTATGCTCAAGACAAAGAAGGAATGTTATGTGCTCAGAAGACATTGTGGCGTCCATGATTCTTTTTTATTTTTGTTACTGTCTGTATCGACCAGATAGTACAGTTGAGTTACATGTATACATCCTCATCTCTTTACACAACCTGTCTCTGTTTGTTTGTGGTCGGGAAATGACGTGGCCAGTAAGGTGGGTCGTTAGATGTCATGTCTAAATACTGAGATAAGATTGCTAGGTCAGAAGAACACGTCATCTTCATCACTGTTTCTGATATTTTTGTTTTCCCCTTTCGTCACAGTAGACTTTTCGTGATTATACCGACATTAGTTATAGATAACCAGATTTTTCTTCAGACAAGGATATACTTAAAACTATATCAGCTCAAATGGGTCCATCTTAATCCTCGGACACGCGCTGTGTTCTCATTTGTACTAAAAGAAAAGCTGTGATCTTGGTGGTGTGGTGGTGGGTTACACAAGTATAATCTTGGCCATAAACAATATTTCCCTTCAATATCTTTTAATCTTGTTTCTCTTAGACGTTGACAAGAAGGTACACCACGAGTCTAAACGAGTCAATTTGGAGGATTTGTGGATGCAGTTTCTTCTTTGGTGAGTTTTGTTTTCTATATTATATATTATTCTTTTCATTCTCTTGGATCTTCATAGTTTTGAGAAGGTTCTAGTGTTGGTAAAGGTAGTTACTTTGTTTTTAAAGAAACTCAGTTTCAATGTCAGAGCCTCTTAAAACTTTACTTCTTGTCAGGGCAATCACGAAAGTGTGAATCTTTCATTATCTGAGCGTTTGTGATTCAACGTATAGCAGGTACCGTCTACTGTTAGTGTTGTTAACTTGTTATTGCTTCTGTCTCTGTGTTCCATGATGGGACAGAATGTTTCTCTTTTTTTTTTTTAAGTACTCGTTTCATGTCCTTAAACAAGGCTTTCTGTTCCTCAAAACCATGTCTCTGATTTTTTCATCGAAGCTAAGGCTTGGCTTACACACAAGTGTTTTCACATTTCCGATTAGGTTTTGGAGTGAGGATTAGCTTTGTGTTTTATAACACTCGTTGATCCTCTGTGTCATGGAGGAACCTTGTGAGACACTTAACAACGGTGAAGCCTTTCACATGTCTAGATATCATAACTATAACCAGCACAGCCCAAGAATCTCCTCCCCCTGGTTGGATTTGAGAGTCTTTTATGTCAGGATAAGCAATTTCAAGGTGGAAGATTCAACCCCTGAGGTCCTCACCATCAATCACATTCCTCTGGATCCAGGCACGCTTCTGGAGATAAACGGTGTTAGGATGAGCATGTACTCAGAAGGGTGTTCTTCTTCACAGCTTAGGAGGGATCGTGTTGATAAGAAATCTGAAGAAGCTACATATGTTAGCACAGACAATATCAGGTTAAATGGTAGCGTAAAGTTGAGGTTTATGACAAGAACGAGCTAGTCTTGTCTGGAACTCTTGAGATGTCTGATAGTAATGGGTTCACGGGGGAATTGAAGAAGCAGTGGAACATGACTTGTGAAGCTGAGATCACTTCAGGGTCTGGTTTCTTAAAGGAGAAGAGCACAAAGGGTCAAGAGTTATTGCCTGCTTTGCCAACTATCGAGGTCTATATCACTGGCTGCTTCTCAGGAACACCAATCATCTTAACTAAGACTCTGCAGCTTGGTTTGAGAAAGAAGCAAAGTAGAAGAATGGCATTGGATCCAATTCCTGAGTATGAAACTGCAGAAGAGTCTCAGAAGGACACCTCCTCTGAGTTTGCTCTTCAGGTAACTTTCAAGTTATTATCTGAACTGGTTCTTCAGTGTTTCAACATATAGCATATGCCTGATACAGTATTTATGCTTTCTCATTGCCTCACAATTTTTTTAAACATTTTTTTTTTGGGTTTAACTTACTGATTACCATCTCTGATGAAAACTTATAATGTTATTGGATATCTTTTCCCTAGTAAATACATGTTTGTTGGTAGTCATAGGAAGATAAAAATTGTTAAAAGAACTGAAGTGGACCAGTCTCCTGCTGATGAATGTGGACATGTGGCTAGATACAGTTTACAATTGGAGACAGATAAAATCTCCCATATGCCTCTGTTATCTTGAAGCTCCTTATCCTTTTGTCTGCTGCTTCTATGACCAAATGGTGGTTCCCACCTGCAATACCCCAATATACTCTATCTTTGTAATGTTTTAAAAAAGTCTGTCAAATACTTTGAATCATTGAAGTGTATGAGAAGTACCTGTCATTCAAAGTATGATTCTTTCTGTGGCTGGTGTCCTTACGTTATCATTCTTTTTTTTTATTTTGTGTGTAGGCAACAGAATACGCTAATTACAAAAAGGAATATGAAGGAGACATGTACTGGAGAAGTGAGTGCTTAGAAGGAGAGATGTCATGGTTCAATGCAGGTGTAAGGGTTGGTGTTGGGATTGGACTTGGTGTCTGTGTTGGTCTTGGCATTGGTGTGGGTCTTCTAGTTCGTACTTATCAATCAACTACCAGAAACTTCAGGAGGAGGCTTCTCTAGTTTAACTAATATATACACATTTTACAGATTTTTACCTTGAAATTTTGAAAGAATACAAATAATTGTATTTTGGGTGTGATGTGAATCAAACACTTTGGTGTGGGATTGTTGGTACATGTTTGGATGTAAATAAGTGATTGGGAGTGTAGCTTTTGTATTCAGAAGTTGGCTGAAGAGGTTATAAGATTACACAGGTCTACAAAGGATGAGATTATTATTTGTCTCCTTTGCACAATATACACTGTAGTTGCCTCAAGAGAGCGGTTCAAACTTTATCTCAGTTCAACTTCTTCATATGTTGAAACAGAACTCTCACCAAGAACTCAGCTCAATGGGCTTACGCTTGGGCTTCTGACTTGTTTATCACATAAAACATTTAATTCTCTTGTTGATGTTGAGTGGTTCTCAGGACTTGGTCATGTGACAAGAGAAACTTTCTTTTTCTTCCAAAACTTAACGACAATTCCACAGTTTCAAGAAAAGAAAATCATATCATGATAATGATTCACTCATTAACATATTTTAAAAATGATAGTGATATTTTGTAGGGTATGCTTGTGAGTCGGCTATACTTGTTTAACAAGGAACAAGTAACATCATGAGGTGCAGCACCAGTTCCTCCTTTTTAATTCTTCTCTCTCCTCTACTTATGCTCATCCTTACTTCAAATGCTGCCACTGTTTCGAGCCCGTGTCAGACCGAAACATGTGGAAGTATAAAGATCCCGTACCCATTTGGAATCCAACAAGGCTGCTACCTCAACGAATGGTACAGAATCGAATGCAAGAAGGCTACTTCCCCATTCCTTTTCAAGATGGGCATGGAAGTAGTGAATATTTCTCGTCCTGATGATGGAGCTGTTGCTTTCAGCAGTCAAAGGTCTTATGGATCGGTTTGTGTCAAAGTCCCTATAATATCTGTTGGATGTTCCAGAGATGGGAAAGAGTCTAGATCAGTTTTAAATTTGACGCGTAGCCCATTTTTCATTGGGACTGGAAACAGCCTCGTAGCGGTTGGTTGCAACAGCAAGGCGTCGTTGACTAACATCGAGCCAAGCATATCGTGGGATGCGAGTTAAGTTGCACTACTGCAAACAAAGATACGTTACCTAACAAAAACGTCCCGTTTTTCGACAACTCCGAGTGTGCCTTATGCTGACACTCGAGATTGTATTAATAGCCAAGGGAAAGAAGAAAGAAGCTGCGATGGTAACGGATGCTGCCGTGCAAGTTTACCAGATGATACTGATGCTCACCAAGTGATCGGCCTCAGGTTAGTGTATGCAACAATATAACCATTTCTGGAACCAATTATGCAAACTGTGGATGCAACCAAGGTTATACAGGCAACCCCTACCTGTCCAATGATTGTGAAGGTTAGTACATTGTTTTAAAACGTATTATTTATTTCTGTGTGGTGTAAACATCTTGTTAGGCTTATAGATCTTCCATGTCTTAGTCAATCTTGTTAGGATTACAACTTCCATGTCTAAGAACTTATAGTGTAGTCACATATAAACAACACATAGCTGATTAAAAAGTTCCACGATCTTTCATATTAATTTTCCAGATGTTAATGAGTGCCTCCATCGACTCAGCCCTGATCGAATTGGCGGGTACTGTGGAGAAAGCCAAACTTGCGTAAATGTCCCTGCCTGGAAGTTATGATTGCGAGGGCGATAAGACTGGAACAGTAATGATAGGTATGTAACTTCAAAATCATTCATAATCTTATAAAATGCAAACATGTGATGTGATAATCATTAACATACTCTTCTCTTTGTGTCGTTTTCAGGAGTAGTTGGCGTCTTTGTCCTTGTAGGTGGAGTTTGGTTGTTGAGAAAGTTTCTTAAGAAGAGAAGGATGAATCGGAGGAAAAGAATGTTCTTCAAACGTAACGGGGGACTATTGTTACAGCACCAATTAGAAACAAGAGATGGCAAATGTCGAGAAGACAAGAATATTCACCTCAAGAGAGCTCGAAAAAGCGACAGAAAACTTCAGCGACAACAGGATACTAGGACAGGGTGGTCAAGGCACTGTTTACAAGGGAATGCTTGTTGATGGTAAAACTGTTGCTGTCAAGAAATCTAAAGTTGTAGATGAAGACAAGCTAGAGGAGTTCATTAACGAGGTAGTCATTTTAACCCAAGTCAACCACAGACATGTCGTCAAGCTCATGGGTTGTTGTCTGGAGACAGAAGTTCCTGTTCTGGTTTATGAGTTTATCCCCAACGGTAACCTCTTCCAGCACATCCACGAAGAATCTGATGATTACACAATGATATGGGGTGTGCGTCTGCGCATTGCTGTAGATATCGCAGGAGCTCTTTCGTATCTACACTCTGCTGCCTGTTCTCCCATCTATCACAGAGATGTCAAGTCAACAAACATATTACTAGACGACAAGTATCGAGCCAAGGTGTCGGACTTTGGTACTTCAAGATCAGTAACTGTGGATCATACTCACTGGACCACAGTTATCTCAGGGACGGTTGGATATGTGGATCCTGAGTACTATGGATCTAGCCAATATACCGATAAAAGTGATGTTTATAGCTTTGGAGTTAGAGCTGTCAGATGGGCGAGCCCATGTCCATTAGCCCATATCCGTTTGTCCATTTACTCTTTGTGGACAAAGAGTGACCATGTCCATTAGAGACCATGTCCATTAAGGACCAAACCCACAAACACCCATATTTATATGGACTGCCATGGAGACCATTAAGTACCATTTAAGAAAATTTTGAATTTCAATCTATAAAACTATATATACAAATACAAGTTCATAAGATTAAAATTCATCCATAAATTCACAAGTAGAACAATTAAATATTCAAAACATTATAATATGATTTTTATGATATTGACGGAAAAAAACAAGATTATGTAATTTCGGTTAAAAACTTGTTTTGTTGTTTTAGAAAAAAAATAAGATTTAGTAGAAAATTTTAGTTTCAACGGTTTTGGAGGGAATTTTTTTTTGTGATTTTGGTTGAACACTCGACTTGTCGGGAAAATTGTTTTGTGATTTTGGTGGTGGAAAATCTTGATTTTGCAATTTTAGCGGGAATTCTTGGTTTTTAAGATTTTGGCGGGAAATCTCAATTTTGCGATTTCAGCAGGAAATCTCGATTTTGAGATTATTGGCGAGAAATCTTAATTTTGAGATTTTGCCGGGAAATTTCAATTTTGGCGAAAAATCTTGGTTTTGAGATTTTGGCGGGAAATTTTAATTTTCGGTTTTGGTGGAAAATTTCGATTTTGCGGTTTTGGAAATCTCGATTTTGCGATTTCAGCGGGAATTCTCGATTCTGAGATTTTGGCGGAAAATTTCGATTTTGCGGTTTTGGCAGGAAATCTTGTTTTTGAGATTTTGGCAGGAAATCTCGGTTTTGAGATTTTGGTGGGAAATCTGGATTTTGCGATTTTGGCGGGAAATCTCAATTTTGAGATTTTGGCGAAAAATGTCGGTTTTGAGATTTTGGTGTGAAATCTCGGTTTTGCGATTTTGGTGGGAAATCTCTATTTTGCGATTTTGGCGGGAAAATTTGGATTTTGTGGTTTTGATAGAAAACTCGATTTGGCGAAAACACTTTTGATTTTGATAGAGATCGAATGAAAAAAAATTTAGAAACCTAATTTTTTGTGACCATTGGGTGAACCATGTCCATTAAGGACCAAACCTACAAACACCCATGGTCCAATGGTCTAGTGATTTTTGTCCATTTAAATCCGCATGGACAAATGGGTATGACCAAAATTGATCCATTTACATATGGACATGGGCAACTAATGGTCAGCCCACCCATTTGACAGCTATATTTGGAGTCATCCTTGTTGAGCTAATCACAGGGGAGAAGCCTGTGATAACCCTACAGGATTCTCAGGAAATAAGAGGCCTAGCGGATCATTTCAGAGCTGCCATGAAAGAGAACAAGTTCTTTGATATTATGGATGCTCGAATAAAAGATGCCTGCAAACCAGAACAAGTAATGGCAGTGGCCAATCTAGCAAGAAGATGTCTGAATTCAAAGGGAAAGAAGCGGCCATATATGAGAGAAGTGTTTACCGAGTTAGAGAAGATATGTTCATCTCAAGAGGATTCATTGGTAAAGATTGAAAGTGGTGATGATGATGAAGAGGAAGAAGGAATGGATATGATAGAGATCTCTGATTCGTGGACCATTGCTGTTACAGCTCCAGCACCTAGTATTGACACTTCCTCGTCCACTTCAGATGTTGAACCATTGTTTCTTCGTACTACATGGTGAATTAAGGTAACTCAGAATATAAATTGATGCTACTTTCGAAAGTTTGGCATTTGTTGTGCTTTTAGATGTTGTTTGTGGTTTGTTTGTTTTTTTCTCATTTAAACCTGCTCCTGTGGCTTTGTCATTCTCTCTAGGAGACTAGAGGTCTTCCATTTCTTCTTTTGCTTCTATGCATTTAAATATTAATTCAAATCCTTTTAGAGAGTTGAAGCAATCTTTCTAAATGTTGAACACACCATGCCAATACTTACAAACTCGTCTTCTAAAAAGCTTTTCATCAAACTCTTGTCACTTATTTTTGAAACTCCACAATTTTACACTGTTAAGCTTTTTCTGGCATCCTCAGATGTATACAAAAAGTGCTCTACAACCACAAGTTCCATTGAGTACTACTACACGAATCCTTACTATCTATGCCATCCAAGCATAGAAGCTTTTCTTGATCTCTTTGTTAAGCGAATCAAAAAAAAAAGAAGCAAAAGGAACCAAATCATCTCAAACATAAAAGACCTATATCAGGTTACAGACACCTTAAGCAGCCGAACTTTCTTGCAGATTGTGCTTTTCCCATCTGACCCGATAGGTCCACTTTCTTACTCTCTCGTTTGTGTCCAAGAGAATATATACATACAAAGGCTTGCTCATTTTAGATGATCATTACTTAAGTACCTGACTCGAACAAGGAACTTTAGGACAATAGTCATCATACCATGCATTAATGTCTACTTGGAAAGTCCCAAGTATTCTTGAAACACATCCAGCATAGCTCACACTAAGTGTTACCCACATACCACAGACACATCAGAACAAGAATTACTTGAGCCAAACCTTTGATTATTAATGGATATACATATAGCCTTATAATCATAGCCACGTACCCAATCCGAACCGAAGAAGACAGTATACAAATCCACAATCCCTCTTACGTTGAGAATTTATTGAGAAGCGTATTCTGAAAACTGACCAATAGTCTATGAGGTGAGTGCAAGCTACACGATTGCATTAGAGTAACAGAACAGTATTCTGCAAACATATTCTGATCTATCACACTTATGCAGTTAAGTTGCTGGAGAAGGCAAAATAAACCGCATTTAACTAAAGATGCAGTGAATTAAGATCGCGAAATTGCCTAGTCGTATAGGCATAAGACCAAAGTTTTTGACTAGTTTTCACCTCAATTCTGTCATATGCGTTCTGTTTCTGAGAAAGAAAAAAAAAAGAATTATAGATGAGTACCTTGGTTTTGGTCACCAAAGGCTCATTGTCAGGTTCGTTCTTCCCTTGAGATGATTAGCACATAATAAAGAGCACAAGTGATGCTCATTGATTCTCTATGTTCATACGCAAGCCGCAAATTAGAGAGGCACAAGTGATGCCAATTGCCACAATGGTGGGTATGTGATCCGCTTTGTGGTATGTAAGAAGTATAACGTGAGTATGCAAGAAGCATAACGTGTAGTATGCAAGGAGCATAACGTGAGTATGCAAGGAGCATAACGTGTAGTATGCAAGGAGCATATGAATGAGCAAGAAAGTAAAAACAGAGACACAGGCGCACACACACACAGAGTTCAGAGGGAGGGAGAGCCGGGCAAAGAAAGAATATTAACTAATCCCGTACCATCTCCCATCCCTCCGCAGAACCAAAAACTCTCTATCTTTTTATTAAGGGGTTTGTGACCTGCCAAGCAAGCGCACTGTCAGGGCAAAGGTTCATACACATCCCTAACAAACCTGAACAAGAGTTAAAAACAAAACCTGAACAAGAGTTACAGATAACGCAAAGAAGATACGATGGTTCCAATTTACACATGCACATGTCGTTGCTTGTTGATCAACGAGAATTGATCACATCTCGTTTATCCCTCTCCGCTCATAAGTAATAACTGTATCGAAGAGATCCAACACAAGACTCGAAAGAATATAGCAACCAAAATCGATAAACCCTATGCATAGACAAGAACATACCTCAGATGAACGGCCGGAGAAAAATCGATCGATCAAGAATCAGGGCAAAGCTTAAACCCTAACAAGAGAACCATCGCCTAATTAGCGGGAGATTTGGTGAAAAAGCAAAGGAATCAAAAGTTGACCCGCTTCTTATATACAACCCCAAATCCGAGTCGGTTTTAAATTTAAGGGCTATGAGAAAGATCCTACGGTTGTAAATTGTTGACGTGTAAATTAATGAACGGTGCAGATGAAATATAACGAGAAAAGGCGGTTTAAACGTTCGCGCGTGATATTTTTTTTTCTTTTGTCGCAATCGTTCGCGCGTGGTTTAACTTGGCAAGATTCATTAAGAAAA